>JAKYLM010000071.1:5000-92500 GCA_023634145.1 Thymallus thymallus
GTCTTTCACCACAGGACCAGTTTGTTAGATCAGTAGGGATCAACATGGTCCTCTGTCTTTCACCACAGGACCAGTTTGTTAGATCAGTAAGGATCAACATGCTCCTCCGTGTTTCACCACAGGACCAGTTTGTTAGATCAGCAGGGATCAACTTGCTCCTCTGGGTTTCACCACAGGACCAGTTTGTTAGATCAGCAGGGATCAACTTGCTCCTCTGGGTTTCACCACAGGACCAGTTCTTCACACTGGTTGTCATTGGCTGATTCTTTGTTCTATTTTTATTTGTCCCTGGCTGTGATTGGTTGAATCCCTGTGCTGACAGACGGTGACATCAGAGAAACACAAGATGAATGTTCCCGAGACCGTGATGGAGATATTGGACGTGTCCGATGAGGAAGGTGAGTTCCTTTTTATTTTATTAGATATAAATGAATACTGTGATTGATACTGACAATAGGCTTTACAGACAACAGAGGTCTACACTAACAGAGATCATATATCAATTAAACATCCAAACAAGCTAAAGAAAGCAGCAGGTAATTCACAGCAAAGGAGGGTGAATTACAGCACATTAAGATCCATGTTACTGTAGTCTGAATCTGGTAATGGAGTTCTAGCACTTCTGTCCAGGGGGTTTTGACATGATTTCAAGTGTTGGAGTATTCTGGTACTTTCAGCTGTGTGTTGCGGGTATTGTAGTTTAATTCTTTGCAACAGTGTGTTGTGGGCAATAATATAATGTGTTTTGGGTAATGTAGTTCTGCAGCTCTAGCGCTGACAGCCGTGTGTTGGTGGTAATGTAGTTATGATAGCAGTGTGTTGTGGGTAATGTAGTTATTTAGCTCTAACTCTGATATTCTGACAGCAGTGTGTTGTGGTTAATGTTGTTCTGGTGCTTACATCAGTGTATTGTCGGTAACGTAGTTCTGACAGCAGTGTGTTTTGTAGCTCTGAGGCAAATGGAGGACGAGCCATATACTGAGGTGTCTGTGGATATAGAAGGTACTGAGACAGACCTAACCCTAACGCCCTACGTCTGGTGTGAAGTGTACTGAGACAGAACTAACCCTAACGCCCTACGTCTGGTGTGAAGTGTACTGAGACAGAACTAACCCTAACGCCCTACGTCTGGTGTGAAGTGTACTGAGACAGAACTAACCCTAACGCCCTACGTCTGGTGTGAAGTGTACTGAGACAGAACTAACCCTAACGCCCTACGTCATTTTTTTAAATTTTTGTTATTCCATTTTTTATTTAACCTTTATTTAACTGGGCAGGTCAGTTAAGAACTAATTCTTATTTACAATGGCGGCCTACCCTGGCCTCCCCTAACCTGGACGATGCTGGGCCAATTGCGCGCCGCCCTATGGGACTCCCAATCACAGCCGGTTGTGATACAGCCAGGGATCGAACCAGGGTACAGTTGAAGTCGGAAGTTTACATACACTTAGGTTGAAGTCATTAAAACTGATTTTTCAACCACTCCACAGATTTCATGTTAACAAACTATAGTTTTGGCAAGTCGGTTAGGACATCTACTTCGTGCATGACACAAGTAATTCTTCCAACAATTGTTTACAGACAGATTATTTCACTTATAATTCACTATATCACAATTCCAGTGGGTCCGAAGTTGACGTACACTAAGTTGACTGTGCCTTTAAACAGCTTGGAAAATTCCAGAAAATGATGTCATGGCTTTAGAAGCTTTGAATAAGCTAATTGACATAATTTGAGTCAATTGGAGGTGTACCTGTGGATGTATTTCAAGGCCTACCTTCAAACTCAGTGCCTCTTTGCTCGACATCATGGGAAAATCTAAAGAAATCAGACAAAACCTCATAAAACATTTTTTAGACCTCCACAAGTCTGGTTCATCCTTGGGTGCAATTTCCAAACGCCTGAAGGTACCACGTTCATCTGTACAAACTATAGTATGCAAGTATAAACACCATGGGACCACTCAGCCGTCATACCGCTCTGTCTCCTAGAGATGAACGTACTTTGGTGCGAAAAGTGCAAATCAACCCCAGAACAACAGCAAAGGACCTTGTGAAGATGCTGGAGAACTATGAGTTCATACCATTTTGCCATAATCAGCTCAACACTATATTCTTGGCTGGTTTAGTAGTAATTCATAATTTTAACATGGCGATCATCACCTCCAAGTTATCTTTGCATGTAGTTTTCTTAGATAGAGTTGTAGTTCAATTTAGCCCTTTTTAAACGCATGGACACCAGTTCTATTATAATCGGGAACTGGGGTTGAGTTTCGTCAACAGGCTTTTGTACTGGGGGAGAGAAGGGTGTGTTTCATAGTTCTCAACCAATGTCTGTTCACTTGGGCGTGGCCACTGACTTGAGCATAATTTTACTATGCCAACAAATTCTCTCCTTTAGAAGATTAAATCACATTTAATACCTTTAATATCCCAAAACAACAACTGATCTGACATCACATTCTTTAAGTACCAACTGACACTTTCAACTGGTTGGATTACAGAAATATTGTTCCGTTCTTCAACCTTTTGGATGTTACCAGACTGTAGTCTTTCTCTGTGGCAACAGATTCGGTATTTATGAGGGCAATAAGCCTGTGGGGGAGGGGGGGAGAGAGGGAGAAAGGGGTTTATGACCCCCACCCACCCAACTGGGAAAGTCGTGACACTAACTAGATATGGCTACATTTACAACAGGACTATGCACTCTACTTATCCAGGCTAACCCATATTCACTCTGGTTGTAACTGCAGTTCTAGCTCTGAGTAAATTAAGGTTACGACAAGCTCCTCTCCGTTGATCTACGTGCGTGCTTGTACGTGGGTGGAGTGGGATTTTTGGAGTAGCAGACACCTTTTGATAACATGATATTCTAGCCGGCCCCACTCCCATTCACAAGGGGGCGATAGCAACGTTTTTTATTTTTGTCTTTTCATTTTGTGAAAACAAGGAAGTCGCCTTCCTTGCTAGTACTAGCAAGCCAGTGAAATAATCAGATTTATATTTGTTTTAATATGCCCTGGTAAATATTGTTATACTTGCAGGTGTAACCTAAAACATTATCCCAGTTCGATATGCTGCTTTTGTATTCATTCCCATAACAGCTTATAGTACATGTTTGGTCACAATAGCCTGTAATCACTAGTTATTACTTCTAAACAAAATACCTCTTTGGGCGGATTCTTGGGTTTTCTTGTTGTGTTCTCATTTGATATAAAAGCAAAAGAAGAGTATGTTGTCTTCCCTTGCTAGCAAGTTGGCTAAACACTGAAAGCTAGCTAGCCTTTTAGTTCCTAACATCTCCAAGTTGGCTAAACACTGAAAGCTAGCTAGCCTTTTAGTTCCCAACATCTCCAAGTTGGCTAAACACTGAAAGCTAGCTAGCCTTTTAGTTCCCAACATCTCCAAGTTGGCTAAACACTGAAAGCTAGCTATCCTTTTAGTTCCCAACATCTCCAAGTTGGCTAAAAACTGAAAGCTAGCTAGCCTTTTAGTTCCCAACATCTCCAAGTTGGCTAAACACTGAAAGATAGCTAGCCTTTTAGTTCCAAACATCTCCAAGTTGGCTAAACACTGAAAGATAGCCCACATCTCCTTGTGAAATAATCAGCGCTATCACCACTCCTCTCCTCCCGCCCTTCTCTCCCCCCTTCTCCTCTCCTCCCCTCCTCTTCCCCTCCAGGTGAGGACACTATGACCGGTGATGGAGGGGAGTACCTGAGAGCTGAGGACCTGAGGGAGCTGGGAGACGACTCTCTACCTGGACAATACCTGGACGGATTCAACTATATGAGCCACAACCTGGACAGGTGACACGCACAAACACATACACAGTCACCAGTGGAAGCTGTTGAGGGGAGTACGGTGTCTGTCCTCCCCAGTTAAGATGCCACCAGCCTCCTGTGATACACACACACACACTGACAGAAGGACAGACACACACACACACTATGTTGATGTGTATAGTACTGTCCATGTCTCCAGGTCCCACCAGACCCCTATCACTATGTTGATGTGTATAGTACTGTCCATGTCTCCAGGTCCCACCAGACCCCTATCACTGTGTTGATGTGTATAGTACTGTCCATGTCTCCAGGTCCCACCAGACCCCTATCACTGTGTTGATGTGTATAGTACTGTCCATGTCTCCAGGTCCCACCAGACCCCTATCACTGTGTTGATGTGTATAGTACTGTCCATGTCTCCAGGTCCCACCAGACTATCCACCAGAGTGATGGAGTCCTGATAGAAGACATGATCACCAGCAACCAGGTCATTACACCTTGATACACCTCAACACACCTTTACACACCTTTACACACCTTGATACACCTCAACACACCTTTACACACCTTTACACACCTCTACACACCTCTACACAGCTTTACACACCTTTACAGACCTCTACACACCTTTACACACCTCTACACACCTCTAAACACCTGTATACTCCTTTACACACCTGTACACACCTGTACACTCCTATACACACCTTTGCACACCTGTACACACCTGTACACTCCTGTACACACCTATACACACCTGTACACACCTTTACACACCTGTGTACTCCTGTACACACCTGTACACACCTTAACACACCTTTACACACCTTTATACTCCTTTACACACCTTTACACACATAAAAACCCTTACAGTAGAAACCTTAACACACCTACATACACACCTATATAAACACAGCTGTTCACCTTAATGTTTCTATCAAGTCCACCTCCAGATGTAGTTGTGTTCCGTTGTGTGTTGGTCTGCAGGTGTCGTCTCTGTCCAGAGAGAATGAGAAGGACTCCTTCAGACTGAGCTGGGGAGCAGAGCACCTGGACAACGTAGTGTTGTCATCTAGCCTGCTACACTCTGGGTTAGTGTGGTACACACACACACATTACGCACACACGCACATACACACACATCCAGGCGCCCATGCACACACACACGTGTTTAATAATATTTACTGTGTTACCAGAGAGAGTTTGATTCACCTCCTAAATCAACGTTAATTTCCCCTTAAAATTCTATTTCACTCCATCACTTTATAGTATGTTTTTTCCCTCTATCTGTTTGGTGTCTATCTCTGTGCTATCTTTCTCTATCTGTTTGGTGTCTATCTCTGTGCTATCTTTCTCTATCTGTTTGGTGTCTATCTCTGTGCTATCTTTCTCTATCTGTTTGGTGTCTATCTCTGTGCTATCTTTCTCTATCTGTTTGGTGTCTATCTCTGTGCTATCTTTCTCTATCTGTTTGGTGTCTATCTCTGTGTTATCTTTCTCTATCTGTTTGGTGTCTATCTCTGTGCTATCTTTCTCTATCTGTTTGGTGTCTATCTCTGTGCTATCTTTCTCTATCTGTTTGGTGTCTATCTCTGTGTTATCTTTCTCTATCTGTTTGGTGTCTATCTCTGTGCTATCTTTCTCTATCTGTTTGGTGTCTATCTCTGTGTTATCTTTCTCTATCTGTTTGGTGTCTATCTCTGTGCTATCTTTCTCTATCTGTTTGGTGTCTATCTCTGTGCTATCTTTCTCTATCTGTTTGGTGTCTATCTCTGTGCTATCTTTCTCTATCTGTTTGGTGTCTATCTCTGTGTTATCTTTCTCTATCTGTTTGGTGTCTATCTCTGTGCTATCTTTCTCTATCTGTTTGGTGTCTATCTCTGTGTTATCTTTCTCTATCTGTTTGGTGTCTATCTCTGTGCTATCTTTCTCTATCTGTTTGGTGTCTATCTCTGTGTGTCTCTCTGTGTCTCTCTCTCACTCTCAGTTTCTCTCTCTCTGATGGTGTGTGTGTTGTCTGCTTCTAGACGATCCTCCCCGTGCCTAGACCATGACAACAGCAGGTGATTTCTCTCTCTGTTTCTCACTCTCACTGTCTCCCTCTCTATTTATCTCTCTTTCCTCCTCCTCCGGTTCTTCTCCTCCACCTCTCCATGCATGATTTCCCCTTCTTCTTCCGGGGGTTCATCCTAAATTATCCCATCTTTCAGTTCTAAGCATGTCATAAGGCTTAGTTGGATATACTGTAGGTACTAACACATTATTACTTGATGTTCATCCATCTTAAAGAAATCAGATTCCTGGAGCAATACACTAGCTTCTGATGCATCTCTTCCACCTGTCTGGCAACTCAGAACTTACTTGGAATGGAATATTGGAATGGGAGTGGAGATATACTGGGTAGAATGGAATGGAAGTCAGTAGAATGGAATGGAAGTGAATAGAATGGAAGTGAGTAGAATGGAATGGAAGTGAATAGAATGGAAGTGAGTAGAATGGAATGGAAGTGAATAGAATGGAATGGAAGTGAATAGAATGGAATTGAAGTGAATAGAATGGAATTGAAGTGAATAGAATGGAATGGAGGTGAGTAGAATGGAAGTGAGTAGAATGGAATGGAAGTGAATAGAATGGAATGGAAGTGAATAGATTGGAATAGAAGTGAATAGAATGGAATGGAAGTGAATAGAATGGAATGGAAGTGAATAGAATGGAATGGAAGTGAATAGATTGGAATAGAAGTGAATAGAATGGAATGGAAGTGAATAGAATGGAAGTGAATAGATTGGAATAGAAGTGAATAGAATGGAATGGAAGTGAATATAATGGAATGAAAGTGAGTAGAATGGAATGGAAGTGGGTAGAATGGAATGGAAGTGGGTAGAATGGAATGGAAGTGAATAGAATGGAATGGAAGTGAATAGAATGGAAGTGAATAGATTGGAATAGAAGTGAATAGAATGGAAGTGAGTAGATTGGAATAGAAGTGAATAGAATGGAATGGAAGTGAATAGAATGGAATGAAAGTGAGTAGAATGGAATGGAACTGGGTAGAATGGAATGGAAGTGGGTAGAATGGAATGGAAGTGAATAGAATGGAATGGACGTGAATAGAATGGAAGTGAATAGATTGGAATAGAAGTGAATAGAATGGAAATGAGTAGATTGGAATAGAAGTGAATAGAATGGAATGGAAGTGAATATAATGGAATGAAAGTGAGTAGAATGGAATGGAACTGGGTAGAATGGAATGGAAGTGGGTAGAATGGAATGGAAGTGAATAGAATGGAATGGAAGTGAATAGAATGGAAGTGAGTAGATTGGAATAGAAGTGAATAGAATGGAATGGAAGTGAATATAATGGAATGAAAGTGAGTAGAATGGAATGGAACTGGGTAGAATGGAATGGAAGTGAATAGAATGGAATGGAAGTGGAATGCCAGGCCTCACAATGTTCTCTGCTCACCTGTCACCACACCATGTCATCTCAGAATGATGTCACACAACAGTTGTTCCCTCCCAGTTTCAGTTTGCTACGCAACACAGAGACCAACACTGATGCTCTGTCTGAATGAGTCCAGAGTAGGTGTTAACATGGGTATCCGGAATCCCAGGAATACCACCCAATACACAACATGCAGCAGATTATCAACAAATAAAACAGCTCATTATCCTAACATGGAAGCCTTTAGCCCCAAGTATTTACTCCACACAAAGTCGCCATAAATTCAAAAAACATGCATAATGGACACTGCCAGACTGCACACAAGAATCCCTCCAGTATAGCCTAGGTAATAACACCTCTTTGAGCTGTCACTGTAACTCTTCAGACACAATTCACTACATAGGCATCTCTGTCACAGATATGAAGTCTGTTAACAATTCAGAGAGACGTGAGGGAACATGCTCTCAGGTCCTGTCCTCTGGAGCCTAGGCTATGTTCCTATCTAGTCCCAATCCCACTGAAACCCAAAGTCCTAACTCCTGTCTCGCATGAATATTCCTAACTGTATTCTATAATCCATAGGTTGCATTATTAAATGCACGTCTCTTGCCTACGCATGTCCACTGTAACATTTCCCCCACTTCTCTACGCTGTCTCGTATCGCTTCCCATATGAGAGCTTCAGTAGAGAATGTGTGATCTGAGACACTGCATCTCAGTGCTAGAGGCATCAATATAGACAACCTGGTTCAAATCCGGACTGTATCACAACCAGCCGTGATTGGGAGTCCCATAAAAAAAATGGTTTAATTAAAATACGGTATGAGAGTAGATATGGATATTTTTTTGAACAGAGTTGGTCCCTGTTAAGATACCTAATATATTTAAACTATTTCCAGTCCTCATTTCCCTATTCATGAGCTGATCTGCTACCTGTACTGATCTGCTACCTGTACTGATCTTCTACCTGTACTGATCTGCTACCTGTACTGATCTGCTACCTGTACTGATCTTCTACCTGTACTGATCTGCTACCTGTACTGATCTGCTACCTGTACTGATCTTCTACCTGTACGGATCTGCTACCTGTACTGATCTTCTACCTGTACGGATCTGCTACCTGTACTGATCTTCTACCTGTACTGATCTTCTACCTGTACGGATCTTCTACCTGTACTGATCTGCTACCTGTACTGATCTGCTACCTGTACTGATCTTCTACCTGTACGGATCTGCTACCTGTACTGATCTTCTACCTGTACGGATCTGCTACCTGTACTGATCTTCTACCTGTACTGATCTGCTACCTGTACTGATCTTCTACCTGTACGGATCTGCTACCTGTACTGATCTTCTACCTGTACGGATCTGCTACCTATACGGATCTGCTATCTGTACTGATCTGCTACCTGTACTGATCTGCTACCTGTACTGATCTTCTACCTGTACGGATCTGCTACCTGTACTGATCTTCTACCTGTACGGATCTGCTACCTGTACTGAGCTGCTACCTGTACTGATCTGCTACCTGTACTGATCTGCTACCTGTACTGATCTTCTACCTGTACTGATCTGCTACCTGTACTGATCTGCTACCTGTATAATCATCAACTCAATTTTGCCAAAAATAGGAGATATTCTGTCATTCGTTGAAGGAGATTATCTAGCAAGTTTAGCAACTTTGGTCATTTGACTCTTGTTTGACTAGCGTTACAAAGTTGGTGCTTCCTGAGAGCGCTCTGTGTTGAGATAGCCTAGGAGGCCTACTGCTGAAATGCACTGAATTAATTGAGGAACATGATAACGCTCTGACTTTATAAGTGGCCTGTTTTGCAATTCACAACAATGTCACTAACCACGTTTCCATCCAGTGTTTTTATGCGAGTAAAGTTGTACCGTATAAAAACACTCACGACAGCTGTGATGGAAAGGTTTGGTACCATTGTATAAATGCCTACAGATCATCTGTTCATTCCACATGGTGAGATCTTTTTGTGTCTGTAAAATTATGTGAGAAATGGCGGTGGAAACGCCTTTTTGCGCAAATATTAATATAATAACCATCATATTGAAGTAAACTTAGAGTCACGCTGTACCATGGTGTTTGGTCCTCCCACTACGACTCAGGAAAGCAGTTTATTAGGCTACAGATGAAACAAGTTATGATGAACTTCACAGGGAGGTGAAAGTACAGTGAGCCTGATGCTGCTTTACAGTAAATATAGAGAGTCTTATTCTGGTGACATGATGATCGATGCAGCTTGACAAAAACAAATATTCTCGCTCTTATCCATAATAATCTCATCATGTAGACTATCCTGCCCACACTGTAGACTATCCTGCCCACACTGTAGACTATCCTGCCCACACTGTAGACTATCCTGCCCTCACTGTAGACTATTCTGCCCTCACTGTAGACTATCCTGCCCACACTGTAGACTATCCTGCCCACACTGTAGACTATCCTGCCCACACTGTAGACTATCCTGCCCTCACTGTAGACTATCCTGCCCTCACTGTAGACTATCCTGCCCACACTGTAGACTATCCTGCCCTCACTGTAGACTATCCCGCCCACACTATAGACTATCCTGCCCACACTGTAGACTATCCTGCCCACACTGTAGACTATCCCGCCCACACTATAGACTATCCTGCCCTCACTGTAGACTATCCTGCCCACACTGTAGACTATCCTGCCCTCACTGTAGACTATCCCGCCCACACTATAGACTATCCTGCCCACACTATAGACTATCCTGCCCTCACTGTAGACTATCCCGCCCACACTATAGACTATCCTGCCCACACTGTAGACTATCCTGCCCACACTGTAGACTATCCTGCCCACACTGTAGACTATCCTGCCCACACTATAGACTATCCTGCCCACACTGTAGACTATCCTGCCCACACTGTAGACTATCCTGCCCTCACTGTAGACTATCCTGCCCACACTGTAGACTATCCTGCCCACACTGTAGACTATCCTGCCCACACTGTAGACTATCCTGCCCACACTGTAGACTATCCTGCCCACACTGTAGACTATCCTGCCCACACTGTAGACTATCCTGCCCACACTGTAGACTATCCTGCCCACACTGTAGACTATCCTGCCCACACTGTAGACTATCCTGCCCACACTGTATCCTACCAGCTGTTGACTAGAGTCCCGTGCCGAGACCAGACTGGACACATTTGCTATTTAACAACAGTTTTTGTGACAAAACTATCGGTAGAGTTGAAAATGCGATGGAAACACATTGAACTTAAGTGGAAAAGTACATTCTGTCATTTACACTGATTTATACCCACAACAAGTCTGTCTGCAGGAAACACATTCCTCATATTGAAACTGAAAAATATGAATCCCTAGTCCAGAGGATCTATTTTTCTTCCCCACATCATACAAGATTACATTACTGTACCTTTTCACAGACTAAGACAAAGATAAGAGAACATTGTACTCTGTCTCAAACACCACATCTGGGTTTCAACATCACGACATTGACAACACACCAACATCAGAGTCATGTGGTGTGTTACCGACTTCACTCTTTCTCTGTACACTTTCACACCATTTAACCCCATCTCCTCCCTTTCCCTCCACACCTCTCCCCTCTTCCCTCTCCCTCCACACCTCTCCCCTCCTCCCTCTCCCTCCACACCTCTCCCCTCTTCCCTCTCCCTCCACACCTCTCCCCTCTTCCCTCTCCCTCCAAACCTCTCCCTCTCCTCTCCCCTCCTCCCTCTCCCTCCACACCTCTCCCCCTCCTCTCCCCTCTTCCCTCTCCGTCCACACCTCTCCCTCTCCTCTCCCCTCCTCCCTCTCCCTCCACACCTCTCCCTCTCCTCTCCCCTCCTCCCTCTCCCTCCACACCTCTCCCTCTCCTCTCCCCTCCTCCCTCTCCCTCCACACCTCTCCCTCTCCTCTCCCCTTCCCCTTCCTCTCTCCCCTTCCTCTCCCATTTCTCTCTCCCCTTCCTCTCCCCTCCCCTCTGCTCTCCCCTCCTCCCTCTCCTCTCCCTCTCCTCTCCCCTTCCTCTCTCCCCTTCCTCTCCCCTCCCCTCTGCTCTCCCCTCCTCCCTCTCCTCTCCCTCTCCTCTCCCCTTCCTCTCCCCTCTCCTCTCCCCTCTCCCTCTCCTCTCCCCTCCTCCCTCTCCCTCCACACTTCTCCCTCTCCTCACTCCTCCATCTCCTCTCCTCTTCACTTCCCTACTCCTCTCCCTTTCCCTCCCCCATCCTCCCTACCCCCCTCCTTCCTCCTCATCCTCCTCTCCCTCCAGCTTCCTTGTCAGTTTCATGGTGGATGCCAGGGGCGGGGCCATGCGTGGTTGCCGTCACAACGGGCTACGCATCATTGTGCCACCCAGGAAGTGCTCTGCTCCAACGCGGGTGACGTGCCGCCTGGTGAAAAGGCACCGCCTGGCGTCCATGCCCCCCATGGCGGAGGGAGAGGGGCTGGCAGGACGCATCATAGAGGTCGGCCCCACTGGGGTACAGTTCCTCGGGTAAGATGCAGAGAGGGAGAGGGGAGTGTGGGCGAGAGAGAGAGTATATCCGTGTGTACGTCCTCGTGTGTGTGTGTGTGTGTGTGTGTGTGTGTGTGTGTGTGTGTGTGTGTGTGTGTGTGTGTGTGTGTGTGTGTGTGTGTGTGTGTGTGTGTGTGTGTAACGTGTGTACGTCCTCGTGTGTGTGTGTGTGTGTGTGTGTGTGTGTAACGTGTACTTCCTTGTGTGTGTGTAACGTGTGTACATCCTCGTGTGTGTGTGTGTGTGTGTGTGTGTGTGTGTGTGTGTGTGTGTAACGTGTGTACGTCCTCGTGTGTGTGTGTGTGTGTGTGTGTGTAACGTGTACTTCCTTGTGTGTGTGTAACGTGTGTACATCCTCGTGTGTGTGTGTGTGTGTGTGTGTGTAACGTGTGTACATCCTCGTGTGTGTGTGTAACGTGTGTACGTCCTCATGTGTGTGTGTGTAACGTGTGTACGTCCTCGTGTGTGTGTGTGTGTGTGTATGTGTAACTTGTGTACGTCCTTGCGTGTGTGTGTGTAATGTGTTTACGTCCTCGTGTGTGTGTGTGTGTGTGTAAATGTGTGTACGTCCTCGTGTGTGTGTTGACATTTTCTTCTCCCTCCATGCTGCGTAATGGATCAGTAAGCTCCACCTCCCCACGGCCCCGCCTCCTCTCAACGAGGGAGAGAGTCTGGTCAGCAGGATACTACAGCTGGGGCCTCCTGGCACCAAGTTCCTGGGGTAACACACACACTACAGCTGGGGCCTCCTGGCACCAAGTTCCTGGGGTAACACACACACTACAGCTGGGGCCTCCTGGCACCAAGTTCCTGGGGTAACACACACACTACAGCTGGGGCCTCCTGGCACCAAGTTCCTGGGGTAACACACACACTACAGCTGGGGCCTCCTGGCACCAAGTTCCTGGGGTAACACACACACTACAGCTGGGGCCTCCTGGCACCAAGTTCCTGGGGTAACACACACACTACAGCTGGGGCCTCCTGGCACCAAGTTCCTGGGGTAACACACACACTACAGCTGGGGCCTCCTGGCACCAAGTTCCTGGGGTAACACACACACTACAGCTGGGGCCTCCTGGCACCAAGTTCCTGGGGTAGGAAAGACCACAGAGAGAGAGGGGACTGGTCTCATCATATATACTGCCTCACCCAGCCAGCCCATATATACCCTGGTCTCATCATATATACTACCTCACCCAGCCAGCCCATATATACCCTGGTCTCATCATATATACTGCCTCACCCAGCCAGCCCATATATACCCTGGTCTCATCATATATACTACCTCACCCAGCCAGCCCATATATACCCTGGTCTCATCATATATACTGCCTCACCCAGCCAGCCCATATATACCCTGGTCTCATCATATATACTACCTCACCCAGCCAGCCCATATATACCCTGGTCTCATCATATATACTACCTCACCCAGCCAGCCCATATATACCCTGGTCTCATCATATATACTGCCTCACCCAGCCAGCCCATATATACCCTGGTCTCATCATATATACTACCTCACCCAGCCAGCCCATATATACCCTGGTCTCATCATATATACTGCCTCACCCAGCCAGCCCATATATACCCTGGTCTCATCATATATACTACCTCACCCAGCCAGCCCATATATACCCTGGTCTCATCATATATACTACCTCACCCAGCCAGCCCATATATACCCTGGTCTCATCATATATACTGCCTCACCCAGCCAGCCCATATATACCCTGGTCTCATCATATATACTACCTCACCCAGCCAGCCCATATATACCCTGGTCTCATCATATATACTGCCTCACCCAGCCAGCCCATATATACCCTGGTCTCATCATATATACTACCTCACCCAGCCAGCCCATATATACCCTGGTCTCATCATATATACTACCTCACCCAGCCAGCCCATATATACCCTGGTCTCATCATATATACTCCCCCAGCCCTCTTCACACGCGTTCCAGTGTTGTTGTGTTGTTGTTGAGAACTACAGTCTGAATCTGTTCCAGTTCTATCCCACTCTCCCTCCTCAATGGTATGACCCTCCTCATCATCATCATCATCATCATCATCATCATAAATGTTTATCTTATCCTTCTGTTTGCTTGAATCTCCTCCAGGAATTTCTACGGGATTTCTTTCTTCCTCGTCTTGTGATGTTTTGTGTCCTCCTGTCATCACAAACTTTACCCTCTAACCCCTGACCTCTGACCCTCCAGGCCAGTGATTGTGGAGATCCCCCACTTCGCGGCTCTGCGGGGGACGGAGCGGGAGCTGGTGATTCTGAGGAGTGAGATGGGGGAGAGCTGGAGGGAACATCACTGTGAACACACTGAGGAGGAACTCAACCAAATACTGAACGGCATGGACGAGGGTAAGGGGAGACGGGGGAGGGACGGGGGAGGAGAGGAAGGAGTGAGATGGGGGAGAGCTGAATGGGGGAGGGAGAAGGAAAGGGGAGGGAGGGGGAGGACAGGGTGTGGACAGGGGGATGAGATGGATGAGAAAGGGGGAGGCGGAGAGGGAGTGGGGAGGGAGGAGCAGGGAGGAGGCATAATGGAGGAGACAGGACCAGACTGCCATGTTAGCACCAAGCAGGGAGGAGACAGGACCAGACTGCCATGTTAGCACCAAGCAGGGAGGAGACAGGACCAGACTGCCATGTTAGCACCAAGCAGGGAGGAGACAGGACCAGACTGCCATGTTAGCACCAAGCAGGGAGGAGACAGGACCAGACTGCCATGTTAGCACCAAGCAGGGAGGAGACAGGACCAGACTGCCATGTTAGCACCAAGCAGGGAGGAGACAGGACCAGACTGCCATGTTAGCACCAAGCAGGGAGGAGACAGGACCAGACTGCCATGTTAGCACCAAGCAGGGAGGAGACAGGACCAGACTGCCATGTTAGCACCAAGCAGGGAGGAGACAGGACCAGACTGCCATGTTAGCACCAAGCAGGGAGGAGACAGGACCAGACTGCCATGTTAGCACCAAGCAGGGAGGAGACAGGACCAGACTGCCATGTTAGCACCAAGCAGGGAGGAGACAGGACCAGACTGCCATGTTAGCACCAAGCAGGGAGGAGACAGGACCAGACTGCCATGTTAGCACCAAGCAGGGAGGAGACAGGACCAGACTGCCATGTTAGCACCAAGCAGGGAGGAGACAGGACCAGACTGCCATGTTAGCACCAAGCAGGGAGGAGACAGGACCAGACTGCCATGTTAGCACCAAGCAGGGAGGAGACAGGACCAGACTGACATGTTAGCACCAAGCAGGGAGGAGACAGGACCAGACTGCCATGTTAGCACCAAGCAGGGAAGAGACAGGACCAGACTGCCATGTTAGCACCAAGCAGGGAGGAGACAGGACCAGACTGCCATGTTAGCACCAAGCAGGGAGGAGACAGGACCAGACTGCCATGTTAGCACCAAGCAGGGAGGAGACAGGACCAGACTGCCATGTTAGCACCAAGCAGGGAGGAGACAGGACCAGACTGCCATGTTAGCACCAAGCAGGGAGGAGACAGGACCAGACTGCCATGTTAGCACCAAGCAGGGAGGAGACAGGACCAGACTGCCATGTTAGCACCAAGCAGGGAGGAGACAGGACCAGACTGCCATGTTAGCACCAAGCAGGGAGGAGACAGGACCAGACTGCCATGTTAGCACCAAGCAGGGAGGAGACAGGACCAGACTGCCATGTTAGCACCAAGCAGGTAGGAGACAGGACCAGACTGCCATGTTAGCACCAAGCAGGGAGGAGACAGGACCAGACTGCCATGTTAGCACCAAGCAGGGAGGAGACAGGACCAGACTGCCATGTTAGCACCAAGCAGGGAGGAGACAGGACCAGACTGCCATGTTAGCACCAAGCAGGGAGGAGACAGGACCAGACTGCCATGTTAGCACCAAGCAGGGAGGAGACAGGACCAGACTGCCATGTTAGCACCAAGCAGGGAGGAGACAGGACCAGACTGCCATGTTAGCACCAAGCAGGGAGGAGACAGGACCAGACTGCCATGTTAGCACCAAGCAGGGAGGAGACAGGACCAGACTGACATGTTAGCACCAAGCAGGGAGGAGACAGGACCAGACTGCCATGTTAGCACCAAGCAGGGAAGAGACAGGACCAGACTGCCATGTTAGCACCAAGCAGGGAGGAGACAGGACCAGACTGCCATGTTAGCACCAAGCAGGGAGGAGACAGGACCAGACTGCCATGTTAGCACCAAGCAGGGAGGAGACAGGACCAGACTGCCATGTTAGCACCAAGCAGGGAGGAGACAGGACCAGACTGCCATGTTAGCACCAAGCAGGGAGGAGACAGGACCAGACTGCCATGTTAGCACCAAGCAGGGAGGAGACAGGACCAGACTGCCATGTTAGCACCAAGCAGGGAGGAGACAGGACCAGACTGCCATGTTAGCACCAAGCAGGGAGGAGACAGGACCAGACTGCCATGTTAGCACCAAGCAGGGAGGAGCCAGGACCAGACTGCCATGTTAGCACCAAGCAGGGAGGAGACAGGACCAGACTGCCATGTTAGCACCAAGCAGGGAGGAGACAGGACCAGACTGCCATGTTAGCACCAAGCAGGGAGGAGACAGGACCAGACTGCCATGTTAGCACCAAGCAGGGAGGAGACAGGACCAGACTGCCATGTTAGCACCAAGCAGGGAGGAGACAGGACCAGACTGCCATGTTAGCACCAAGCAGGGAGGAGACAGGACCAGACTGCCATGTTAGCACCAAGCAGGGAGGAGACAGGACCAGACTGCCATGTTAGCACCAAGCAGGGAGGAGACAGGACCAGACTGCCATGTTAGCACCAAGCAGGGAGGAGACAGGACCAGACTGACATGTTAGCACCAAGCAGGGAGGAGACAGGACCAGACTGCCATGTTAGCACCAAGCAGGGAGGAGACAGGACCAGACTGCCATGTTAGCACCAAGCAGGGAGGAGACAGGACCAGACTGACATGTTAGCACCAAGCAGGGAGGAGACAGGACCAGACTGCCATGTTAGCACCAAGCAGGGAAGAGACAGGACCAGACTGCCATGTTAGCACCAAGCAGGGAGGAGACATAATGGAGGAGACAGGACCAGACTGCCATGTTAGCACCAAGCAGGGAGGAGGCATAATGGAGGAGACAGGACCAGACTGCCATGTTAGCACCAAGCAGGGAGGAGACAGGACCAGACTGCCATGTTAGCACCAAGCAGGGAAGAGACAGGACCAGACTGCCATGTTAGCACCAAGCAGGGAGGAGACAGGACCAGACTGCCATGTTAGCACCAAGCAGGGAGGAGACAGGACCAGACTGCCATGTTAGCACCAAGCAGGGAGGAGACAGGACCAGACTGCCATGTTAGCACCAAGCAGGGAGGAGACAGGACCAGACTGCCATGTTAGCACCAAGCAGGGAGGAGACAGGACCAGACTGCCATGTTAGCACCAAGCAGGGAGGAGACAGGACCAGACTGCCATGTTAGCACCAAGCAGGGAGGAGACAGGACCAGACTGCCATGTTAGCACCAAGCAGGGAGGAGACAGGACCAGACTGCCATGTTAGCACCAAGCAGGGAGGAGACAGGACCAGACTGCCATGTTAGCACCAAGCCACCATTGTTCTACCTTCTTCTTTCACCAAAGATTATGAAACAGTTCTGACTGCTCAATCTGATTGGTCCTTGTGTATCATCTGACCCTGTTTCCCTGTCCTCCCATTGGTTCCTCCTCCAGAGCTGGATTCTCCTGAGGAGCTGGAGAAGAAGAGGATTTGCCGTATCATCACCAGGGACTTCCCACAATACTTTGCGGTGGTGTCACGCATCAAGCAGGACAGCCAACTGATTGGTCCTGAGGGAGGGGTGTTGAGCAGTATCCTGGTACCTCAGGTCCAGGCTGTATTCCCAGAGGGAGCTCTCACTAAGAAGATCAGGGTTGGACTACAGGTGGGAGGAGTCTGATGATCCACAACTGAACACTTTCAAGTTTGTTGTTTCTACTTCCTTACTCTCGTCCACTTCCTCCTAGGCCCAGCCAATCACCGTAGACCTGGTGAAGAGGATTCTGGGTAACAAGGCTACGTTCAGCCCCATCGTTACTTTGGAGCCCAGGAGGCGGAAGTTCCACAAGCCAATCACCATGACGATCCCTGTCCCCAAGAGCTCGACAAATGACGGGACAGCCAACGTGTTTGGAGGGGACACGCCCACTCTGCGTCTGCTCTGCAGTATCACTGGTACATAGGAAATTACTGTTGATTGGCTGATTGTTTGATTGGTTGATTGATTGATTGTTTGGCCCATTGATTGGTTAATTGGTTGGTTGATTGACTGATTTTGAGTAGTCATGTTAACCGTCTTGATATACAGCAAAGCCTGGTTTCAGTCAACCCACATTCATATTTTGAATATATTTACCAGAGTTCCGTCATGATATGTGTTCTAGGTGGAACCACTCCTGCCCAATGGGAGGACATCACTGGCTCCACCCCCCTCACCTTCATCAACCAATGTGTGTCCTTCACCACCAACGTGTCAGCAAGGTAATGGCTCCAGAGGAACTGGTGTGTTTTCATCTGATATTTGTTGTTTTGACATTCTAGTGAAAACATCATCCTCCTTCTGATTAAACAACTGATGGAATGATTGATTCTTCATTGGATAGGATTGATTGATCTATTACGTCCTTGATAGGTTGATTGATAGGTTGATTGATTGATTGATTATCTAACCCCCTGTACGTTCTGGCTTTGATCTATTGATAGATTGATTCACTTATTGATTATTGATTCTATACCTGTAGGTTCTGTCTGATTTGGGCGGCAGGTAGCCTAGCGGTTAGAGCGTTGGGCCAGTAACCGAAAGGTTGCTGGTTCGAATACCCGAGTCGACAGGGTGAAAAACCTGTCGATGTGTCCTTGAGCAAGGCACTTAACCCTAATTTGCTCCAGGGGCTGACCCTGTAGGTAGGCCGTCATTGTAAATAAGAATTTGTTCTTAACTGACTTGCCTAGTTAAATAAAGGTTAAATATTTGTTTTTATAAAAAGATAGACTGACAGATTGATCTATTGATAAACTGATGAACTTATTGATTATTGATTCTCTACCTGTAGGTTCTGGCTGATAGACTGTCGTCAGACCCAGGAGGCTGTGAGTTTCTCTACCCTGCTGTACAGAGAGATCATCTGTGTTCCCTATATGGCCAAGTTTGTCATCTTCGCCAAGACGCTGGACCCCGTCGAGGCCCGCCTCCGCTGCTTCTGCATGACGGACGACAAGATGGACAAGACACTGGAACAGCAAGAGAACTTCACAGAGGTGGCCCGCAGTAGAGACGTAGAGGTGAGAGGGGGAAGGAGGGGGGGAGAGTTGGGAGGAGGGAGGGGGAGAAGAAACCCTGGAACAACAGGACAAGCAGGGGAAGGAGGAGGAGAGAGGTGGTAGGGGAGAGGGAGAGATGACCCAGCACCAGTTCAGTAATGATCGTCTGTCTGTCTGTCTGTCTGTCTGTCTGTCCCTAATACAGGTGTTGGAGGGGAAGCCTATATTTACAGACTGATTTGACCCTAGCTCTCTACTGTCTGTCTGTCTGTCTGTCCATAATACAGGTGTTGGAGGGGAAGCCTATCTTTGCAGACTGATTTGACCCTAGCTCTCTACTGTCTGTCTGTCTGTCTGTCCCTAATACAGGTGTTGGAGGGGAAGCCTATATTTACAGACTGATTTGACCCTAGCTCTCTACTGTCTGTCTGTCTGTCTGTCTGTCCATAATACAGGTGTTGGAGGGGAAGCCTATCTTTGCAGACTGATTTGACCCTAGCTCTCTACTGTCTGTCTGTCTGTCTGTCTGTCCATAATACAGGTGTTGGAGGGGAAGCCTATATTTACAGACTGATTTGACCCTAGCTCTCTACTGTCTGTCTGTCTGTCTGTCTGTCCATAATACAGGTGTTGGAGGGGAAGCCTATATTTACAGACTGATTTGACCCTAGCTCTCTACTGTCTGTCTGTCTGTCTGTCCATAATACAGGTGTTGGAGGGGAAGCCTATATTTACAGACTGATTTGACCCTAGCTCTCTACTGTCTGTCTGTCTGTCTGTCCATAATACAGGTGTTGGAGGGGAAGCCTATATTTACAGACTGATTTGACCCTAGCTCTCTACTGTCTGTCTGTCTGTCTGTCTGTCTGTCCATAATACAGGTGATGGAGGGGAAGCCTATATTTACAGACTGATTTGACCCTAGCTCTCTACTGTCTGTCTGTCTGTCTGTCCATAATACAGGTGTTGGAGGGGAAGCCTATATTTACAGACTGATTTGACCCTAGCTCTCTACTGTCTGTCTGTCTGTCTGTCCATAATACAGGTGTTGGAGGGGAAGCCTATATTTACAGACTGATTTGACCCTAGCTCTCTACTGTCTGTCTGTCTGTCTGTCCATAATACAGGTGTTGGAGAGGAAGCATATATTTACAGACTGATTTGACCCTAGCTCTCTACTGTCTGTCTGTCTGTCTGTCTGTCTGTCTGTCCATAATACAGGTGTTGGAGGGGAAGCCTATATTTACAGACTGATTTGACCCTAGCTCTCTACTGTCTGTCTGTCTGTCTGTCTGTCTGTCCATAATACAGGTGTTGGAGGGGAAGCCTATATTTACAGACTGATTTGACCCTAGCTCTCTACTGTCTGTCTGTCTGTCTGTCCATAATACAGGTGTTGGAGGGGAAGCCTATATTTGCAGACTGTTTTGGGAACCTGGTTCCTCTGACCAAGAGTGGACAGCATCACGTCTTCAGCTTCTACGCATTCAAAGAGAACCGCCTGGCGCTTTTCATCAAGGTAACACGCCATTACTGGACTTCTTATATGTTGGGAAAGTGTGACGCAATTGTTTTAGTTAAGAATGGGCTTCATGCACAAAAACCACTGAAATTAAAAAGGCCATAGAATACATCACAGACACTGGTATATCATTTAATATGTATTTTATTGAGTAAGGATTATACAGTATAATAAAAGTGGATACCAGAATATGTTTTTCTTTCCCAGCGAATATTCCCACACTCACCTGATTCCATGAGTTTCCAGTGATTGGTTGATTGATCGATTGACTGACTGACTAACTAACTGATTAATTGAATGATTGATTGATTGATAGATTCGTGACAGCGCCCAGGAGCCGTGTGGCAGACTGTCCTTCACCAAGGAGCCCCGCACCTACCGTAGTCTTACCCACAATGCAATCTGCAACCTGAACATCACGCTGCCTACCTACTGCAAGGTAAGACACCTGAACACACCTGGACTGGACACAGTGTGTAATAATATTAAATAATGCTGAACACACCTGGACTGGACACAGTGTGTAATAACATTAAATAATGCTGAACACACCTGGACTGGACACAGTGTGTAATAATATTAAATAATGCTGAACACACCTGGACTGGACACAGTGTGTAATAACATTAAATAATGCTGAACACACCTGGACTGGACACAGTGTGTAATAACGTTAATTAATGCTGTCCCAAAGCAGATCTGTCTCAAAGTGAATAATGCTGTCCCAAAGCAGATCTGTCTCAAAGTGAATAATGCTGTCCCAAAGCAGATCTGTCTCAAAGTGAATAATGCTGTCCCAAAGCAGATCTATCTCAAAGTGAATAATGCTGTCCCAAAGCAGATCTATCTCAAAGTGAATAATGCTGTCCCAAAGCAGATCTGTCTCAAAGTCTTCTTTATTCCTCCCGGGTGTTTATTCAGGAGTCTGATTCAGACCTGGACCCAGATGACGAGGTAACCAACTACACCTTTTCCCAGAATATTATTCTTGTTACATTTGTAAAAATGTTAAAACACTTGTACCTGATTTATGTTAATTAACTGAATGTATTGAACATGTTGTGTTGAACCCTCCTTTCTTACAGAGTGACAAGAGTGACAAGAAATGTAAGCTGAACTATTTGTTTTTTAAATGATTACCTTAGTTGGTAGTGACAGATACAGCCTCTGCATTATCTTACCTTCATAACTACCTGAAGTCCAGGAAGAACATATTCAATTACATTGTTGTTTTTAATGCAGTACACAGGCCAATGATTTGCATTGGTCAGCATACAATAATGTCCGTTTGACTAACCATGTTGTGTGTGATATTATATGACCAGTATGATATAGTATTATAATATTACTAACACCTTGTTCAGTTAACTGTGGGTTCCTGACCGCTATGCTATGGCTGGTATGCGTTGCATCCCTTCCTCCCCAATACCCATTCTGTTTCTTCCTTCTTCAACCCTCCTTCATCCATTCAACCATCATCATCATCATCATCATTATCACACTAATTCAGTTTTATAGAAGTCAAAGGGAATGCTTGAGATGCTGTATGAATGCTTGAGATGCTGTATGAATGCTTGAGATGCTGTATGAATGCTTGAGATACTGTATGAATGCTTGAGATGCTGTATGAATGCTTGAGATGCTGTATGAATGCTTGAGATACTGTATGAATGCTTGAGATACTGTATGAATGCTTGAGATACTGTATGAATGCTTGAGATGCTGTATGAATGCTTGAGATGCTGTATGAATGCTTGAGATACTGTATGAATGCTTGAGATACTGTATGAATGCTTGAGTTACTGTATGAATGCTTGAGATACTGTATGAATGCTTGAGATACTGTATGAATGCTTGAGATACTGTATGAATGCTTGAGATACTGTATGAATGCTTGAGATACTGTATGAATGCTTGAGATGCTGTATGAATGCTTGAGATGCTGTATGAATGCTTGAGATACTGTATGAATGCTTGAGATACTGTATGAATGCTTGAGATACTGTATGAATGCTTGAGATACTGTATGAATGCTTGAGATACTGTATGAATGCTTGAGATACTGTATGAATGCTTGAGATACTGTATGAATGCTTGAGATACTGTATGAATGCTTGAGATGCTGTATGAATGCTTGAGATGCTGTATGAATGCTTGAGAATACATTTATATGCCATGGCACGCACTCACTTCCATCACTTCCTTATTTTACTTCATGGTTGCGGAAACACTTCCTTTGCTCTGCATGAAAATACATATGGTAGTCTATGGATGTGTGTGTGTGTGTGTGTGTGTGTGTGTGTGTGTGTGTGTGTGTGTGTGTGTGTGTGTGTGTGTGTGTGTGTGTGTGTATTCTGCCTGAATGTGTGTGTCTATGTCTCAATATCACTGGTATCTTTTCTGTTATCAATTCATTAGCATGTTATATCACTGGTGTATGTTCTTAGATGACTGAACTTCCTGGATGCTTAAAACACACCTAATAGTTCAGAAACCAAAACGTCAAGATACGATATTTACAACATTAACTGAGGTTTTCTACATGTATTTACATATAGTTTTACTGATAAGATATTTATTTACAACATTAACTGAGGTTTTCTACATGTATTTACATATAGTTTTACTGATAAGATATTTATTTACAACATTAACTGAGGTTTTCTACATGTATTTACATATAGTTTTACTGATAAGATATTTATTTACAACATTAACTGAGGTTTTCTACATGTATTTACATATAGTTTTACTGATAAGATATTTATTTACAACATTAACTGAGGTTTTCTACATGTATTTACATATAGTTTTACTGATAAGATATTTATTTACAACATTAACTGAGGTTTTCTACATGTATTTACATATAGTTTTACTGATAAGATATTTATTTACAACATTAACTGAGGTTTTCTACATGTATTTACATATAGTTTTACTCCACATTTGTTTCTGTTTACTTTAGAATCCCTGACAGTTAGCTATCAGCGGTTTACTTGGCGCGGGAAACCTTCTACTCTTTTCTCTCTGTTTGCTTTTGTCAGTGGACATGAACCCTTCATGTTGAGAACAATCTTGAGATGCTTTGTTTGTGTATAACCAGTCTGTTTTCTTCCTCCATTTTGTTCCATAGTCAGGGTTTGGGGCAATTCCATTTAAATTCAAACACTCAATTTCAGTGTACTTCCTGAATTGACTATTTAAATGGAATTGACCCAAACCCTGGTATTGAGGTCTCTCACCAGTTTTATTTTTGTGTTTAGAATACTTCCCTGTTGTGTTTAGGCTACTTCCTGTTGTGTTTAGACTACTTCCTGTTGTGTTTAAACTACTTTTGTGTCATATGTATGATTGTGCAGTCAAACACACCAATGTGTATTGACAGGTTATTTCTTGCCCATATCTTTCTTCCGTCCTGTTCTGTTTCTCTTCTGTTTGCTTCGCTGCTGCTGTTGCTCCCCTCCTCCCCCTCTCCCCTCCCCTCCTCCTCCTCTCCCCTCCTCCCTCCCCCTCTCCTCTGGAGATCTCACCACTCCTCTTCCTTTGTCAAGCTGCTTTGCCTGTACCCTCTTTGAACAGAAGCTATACTGTGATATGTTCTGCCCTGATCCCGGTCTCCCTCTTTGAACAGAAGCTATACTGTGATATGTTCTGCCCTGACCCCGGTCTCCCCATGTCTTCTCTCCTCTTCACTCCATCCCCCCTTATGTTCTTTACACCTTTGGTTTGGTCTCCTAATTTTTTCAAAATGGAAGACGACGAGACAGAGTCTACAGAGACTTACACACCGCTGACCAATCAGGTGCTAGACCCAGCCATGCTGGCCAGCCCTGACCTCCTATCAGAGGTCTCCGAAATGAAGCATGATCTCATCAAGATGTCCGCCATCTTGACGACAGAGCAAACTGAACACCCAAGCTCTTCGGATAGAGGAAGAGGAGGAGGAAGAGGAGGAAGGACAGGGATGGAGGAGGAACCCGGAGAGCCGTTGGAGATCATGGAACAGGTGAAAGAGGATCTGGAGAAGGTTGGTGAGATTTTACGAGGGGGAGATACTAGATTCACAAACAACAAAGAGAAAGTACTGCAGATGTCCAAAATGGAGGATGAGGAGAGGGTTCTTCTCTCTCAGACTAAAGCCAAAGCCATGACTCCCTCTGATGTTCAGGAGCCGGTACTACAAGAAGTCAGCATTCAGAGGAAGACCTCTTCCACAATGACCAAAGAGGTTAGAGATATGTCAGGTATGGTATCGCACCTCAGTGGTGACATGAACCAGCACCGAGAAGAGAGACTTGCCGTAACCAGTGGCCCACCACAGGACAGCATCGTCCAGGAGAGATTCGATCAGGTCGTTCTGAAGCGGGAAGGCAAACGCCATCCTCCTGAGATCAAAAAGCCGATCAGGAAGAAGCTGAGGGACAGGGAACGTTCTGGATGCAGCAGCTCCGAGGGAGAGCTGGAGAGGATAAGCTCTGAGGAGTCCCTTGATGGGGATGTTGTTCTGGGGGAGCTGAGGCCGGGAGTGGTGCCTGGGTCTGAACCTGGAGTGGTTCCCGGGTCTACACCTGGAGTGGTGTCTGGATCGGGACCTGGAGTGGGGCCTGGGACTGAGTTAAAAACGACTGCAGCCCTGGATTGGGATGTCGTACTGGGGGAGTCTGGGCTCCGGTATGGGTCTGAGCCTTGGTCTGGACCTTCTGGACCAACCCCAGCCATGGAGCCACCAGTCTCGCCCCTGGTCGTGGAAACCCCAATCGGGTCCATAAAGGACAGGGTGAAAGCTCTGCAAAAGAAGGTTGAAGAAGAGAAAGAGGGGGAGGATGGCCATAAGCGAAGGCCTGTTCATGCACCAGTCCCTCAGACCACAACTTTCATCACCATCACTAAGGAGACGAGTGAGTCCCAGATGCCAGATCTTCCCAAGCTTCCCAGATCTCCGAAATCCCCCCGGTCTCAGACGGAGAGGCTGGCAGAGACGATGTCTGTCCGGGAGCTGATGAAGGCATTCCAGACTGGCCAGGATCCTTCCAAGAACAAAACGGGGCTCTTCGAGCACAAAGCCATGACTTCATCCACAACCTCCACATCGGGCTCAGAGCACAAAGCCATGACTTCATCCACAACCTCCACATCGGGCTCAGAGGCAGTGATCTATAGTGAGACCTACAGAGCTGAACCCAGTCCCACAGAGCATCCACCATCAGAAACTCCAACTTCCACAATCCTCTACCCGCAGAGTGATGTCCTGGCCCTCGACAACAAAGGGGCGGATGATGAACCACACCTGATCTTAGTAAGGGACCACTCTGAAGACTCTGAGATAACTCATGTCTTAGTAAGAGACCACTCTGAAGACTCTGAGATAACTCATGTTACGGTTCAGTTGCAGGAGTCAGCGACTAACATCAACAGAATACAACCAGAGGATAGAGGGATCCCTCTAGACAGGGCTCTACCAGAGGACAGAGGAATCCCTGTAGACAGGGCACTACCAGAGGACGGAGGGATCCTCCTATCCAGGGCTCTACCAGAGGATGGAGGGATCCTCCTAGACAGGGCTCTACCAGAGGACGGAGGGATCCTCCTAGACAGGGCTCTACCAGAGGACGGAGGGATCCTCCTAAACAGGGCTCTACCAGAGGACGGAGAGATCCTCCTAGACAGGGCTCTACCAGAGGATAGAGGGATCCTCCTAGACAGGGTTCTTCCAGAGGATGGAGAGATCCCTCTAGACAGGGCTCTACCAGAGGACGGAGGGATCCTCCTATCCAGGGCTCTACCAGAGGACGGAGGGATCCTCCTAGACAGGGCTCTACCAGAGGACGGAGGGATCCTCCTATCCAGGGCTCTACCAGAGGATGGAGAGATCCTCCTAGACAGGGCTCTACCAGAGGACGGAGGGATCCTCCTAGACAGGGCTTTACCAGAGGATGGAGAGATCCCTCTAGACAGGGCTCTACCAGAGGACGGAGGGATCCTCCTATCCAGGGCTCTACCAGAGGACGGAGGGATCCTCCTAGACAGGGCTCTACCAGAGGACAGAGGGATCCTCCTATCCAGGGCTCTACCAGAGGATGGAGGGATCCTCCTAGACAGGGCTCTACCAGAGGACGGAGGGATCCTCCTAGACAGGGCTTTACCAGAGGACAGAGGGATCCTCCTAGACAGGGCTCTACCAGAGGACGGAGGGATCCTCCTAGACAGGGCTTTACCAGAGGACAGAGGGATCCTCCTAGACAGGGCTCTACCAGAGGATGGAGGGATCCTCCTAGACAGGGCTCTACCAGAGGACGGAGAGATCCTCCTAGACAGGGCTCTACCAGAGGATGGAGGGATCCTCCTAGACAGGGTTCTTCCAGAGGATGGAGAGATCCCTCTAGACAGGGCTCTACCAGAGGACGGAGGGATCCTCCTATCCAGGGCTCTACCAGAGGACAGAGGGATCCTCCTAGACAGGGCTCTACCAGAGGACGGAGGGATCCTCCTATCCAGGGCTCTACCAGAGGACAGAGGGATCCTCCTAGACAGGGCTCTACCAGAGGACGGAGGGATCCTCCTAAACAGGACTCTACCAGAGGACGGAGAGATCCTCTTAGACAGGGCTCTACCAGAGGATGGAGGGATCCTCCTAGACAGGGTTCTTCCAGAGGATGGAGAGATCCTCCTAGACAGGGCTCTACCAGAGGATGGAGGGATCTTCCTAGACAGGGTTCTACCAGAGGATGGAGAGATCCTCCTAAACAGGGTTCTACCAGAGGATGGAGAGATCCTCCTAGACAGGGCTCTACCAGAGGATGGAGAGATCCTCCTAGACAGGGCTCTACCAGAGGATGGAGGGAGCAGCCCAGAGATGATGCAGCTGGACGAGCCAGAGATGAGACCAGACAGGAGGCCTTCTATAGAGATGATGCAGCTAGAGGAGCCAGAGATGAGACCAGACAAGAGGTATTCTATAGAGATGATGCAGCTGGAGGAACCAGAGATGGGACCAGACAGGAGGCCTTCTATAGAGATGATGCAGCTGGAGAGGCCAGAGATGAGACCAGACGAGAGGTATTCTATAGAGACGATGAAGCTGGAGGATCCAGAGATGGGACCAGACAGGAGGCCTTCTATAGAGACGATGCAGCTGGAAGAACCAGAGATGGGACCAGGCATGAGGCCTTCCATAGAGATTATGCAGCTGGAGGAGACAGAGATGGGACCAGACAGGAGGCCTTCTATAGAGATGATGCAGCTGGAAGAAGCAGAGATGGGACCAGACAGGAGGCCTTCTATAGAGATGATGCAGCTGGAGGACCCAGGGATGAGACCAGACAAGAGGTCTTCTATAGAGATGATGCAGCTGGAGGAACCAGAGATGAGACCAGACAGGAGGCCTTCTATAGAGATGATGCAGCTGGAGAAACCAGAGATGGAACCAGACAGGAGGCCTTCTATAGAGACGATGCAGCTGGAAGAACCAGAGATGGGACCAGGCATGAGGCCTTCTATAGAGATTATGCAGCTGGAGGAGACAGAGATGGAACCAGACAGGAGGCCTTCTATAGAGATGATGCAGCTGGAGGAACCAGAGATGGGAACAGGCAAGAGGTCTTCTATAGAGATGACGCAGCTGGAGGAATCAGAGATGGGACCAGACATGAGGCCTTCTATAGAGACGATGCAGCTGGAGGAACCAGAGATGGAACCAGACAGGAGGCCTTCTATAGAGATGATGCAGCTGGAGGAACCAGAGATGGGAACAGGCAAGAGGTCTTCTATAGAGATGACGCAGCTGGAGGAATCAGAGATGCGACCAGACATGAGGCCTTCTATAGAGACGATGCAGCTGGAAGAACCAGAGATGGGACCAGACAGGAGGCCTTCTATAGAGATAATGCAGCTGGGGACACCAGAGATGGGACCAGACAGGAGGCCTTCTATAGAGATGCAGATAAGCCCAGACAGGAGACCCTCAGAGGACTTCAGCGCTGACATCAAGGCCGAGCTGGAGGACAGTCCAGAGTACCAGCTGTTCAGACAGACCTTGTCCATAGGGCACGACAACCACCCCCAAGCTGAAGCAACCGAGGAGGAACTCCCAGCAGACCACCCCAACGACAACCCAACCTTTATGTTTAGCCCCTGTATGAACAAAGACAGGCGGTATGAGTTATTTACTAAGGCTGAGAACATTGTTGAGGATGAAAGTACTGTGAGTCTGAAGCACAAAGGAGCAGCCGACTCTCCCGGGACTACCGTAGGAACCAGGACTCCCCATTCAAGCATGAGGGAGAGTGAGAAACACAAAGGATTAGCAGACACCTCACAGATGAGCCCACTCATATTCCCCACTCAGGAGGTAGACATGCCCACAGTTGATAAAGAGACAGAAAGAATGGATGGGATGAAAGTACTAGGAGACGTGATTCATGGTGATGAAGAAATCTTTCCAGAAACTGATGCTTTAGTCATAGAAACCAAGGCAGTGACGTCCCCTGTTCACGAACCGATGTTACATGAAGTCAGGATCGAAAGGAAGACCTCCCCCAGACCGGTTACAGTGGTCAGAGATATGTCAGGGATGGAGTCACTCCTCAGTGGAGATATTGATCACTACTTAGAACAGAGACCATCACCTGTCCGTGGAACTGAAGTGATGACAGTTCAGGAACCGAAGTTACAAGAAGTCAGGATCGAAAGGAAGACCTCCCCCAGACCGGTTACAGTGCTCAGAGATATGTTAGGGATGGAGTCACTCCTCAGTGGAGATATTGATCACTACTTAGAACAGAGACCATCACCTGTCCGTGGCACTGAAGTGATGACAGTTCAGGAACCGAAGTTACAAGAAGTCAGGATCGAAAGGAAGACCTCCCCCAGACCGGTTACAGTGGTCAGAGATATGTCAGGGATGGAGTCACTCCTCAGTGGAGATATTGATCACTACTTAGAACAGAGACCATCACCTGTCCGTGGCACTGAAGTGATGACAGTTCAAGAACCGAAGTTACAAGAAGTCAGGATCGAAAGGAAGACCTCCCCCAGACCGGTTACAGTGGTCAGAGATATGTCAGGGATGGAGTCACTCCTCAGTGGAGATATTGATCACTACCTAGAACAGAGTTCTATGGTAATCAGTGGTTCACCACAGGATGACATCATCCAACAACAGAGTTTCAAACAGATCATCCTGACCAGGAATGACAAGCAACAATCACTAGTTTCCTCCACAAAGGAGGTAGACATGTCTACAGAACATACAGAGACAGAAAAAGAAGACTGGTGGAAAGTGGAAGACATGGATGATGGTGGTGCTCGTGGTGCCGAAGCGATCGTCTTGAACCCAGTTCAGGAACCGATGTTACAGGAAGTCATGATCGAAAGGAAGACATCCCCCAGACCAGCTGTAGGAGTTAGAGATATGTCAGGCATGGAGGCACTCCTCAGTGGAGATTTAGAACAGTACCTAGAAGAGAGGCCTGTAGATCTCAGTGCTGCACTGGAGGACGACATCGCACAAGAGAGATTTGAACAGGTTGTAATTAAACGGGAGAGAAAACAGGAAACCCAGGCGTTCTCCACTGAGCAGGTAGACCGGACCACAGTAGATAAAGTGACTGAACGAGATGTAGGGAATGTAGTGCAAGGAGGAGCCATCTACGGTGATAAAGATGCCATCTACGGTGATAAAGATGCCATCTACGGTGATAAAGATGCCATCTACAGTGATAAAGATGCCATCTACGGTGATAAAGATGCCATCTACGGTGATAAAGATGCCATCTACGGTAATAAAGACTTCATGCAGAGTTGTTCAGCTGGGAAAGCATCAGAAAGTTCAGCTACTACAGTGACACGTTCAAGAGACTCAAAGAAGGTGACCTTTGACCTTCAAAGGATGTTTGATTCAGTGCTCCCCATTCAAGCCTCTGAAGAGGACGACCAGGTCCTTATTGGGATAAGACCCATCTTAGAGGACTGGGATGCCTTAGAAATAAAACCATCATACCACAAAACTACAGAACTGTCAAACTCAAACCTAAACATGCAAGACACAATTTTAGCAGACAGAATTGCTCCTGAATCTAGTTGGGTCGCACCAGAGCTCCATGAAAGGGGTTCAGCTGATCAGGGAGCGGTGCACAGCCCAGACAGTGTGGGTCAAGCCCTCAGACCTGCAGACATAGAGGTCCTCTGTCCTTTGGCCCTGGGCCACCCAGAGAGACGACTCTCCCATGAGGATTCTCTGGAGACCAGTCCTGTCATGGAGGAAGGTTCCTCCAGGAAGTCCCCTGACTCTATAGAGCCAAGCCCAACCGGGGACTCCCCCTGCCCTGACTCACTGGAGAGCAGCCCCACTGAACCGAAACGAGACACAGACTTTCAGGCAACAAAGACAGCTGTGTATGAAGACTACTACTCTCAGCTTAGAGCCTGTCTTGGTGAGGAGCACGTCAGCAACATGGAGAATGAGGATTACACCAAACGGACCTATCAAATGGCAGGTGAGCGCGAAGGTCCCCTCCCATTGAAGAGGAATGAGGAGGTGAGTTTTGACCCCAAAAAGCCAGACCCTGAGTGCCTCTCCATGCCCTTAAATCTGAGCTCACACCCTGAGGATGTGGACGACGTAGATGCAGAGGGCAGCGAGACCGACCAGAGACAGTTCACCCCAGAGGAGGAGATGTTCAAAATGGCCACCAAGATCAAAACCTTTGAGGAGATGGAGCAGGACGCCAAAACAAAGTCAGACGGGAAACCCTCTGATGGCTCTGTGTTATCAGACTCTGAGGGTTATGAAGAATGTCAGTCCATCGTTGACCTGATGGACAGGGAGGCCAAATCAACTAAGCCCAAAATCGACACCGATTCGCTTCAGTCTGAAATTGAAACTTTGGCTGAAATCCAACCCTCAGCCCCTGGTGCAGTAACTGAGTTGGATAGTTCAGTTCACTGTGAAGCTCACCTACCATACAGTGCCTCAGGACATTCACCATCAGGAAGACATTCACTAAGCACGGGAAAAGAGGAATATACCACAAAGAATATCAGTGAAAATATCAGTGAACGTACTGAGCAGAAAGAGGAGATAAATGTAATATCAGCTATGCAAGCACACAAGGAGGAGATGGCTCAGTCACAGTTGAGTGTAAGTCAGTCTGGTGAAAGTCAGTCAGTCAAACCAGAGGAGGAGATGGCTCAGTCACAGTTGAGTGTCAGTCAGTCTGGTGAAAGTCAGTCAGTCAAACCAGAGGTGTTATTCACTGGCGATGAAAGCCTAAAGGACTTGGAGGATGCGGATGGTAAGGCAGCCATGTTGGAAATGCATCCTGAAGACGCGCCTGTTCAGGGAGAGCTGGTCCCATGGAGAGCCATGCCAGACGACAATGAGGATGACACTGACGATGAAGCCTTCGACGCACGTGTGGAGGCGGAGGAACAAAGGATTATGGGTCTCATGGAAGACCACCGTACCCCTGACACCACACCGGGTCGCACACCAACCGAGAGGGGCACCCCCAACCCCTTCCAGTTCCAGGAAGGGAAGTTCTTTGAGATGACCAGAGGGGGCGCTATCGACATGACAAGGAGGAGCTTTGAAGAGGAGGGCGAGGGCTATGCCTTCTTCCACATAGGAGAACACCCAGTTGACCAGATCCTGTTAGAGGATGCTGGAGATTACGCTGGCCCCGATGTTCTCAGAATAGAACAGAGTATTGACGTTGCGGAGCTACACCTCCGGGAGGATGAGGACCAAACCAAAGATGATTCTGACTCCTCCTTCCAGACTATACCATTAGCCAAGGCTGATCAGTGGGGGAAACCAGTGGCCAAACCCAGGACCTCCATCAAAATGGAGCCAAAAGCTGAAACAGTCCCCCTAATGGAACCTAAGATGGGAAGCTCCTTAGAGGGCCAGATAGGTTCTCTAGACCCGACTATAGCTGACCTCCAGATGTCCACCACCACTACTACTGTCACCCGCTCTGTGTACTCTGAGCAGTTCCGCCAGTCATCCGACTCATCCTTTGATGATGAAGAAGAAGAGGAAGAGGAGCAGTGCTCTGTCATTGAGATGCCCGCTGCGTATTATGACTCAGTGGCTCCCCCTAGTGTCATGGCAGGGTCATTCACCTCAGTGACGCCCCCTAGTGTCCTGGCAGGGTCATTCACCTCAGTGGCGCCCCCTAGTGTCATAGCAGTGTCTGACATCTCAGTGGCGCCCCCTAGTTTCATAGCAGGGTCTGACATCTCAGTGGTGCACCCTAGTGTCCTAGAAGGGTCTTACACCTCAGCAGACGCTGTGGCTAAGGATGAAAGCAGTTTCAAATCAAAGATACCCATCAAAGCTGGCTCAGTGAAACCAGACCTGGGCCTTGAGCAGAAATCAACAGTAGAGGAATATCTTGATCAGGACCGGAGAACGAGGTCCGAGGAGGATTTTGGAGCCAGGAAGAAAATCTTAACTGACAAAGACCGCAGGAGTCACTCCGACAGCGACCATCCTACAACTAAATCCAAACCTCTCACCTCCAGACTCCCTGTCATGGGCAAACACAAACCCACAGCCCAGTCCTCCTCCTCTTCCCATCCTGAACGAGACCAGTGCTCTGACATACGACAGCCTTCCCTCCGATCCTATCTGGATGTCGACGACATCAGCAGCAGCGGTGATCACAACAGTCCAGATTCTGTTATCTTCAAGTATGACAGTCCAACGCCTCGAAGTTCTGCCCCAGACACGAGGGCTTTGGCGACTCAGACACGGGTTCGACCTTCCTCTGTGACGGGGGAGGTGTTTGAGTCGAGACCCATCTGGGAAGACTCAGTGGAGACTCAGATGCAGCGAATCTGCTGTGATCGGATCCCGGAGCGGCAGAAAGGTACCAACCTCTGGGACTTCCTTTCCTCTCTTTCTGTCTCTGCTCCTTGGAAGCAGGACCAATCATTAGTCACTTTACTGTTGTGTGTCTTGTCATTTTGTCCTGTGCTGTGTTGTCTTGTCCCGTGTTGTGTTGTGTTGTCCCGTGCTGTGTTGTCTTGTCCTGTGCTGTGTTGTCTTGTGCTGTGTTGTGTTGTCCCGTGCTGTGCTGTGTTGTCTTGTCCTGTGCTGTGTTGTCTTGTCCCGTGCTGTGGTGTCTTGTCCCGTGCTGTGTTGTCTTGTCCTGTGCTGTGTTGTCTTGTCCTGTGCTGTCTTGTCCCGTGCTGTGTTGTCCTGTGCTGTGTTGTCTTGTCCTGTGCTGTGTTGTCTTGTCCCGTGGTGTCTTGTCCCGTGCTGTGTTGTCTTGTCCTGTGTTGTGTTGTGTCGTGTTGTTTCTTTTCCATATAAATGTCTATTGTCTATTGTCTATTGTCTAGTGTCTAGTGTCTAGTGTCTGGTGTCTATGTGTACATGAAATCTCAAGATTGACTGGCCTAGATGTGTTAGGAGAAAGCTCTTGGATGCCTATCATGATTAACTTCAGGACATCTAATAGATGACTACTTTACTGAACCCCTTATACTAATCACCACACTGAGTTTGGAATGGCACATTCTTTCCATTGCTTAAGTACTAATGGACCACAAATACACTTTCATGGTGTCCAAGTATAGCAGGGAATGTCATCAACAGTATGGATCACAACATCAGCCCTGCTCCATAATTCACCCAGCATCAGCACGATTACCTCCACAGCCTATAACATAGAGGCCAGTTATATTACCTAGTGAAATGTATACAGCCTATAACATAGAGGCCAGTTACATTATCTAGTGAAATGTATACAGCCTATAACATAGAGGCCAGTTACATTATCTAGTGAAATGTATACAGCCTATAACATAGAGGCCAGTTATATTACCTAGTGAAATGTATACAGCCTATAACATAGAGGCCAGTTATGTTACCTAGTGAAATGTATCTGTACCTTCAAGACCTAGGAAACGTCCCATAATTAACATCTCTAGAGAGTTTTAAACTGTTATATTTTCAGAGAAGTTATTGTCTGCGTCCCAAATGGCACCCTATCCACTTTGGGCCCTGGTCAAAAGTAGTGTGCTATATAGGGAATAGGGTCCCATTTGGGACGACCCATAATGTTGTTACTGTGCTGCTGTTGAGCTGTGATGACCTGTGTGTAACATCTGGCTGTGGTGGTGTTTGTAGTGGATTGGCACGACGATGCAGACAGGAAAGAGGAGATGTTGGCTATCATTGCAGACCTGCTGGGGTTCAGCTGGACAGGTAAGTTATCCCGGTGGTGTTGTGTTTACCTGGTGTTGCAGGTGTAGAAGGTGGACAGGTGAGTTATCCAGGTGGTGTTGTGTTTGCCTGGTGTTGCAGGTGTAGAAGGTGTGTATGAAATAGGAGTGAAAAGCTGTGATGTACTCCACTATGTAGGAAATAAGACTCTGGTCAAATGTACTCCACCTCAGTGTCTCCCCCATGTGTCTCAGAGCTGGCGAGGGAGCTGGAGTTCAACGAGGATGAGATCCAGGAGGTGAGGACAGAGAACCCTAACTCCCTACAAGAGCAGAGCCACGCCCTGCTGCAGCGCTGGGCTGAGAGAGAGGGCAAACACGCCACCGGTACGTCTGTTCTACTGGGCCTCACTGTACTGGGCTGTGTCCAAAACGTCTGTCCTGCCGTCATATGTTCTACTGGGCCTCACTGTACTGGGCTGTGTCCAAAACGTCTGTCCTGCCGTCATCTGTTCTACTGGGCCTCACTGTACTGGGCTGTGTCCAAAACGTCTGTCCTGCCGTCATATGTTCTACTGGGCCTCACTGTACTGGGCTGTGTCCAAAACGTCTGTCCTGCCGTCATCTGTTCTACTGGGCCTCACTGTAATGGGCTGTGTCCAAAACGTCTGTCCTGCCGTCATATGTTCTACTGGGCCTCACTGTACTGGGCTGTGTCCAAAACGTCTGTCCTGCCGTCATATGTTCTACTGGGCCTCACTGTACTGGGCTGTGTCCAAAACGTCTGTCCTGCCGTCATATGTTCTACTGGGCCTCACTGTACTGGGCTGTGTCCAAAATGGCACCCTATTCCTTATATAGTGCACTGCTCTGGTCAACAGTAGTGCACTATGTAGGGAAAGGGTGCCATCTTGGCCCTCAGCTGTGGACTCATCCATGGATACCATCCATCTATTAATGAAGGATAAATATATCTTCTAAAATGGATTGATTTTTATGTTGCTTTAAAGTGATATTCTTCTGTTTAATGAAAAGTGCTATAGAATTGAAATAAATAATAATGATGTCTTCTGTCCAGCAGAGGACAGCCTGATAAAGAGACTGACCAAGATCAACCGGATGGACATCGTCCACCTGATAGAGACCCAGATGAACAAGTCAGCACAGGAGCAGACCTCTAGGACCTACGCAGAGATAGAGAAGACTCTGGACCAGAGTGAAGGTACTGGATCGGACGCAGTTACATTACATTACAGAGACAGAGAAGACCCTGAATTATTTCTACATGGCTACACGGGACGGTCATAACAGTACTGTATTATATTATTATATTATATTGAATGTAGGATAGCAGCAGTAGTGTAGTCCTAGTGGAGGGTAGGATAGCAGCAGTAGTGTAGTCCTAGTGGAGGGTAGGATAGCAGCAGTAGTGTAGTCCTAGTGGAGGGTAGGATAGCAGCAGTAGTGTAGTCCTAGTGGAGGGTAGGATAGCAGCAGTAGTGTAGTCCTAGTGGAGGGTAGGATAGCAGCAGTAGTGTAGTCCTAGTGGAGGGTAGGATAGCAGCAGTAGTGTAGTCCTAGTGGAGGGTAGGATAGCAGCAGTAGTGTAGTCCTAGTGGAGGGTAGGATAGCAGCAGTAGTGTAGTCCTAGTGGAGGGTAGGATAGCAGCAGTAGTGTAGTCCCAGTGGAGGGTAGGATAGCAGCAGTAGTGTAGTCCTAGTGGAGGGTAGGATAGCAGCAGTAGTGTAGTCCTAGTGGAGGGTAGGATAGCAGCAGTAGTGTAGTCCTAGTGGAGGGTAGGATAGCAGCAGTAGTGTAGTCCTAGTGGAGGGTAGGATAGCAGCAGTAGTGTAGTCCTAGTGGAGGGTAGGATAGCAGCAGTAGTGTCGTCCTAGTGGAGGGTAGGATAGCAGCAGTAGTGTCGTCCTAGTGGAGGGTAGGATGTCAAGATAATTATGTCCTGGACAACATTATGTCAAGATTCATGAGGTAAGGCTACAGTCCATGTACGTTCTGATCATGTATTTTCTGAGTTAAAATGTACCAATATGGAACGTGAAAATGGCTTGCTTATTCCTTTTTGAATAGAAATAAAAACAAAAGATTTTCACTTGTGCGTGGGGTTAAATGTGGAATGCTTGTCATTGGTTAAGAGCACAGCCAAAACTTCCTGTCCTTTCAAAGTAAGAGTTCACCCTTCTAACTTCGTTCTGTGAATCTATTATATTTGACTGTACCACAGTGCCAAGTTAAAAGTAACATTTCTAAATTTCTGTGTGTATTGACTTATTAATGAACTTCTGTTTCTGTAAATGTTTAGCTGACTTATGTATCCTAGCTACCTAGCTAACCATTGGCCATCTTATTAAATGATGCTATACAGCCAAAACAATAGTATCTATTGCTAGACTAGAGATGTTCCCCTAGCTGTAGTTAGTGAGTGGTTGCACATCTAACTAGCTGTAATGAAGCAAGGGTGTGAATAGTACACATTTCAATACATCCTTTCACTGTTTACAGCAGGTCTCCAGCTATCCAGACCTGTCTGATCAGCCTGATAGGGTGCTGTGGGTGTGTCCGGCTGTTTACAGCAGGTCTCCAGCTATCCAGACCTGTCTGATCAGCCTGATAGGGTGCTGTGGGTGTGTCCAGCTGTTTACAGCAGGTCTCCAGCTATCCAGACCTGTCTGATCAGCCTGATAGGGTGCTGTGGGTGTGTCCAGCTGTTTACAGCAGGTCTCCAGCTATCCAGACCTGTCTGATCAGCCTGATAGGGTGCTGTGGGTGTGTCCAGCTGTTTACAGCAGGTCTCCAGCTATCCAGACCTGTCTGATCAGCCTGATAGGGTGCTGTGGGTGTGTCCAGCTTACACCTGTGCAAATCCCTGTGTGTACAGCAATGGAATGAAGCATCCAACTAATGCCTCAAGTTGTGTTGTAAGTCCACCACACACCCGAGGGTTGTGGGGTCCTGTTCAGAAGCAGCCCCTATCAACTACCTCTAGACACTTGGAGATCTGAGAGGATTGGCCAGGTGTAAGCAACACCATGTATGTAAAGATCTTCACATGTGTTTCCTAACGCCCACATGATTGGACTGGGCATTTCAAGGACCAAAGGAGACTCAGGGAAATACATGATACAAAATATATTTAGAGTTATTTTCATTAAATAAACACACAGTGATCATTTTAAAATACAATTACAAAGACTGCATAGGGCTTTAATAGCTGTCAAATACTTGCTTCCTCCGTCCTTGGGAGAATCTCAATTGCATTTCCTTGATTCGTCACATCCTCTCTCCTCGTCTCGTTTTCAAAACCCATTGGATGAAAAGGTCAGAGGTCCTTCCCTGTTTACCTTCTAACCAATGGGTTTTGAGAAGGAGGTGAGGAGAGAGGACATGAAGAATCAAGGAAATGCAATTGAGATTCTCCCCTTATTTCCTCCATTCCTCACCTCCCTCTCAAAGCCCATTGGGGGAGAGGAGGGAAGGTTCCTCCCTCTCAAAGCCCATTGGGGGAGAGGAGGGAAGGTTCCTCCCTCTCAAAGCCCATTGGGGGAGAGGAGGGAAGGTTCCTCCCTCTCAAAGCCCATTGGGGGAGAGGAGGGAAGGTTCCTCCCTCTCAAAGCCCATTGGGGGAGAGGAGGGAAGGTTCCTCCCTCTCAAAGCCCATTGGGGGAGAGGAGGGAAGGTTCCTCCCTCTCAAAGCCCATTGGGGGAGAGGAGGGAAGGTTCCTCCCTCTCAAAGCCCATTGGGGGAGAAGGGGAAGGTTCCTCCCTCTCAAAGCCCATTGGGGGAGAAGGGGGAAGGTTCCTCCCTCTCAAAGCCCATTGGGGGAGAAGGGGGAAGGTTCCTCCCCTCAGGCTACAATACACTTTCAAGGAGAGGAGTGGAGGAAACAAGGACACAGGAAGCAAGATTTTGATGGCAAGTTTTAGTCACAGAGTCACACAGAAGAGTCACACAGAGTCACAGAGTCACACAGAGTCACACAGAGTCACAGAGTCACATAGAGTCACAGTCACACAGAGTCACAGAGTCACAGAGTCACACAGAGTCACAGTCACACAGAGTCACAGTCACACAGAGTCACAGAGTCACACAGTCACACAGAGTCACAGAGTCACACACTGCTTGAAGAGTTTATTGATTATAGTGATTTAATTATTGTTTTGTGTTATTATTGTATTTGTTGACAGAACCCATTGTATTATATGATATTATTATATAAACTATTAAAACATATAGAAATACTGTTGTTTATCTGTTTAATTCTTCAGGTGGTGTTCACCACATGTTTAGGACGGCTATAAAATATGAGGAAGTTGACTAAAGCACAAAAAGACCTGGCAACTAGGCATGACAAAGAAACATGCGCTAAACATGCAGCTAGCCTACTATTCAAAGGGATTTATCATTACAGGTTCTGTTCATGTCACATTAAAAGGGATTTGTTGGACAGTCAGATGAGAGCATCATGAAATATATAATCTGACCATGTTTTGATCCTGAGTCTGTGTGTGTGTGTCTCTCTCTCTCTCTCTTTCTCTCTCTCTCTCTCTCTCTCTCTCTCTCTTTGTCTCTCTCTCTCGCTCTCATACTGTGTCTCTCTGTCTGCCAGTGTCTGTAGCCCTGTCCTTAGTGCAGGAGGACGTAGACAGCCCCAGACTGGTGAGGAGGGTGGACTCTTCCCCAAGACCGCCCCCAGCTGTCTCAGAGGAGGACCTATCAGTAGCCTCCCTCCTGGACATTCCTTCCTGGGCGGAGCCTATGGGCCACACCCACTCAGAGAGCATGCACGGGCTATTGGAGGACCTGGAGATCACAACGTACGTCAATCAGAGAATGAGCCAGTCAGCTTCGAGGATGGATGAGAATATTTTATATTTCATTTAACTGGCTTTAGTAAGAGAGGAGAATTCTGCCAAGTTTGAGACTCAATAATTGGTAAATTGATAAAAGGATTATCAACCTATGTATTTCCAGTAAGTCATGATAACTTTATATTGTCAATACCTGAGAGCTCCTCCAGATTAACATAATAATATCAATAATATATAATAATTATAATAATTGTTACTCTTATTATACAGTATAGTCATATGGTATGTCTCTTTGGAGTCTGCTAAAATGTAAATGTAGCTGTAATAATAACCCAGTGTTCTGTCATTCATGTTTCAGGGAGCTAAGCCCCAACCCGTGGACTTCGGAGGACGCGGTAACAAGGGAGTCCTCCGCCGCCAGCGAGCAAGTAAGTCCCCCTCTGAACGTGATTGGAGCAGAAACATGGAGACTAGCGTCTCAGGTGTATGGCCCCCAGTACCAAACCAGAGACCAGCCTCAGGGCCAGCACAGCAGAAGTAGCAGTGGCCTGCTCTACCCTCTAGTGGGCACCACTGGGCCTCTGCCAGCAGGTTTTGACCAGCTCAGGACATCGTCACCCATAGTGATCAGAGACTTTGGTCTGAGTCTGTCAGAGTCTGAGCAGGCAGAGACAGACTTCAGAGAGCTCTGTTTGGGGTTTAGGGAGATGCCACTGGACAAGGCCTATGTCTCCACCTCCTCCTCCACCTCCTCCATCACCCTGACCCCTAAAACCAAAGCCAGGTTGTCCAGAGAGGCCAGCACTGAACTCTACGACCACAGTAATTTAGCAGAGTCTGAATGCAGCAACATATGTTCGCCTGAGAACTGTAGCCAGGCTTGTTCGCCTCAGGACTGTAGCCATGGTCCGGCAAGTCTGGCCTTGGCTGAGGAGGCTGACCAGAGAGTCATCTCTGAAAAGCACATAGAAGAGATAACAGCTCGTTTCTACCGGGCCATGTACGGCTCAGATGAAGTCCTGCAGGTCTCAAGCACTGAGATGGTCCCCAAGCCACACAGGTCCGAAGACCAGCCAGAGAAATGCCTGGAGCTGGCAGCTCTCAGAAAGAACCAATCACAGATGGAGGCACAGCTTCAGTTTATTGACGAGCCAGGAGAGGGTTGTGTCATGGCTCACTACAACATGATAGATCAAACCAACGTCCAAAAGGGCATTGTCCGGCCGAAGAAAAGTCCAGCAACCAGCGAGTCCACTCGGATGACATGTGACTCACCTGACAGGAACCCTAGCTTCATCACTGTCCGACCAGAACCCGATCACGTCATAGTGAGGGCAAAAACATCCTACATGTTCATGCCAGTTACCCCCCAGTCCCCTGGCCAAGACACAACCCTGTATTCACATCTTATTAACTACAGACCTCTGATTCCTGATTCAGAGATGGAGTCCCAGTCACCTGACTCTCTACGTGGTCTCTCGCCCATGGAAGAAGGTTTCATTAGCGTAGCTAGGCTATCATCCCCTGAGTCCGTAATGTCCGTTGGCGCCTACAGGGCAATTTCGCCTGACTCCCCTCTCCCCGATCGCAGGGTAATGTCTCCAGATTCTGTCAGGGAATTCCGTGAAAACAGGCCTCTCTCTCCCGGGTCGGATGGGTCTAGATTTTCATCCGAGGTTAAAGCATACATCATAGAGAGTAGAAAACCCTCATATTCTTCTTCGGAAATATACAAGGGTAAAAATAATTCCTGTGATTCAGAGGCAGCAGATAGCGCTCTTAGTCTCCTCTCTCCTTACCACCCAGATATTATCCGGAGTCCCCTCTCTCCTTACCACCCAGATATTATCCGGAGTCCCCTCTCTCCTTACCTTTCAGACAGTGTTCTGAGTTCCCTATCCTCTGTGTTTTCTGATGACGTAAAGTCCGGGTCACCAGAGTCGTATGAATTGGTGACAGAGAGCACGAGCTCTCCAGTACCTGAGACACCTGACACACCTGTACCTAAGACATCTGTACCTGGTACACCTGTAACTGACAAACCTGTACCTGAGACACCTGACACACCTGTACCTGAGATACCTGTACCTGAGACACCTGTACCTGAGACTGATAGTATCATAATCCTAGGAGGCTATAGGTCATGGTCACCTGGTCACCTGTCGTGGTCATCTTGGACATCAGAGATCGACTATGCAGAGTTTTGGCTAGCAGATCGGTTGTTCACTGACAGTAGAGCATCATCCCCAGAGTCTGTTACTTTGTTGGATGAGTATAGGCAGCTTTCTCCTGACTCGCCAGTTCCTCAACACACACCCTCAGTGCTTGAGTGTTCAGTGTATGATTCAGTAGATAGATTATTTTCATCTGAATCCTTTACATCAGACTTAGACTATTCCGAGTTCTGTCTTGAGGAATTGTTTGCCGTGGACAGACCAGATTCTCCTAATTCAATATTGTCAGATGATATGGTAGCTGAAAGAGACTCCGCAAAACATAAACAACTACCATTACCGGGATCTGGCAGTCCAGAAATGGAATGGGAGTTCATCCAGTTGTCGTCCTTTCCTGAGTATAGACCTCTTTCTCCTCAGTCACTCAGTTCAGACAGTGATGGAAACCTTTTATATCTTGACCACTTCTTTACTGACATGAGGCCACCTGAATCTGATACATTGTTTGATGATTGCAGGCAACTCTCTCCCGACTCTCCAGTTCCTCAGTTTAGTTTGCCTTTAGTTGAATATAAAACGTATCATTCTCAACGTAGATCCTACTCACCAGACTCAGTAACATCAGAATTTGATAACTCTAGTTTAAGTCATGGAGAATCATTAACTGAAAAGAGATCGGATTCACCAGATCCGGTGATGTTACGAATTCCTCAGTATAGAGCTAACTTCCTTGATTATGTAGTTCCAGTGAAAAAACACACAACAGCAGTTGAAATGGGTGAATTGAAAATCAGATCCTTGACACCAGAATCAATAACTTCAGAAGGTGACTTTACCTTCCTTGAGTCTAGACCATTTTCACCTGAATCTGTAACATCATTTGATGAGTACAGGCCGCTCTCTCCTGACTCTCCAGTTCCTCACTTCATGCCTCAATGTTGTGATTATTACTTGGCTTTCACTGGAAGTATATCTTCATCACCAGAATCAGTCACCTCAGACATTGAATTCTCAGGACTTGAGGAATTCATTGCAGAGGACAGAGCAGATTCTCCTGAATCAATATATTCAGACAGTGAATATCTGGATCAATTGGAAGCAGAACTTGTTCCACTCTTGCATGAATCAGCTTCTCCAGTTTCTGATCCTCTCCTTCATTCTATTCAATCTGAAACTTCTATTAACAAATGCATCTCACCTGCCTTAGTCCAGGCTGAATCTGAGCACAGAGACACCAAACCAGGCATATTATCTACCACAACAATGGCAAAAGAAGGCTCTGTTGAGGCTAAAACCACATTGCCAGTTGTAGCTAAAACAGCATTTATACAGCTTGACTTGAGTGATGAGGAATGTTTGTCGTTATTACCAGTCGCTGTAATGATGCCAGTAAAGCAGGAAACAACTCATTCTCTTGATGAGGTAGATGAAGACGTTTTGAAACACCAAGATATATCTGAAGGCAAACCTTTATCTCTTGAGTCAGTCTTTTTAGAAAGTGGTTCACAATTCAGACCTGGACATTGTGATTTCTATTTGTTGTACAATGTGAATAGGTCTATGTCACCTCAGTCTGTAACTTCAGACCTTGAATATCATGGTCTGTACAGACCAGGTTCTCCGTCAGATAGTGAGTTAACAGTGACAGTTCAAAGGAGCGTATCTGAGCATAGACTACTCTCACCAGAATCAATAACTTCAGAAGATGATTGTACCTTCCTTGAGCTCTTGTTTTCAGAGTCTAGAACATCTTCACCTGAATCTGTAACATCTTTTGATGAGTACAGGCCGCTCTCTCCTGACTCTCCAGTTCCTCACTTCATGCATCAGTGTTGTGATTATTTTTTGTCTTTCACTGGAAGTACTGGAAGTAGATGTTCATCACCTGAATCAGTAGCTTCAGATATTGAATTCTCTGAGTTCTGTCTTGAGGAACTGTTTGCTGAAGAGAGACCAGATTCACCTGAATCATTTATATCAGAGAGTGAATCTGTTGAGTCAGTTGAAAGAGGTCTAATGAAATTCAGAGCCTTGTCACCAGAATCAATAACTTCAGAGAATGATTATTCCTTCCTTGAGCTCTTGTTTGCAGAGTCTAGACCATCTTCACCTGATTCTATCACTTCAACTGATGAATATCGAGCGTTATCTCCTGATTCCCCAATCTCACAATTTAGACCTACAATAATTGAGTCGTCAATGTCATTCATTAGCAGATCTTCGTCACCAGAATCAATAACTTCAGGAGATGATTGTACCTTCCTTGAGCTCTTGTTTTCAGAGTCTAGACCATCCTCTCCAGAGTCTGTTGCATCATTTGACGAGTTCAGGCCGCTTTCTCCTGACTCCCCAGTTCCTGATTTCAGTCCACATTGTTGTGATTATTATTTGCTATTCACAGAAGGTAGGTCTTCGTCCCCACAATCAGTCACACCAGACACTGAATTCTCTGGATTTAACCTTGAGGAATTCTTTGCTGAAAACATAGCATATTCTCCTAATTCCTGTATGTCTGAGGGTGAGTCTGTTGAGTCAGTAGAATTGGGTGTAATATCTCATAGATCTCTGTCACCAGAATCAATAACTTCAGAAGGTGAATTTACCTTCCTTGAGCTCTTGTTTTCAGAGTCTAGAACATCTTCACCTGAATCTGTAACATCATTTGATGAGTACAGGCTCCTCTCTCCTGACTCTCCAGTTCCTCACTTCATGCCTCAATGTTGTGATTATTATTTGGCTTTCACTGGAAGTAGATCTTCATCACCAGAATCAGTCACCTCAGACATTGAATTCTCAGGACTTTACCTTGAGGAATTCATTGCAGAGGACAGAGCAGATTCTCCTGAATCAATATATTCAGACAGTGAATATCTGGATCAATTGGAAGCAGAACTTGTTCCACTCTTGCATGAATCAGCTTCTCCAGTTTCTGATCCTCTCCTTCATTCTATTCAATCTGAAACTTCTATTAACAAATGCATCTCACCTGCCTTAGTCCAGGCTGAATCTGAGCACAGAGACACCAAACCAGGCATATTATCTACCACAACAATGGCAAAAGAAGGCTCTGTTGAGGCTAAAACCACATTGCCAGTTGTAGCTAAAACAGCATTTATACAGCTTGACTTGAGTGATGAGGAATGTTTGTCGTTATTACCAGTCGCTGTAATGATGCCAGTAAAGCAGGAAACAACTCATTCTCTTGATGCGGTAGATGAAGACGTTTTGAAACACCAATATATATCTGAAGGCAAACCTTTATCTCTTGAGTCAGTCTTTTTAGAAAGTGGTTCACAATTCAGACCTGGACATTGTGATTTCTATTTGTTGTACAATGTGAGTAGGTCTATGTCACCTCAGTCTGTAACTTCAGACCTTGAATATCATGGTCTGTACAGACCAGGTTCTCCGTCAGATAGTGAGTTAACAGTGACAGTTCAAAGGAGCGTATCTGAGCATAGACTACTCTCACCAGAATCAATAACTTCAGAAGATGATTGTACCTTCCTTGAGCTCTTGTTTTCAGAGTCTAGACCATCCTCTCCAGAGTCTGTTGCATCATTTGACGAGTACAGGCTCCTCTCTCCTGACTCTCCAGTTCCTCACTTCATGCCTCAGTGTTGTGATTATTATTTGTCTTTCACTGGAAGTACTGGAAGTAGATGTTCATCACCTGAATCAGTAGCTTCAGATATTGAATTCTCTGAGTTCTGTCTTGAGGAACTGTTTGCTGAAGAGAGACCAGATTCACCTGAATCATTTATATCAGAGAGTGAATCTGTTGAGTCAGTTGAAAGAGGTCTAATGAAATTCAGAGCCTTGTCACCAGAATCAATAACTTCAGAGAATGATTATTCCTTCCTTGAGCTCTTGTTTGCAGAGTCTAGACCATCTTCACCTGATTCTATCACTTCAACTGATGAATATCGAGCGTTATCTCCTGATTCCCCAATCTCACAATTTAGACCTACAATAATTGAGTCGTCAATGTCATTCATTAGCAGATCTTCGTCACCAGAATCAATAACTTCAGGAGATGATTGTACCTTCCTTGAGCTCTTGTTTTCAGAGTCTAGACCATCCTCTCCAGAGTCTGTTGCATCATTTGACGAGTTCAGGCCGCTTTCTCCTGACTCCCCAGTTCCTGATTTCAGTCCACATTGTTGTGATTATTATTTGCTATTCACAGAAGGTAGGTCTTCGTCCCCACAATCAGTCACACCAGACACTGAATTCTCTGGATTTAACCTTGAGGAATTCTTTGCTGAAAACATAGCATATTCTCCTAATTCCTGTATGTCTGAGGGTGAGTCTGTTGAGTCAGTAGAATTGGGTGTAATATCTCATAGATCTCTGTCACCAGAATCAATAACTTCAGAAGGTGAATTTACCTTCCTTGAGCTCTTGTTTTCAGAGTCTAGAACATCTTCACCTGAATCTGTAACATCATTTGATGAGTACAGGCTCCTCTCTCCTGACTCTCCAGTTCCTCACTTCATGCCTCAATGTTGTGATTATTATTTGGCTTTCACTGGAAGTAGATCTTCATCACCAGAATCAGTCACCTCAGACATTGAATTCTCAGGACTTTACCTTGAGGAATTCATTGCAGAGGACAGAGCAGATTCTCCTGAATCAATATATTCAGACAGTGAATATCTGGATCAATTGGAAGCAGAACTTGTTCCACTCTTGCATGAATCAGCTTCTCCAGTTTCTGATCCTCTCCTTCATTCTATTCAATCTGAAACTTCTATTAACAAATGCATCTCACCTGCCTTAGTCCAGGCTGAATCTGAGCACAGAGACACCAAACCAGGCATATTATCTACCACAACAATGGCAAAAGAAGGCTCTGTTGAGGCTAAAACCACATTGCCAGTTGTAGCTAAAACAGCATTTATACAGCTTGACTTGAGTGATGAGGAATGTTTGTCGTTATTACCAGTCGCTGTAATGATGCCAGTAAAGCAGGAAACAACTCATTCTCTTGATGAGGTAGATGAAGACGTTTTGAAACACCAATATATATCTGAAGGCAAACCGTTATCTCTTGAGTCAGTCTTTTTAGAAAGTGGTTCACAATTCAGACCTGGACATTGTGATTTCTATTTGTTGTACAATGTGAGTAGGTCTATGTCACCTCAGTCTGTAACTTCAGACCTTGAATTTCATGGTCTGTACAGACCAGGTTCTCCGTCAGATAGTGAGTTAACAGTGACAGTTCAAAGGAGCGTATCTGAGCATAGACTACTCTCACCAGAATCAATAACTTCAGAAGATGATTGTACCTTCCTTGAGCTCTTGTTTTCAGAGTCTAGACCATCCTCTCCAGAGTCTGTTGCATCATTTGACGAGTACAGGCTCCTCTCTCCTGACTCTCCAGTTCCTCACTTCATGCCTCAGTGTTGTGATTATTATTTGTCTTTCACTGGAAGTACTGGAAGTAGATGTTCATCACCTGAATCAGTAGCTTCAGATATTGAATTCTCTGAGTTCTGTCTTGAGGAACTGTTTGCTGAAGAGAGACCAGATTCACCTGAATCATTTATATCAGAGAGTGAATCTGTTGAGTCAGTTGAAAGAGGTCTAATGAAATTCAGAGCCTTGTCACCAGAATCAATAACTTCAGAGAATGATTATTCCTTCCTTGAGCTTTTGTTTGCAGAGTCTAGACCATCTTCACCTGATTCTATCACTTCAACTGATGAATATCGAGCGTTATCTCCTGATTCCCCAATCTCACAATTTAGACCTACAATAATTGAGTCGTCAATGTCATTCATTAGCAGATCTTCGTCACCAGAATCAATAACTTCAGGAGATGATTGTACCTTCCTTGAGCTCTTGTTTTCAGAGTCTAGACCATCCTCTCCAGAGTCTGTTGCATCATTTGACGAGTTCAGGCCGCTTTCTCCTGACTCCCCAGTTCCTGATTTCAGTCCACATTGTTGTGATTATTATTTGCTATTCACAGAAGGTAGGTCTTCGTCCCCACAATCAGTCACACCAGACACTGAATTCTCTGGATTTAACCTTGAGGAATTCTTTGCTGAAAACATAGCATATTCTCCTAATTCCTGTATGTCTGAGGGTGAGTCTGTTGAGTCAGTAGAATTGGGTGTAATATCTCATAGATCTCTGTCACCAGAATCAATAACTTCAGAAGGTGAATTTACCTTCCTTGAGCTCTTGTTTTCAGAGTCTAGAACATCTTCACCTGAATCTGTAACATCATTTGATGAGTACAGGCTCCTCTCTCCTGACTCTCCAGTTCCTCACTTCATGCCTCAATGTTGTGATTATTATTTGGCTTTCACTGGAAGTAGATCTTCATCACCAGAATCAGTCACCTCAGACATTGAATTCTCAGGACTTTACCTTGAGGAATTCATTGCAGAGGACAGAGCAGATTCTCCTGAATCAATATATTCAGACAGTGAATATCTGGATCAATTGGAAGCAGAACTTGTTCCACTCTTGCATGAATCAGCTTCTCCAGTTTCTGATCCTCTCCTTCATTCTATTCAATCTGAAACTTCTATTAACAAATGCATCTCACCTGCCTTAGTCCAGGCTGAATCTGAGCACAGAGACACCAAACCAGGCATATTATCTACCACAACAATGGCAAAAGAAGGCTCTGTTGAGGCTAAAACCACATTGCCAGTTGTAGCTAAAACAGCATTTATACAGCTTGACTTGAGTGATGAGGAATGTTTGTCGTTATTACCAGTCGCTGTAATGATGCCAGTAAAGCAGGAAACAACTCATTCTCTTGATGAGGTAGATGAAGACGTTTTGAAACACCAATATATATCTGAAGGCAAACCGTTATCTCTTGAGTCAGTCTTTTTAGAAAGTGGTTCACAATTCAGACCTGGACATTGTGATTTCTATTTGTTGTACAATGTGAGTAGGTCTATGTCACCTCAGTCTGTAACTTCAGACCTTGAATTTCATGGTCTGTACAGACCAGGTTCTCCGTCAGATAGTGAGTTAACAGTGACAGTTCAAAGGAGCGTATCTGAGCATAGACTACTCTCACCAGAATCAATAACTTCAGAAGATGATTGTACCTTCCTTGAGCTCTTGTTTTCAGAGTCTAGACCATCCTCTCCAGAGTCTGTTGCATCATTTGACGAGTACAGGCTCCTCTCTCCTGACTCTCCAGTTCCTCACTTCATGCCTCAGTGTTGTGATTATTATTTGTCTTTCACTGGAAGTACTGGAAGTAGATGTTCATCACCTGAATCAGTAGCTTCAGATATTGAATTCTCTGAGTTCTGTCTTGAGGAACTGTTTGCTGAAGAGAGACCAGATTCACCTGAATCATTTATATCAGAGAGTGAATCTGTTGAGTCAGTTGAAAGAGGTCTAATGAAATTCAGAGCCTTGTCACCAGAATCAATAACTTCAGAGAATGATTATTCCTTCCTTGAGCTTTTGTTTGCAGAGTCTAGACCATCTTCACCTGATTCTATCACTTCAACTGATGAATATCGAGCGTTATCTCCTGATTCCCCAATCTCACAATTTAGACCTACAATAATTGAGTCGTCAATGTCATTCATTAGCAGATCTTCGTCACCAGAATCAATAACTTCAGGAGATGATTGTACCTTCCTTGAGCTCTTGTTTTCAGAGTCTAGACCATCCTCTCCAGAGTCTGTTGCATCATTTGACGAGTTCAGGCCGCTTTCTCCTGACTCCCCAGTTCCTGATTTCAGTCCACATTGTTGTGATTATTATTTGCTATTCACAGAAGGTAGGTCTTCGTCCCCACAATCAGTCACACCAGACACTGAATTCTCTGGATTTAACCTTGAGGAATTCTTTGCTGAAAACATAGCATATTCTCCTAATTCCTGTATGTCTGAGGGTGAGTCTGTTGAGTCAGTAGAATTGGGTGTAATATCTCATAGATCTCTGTCACCAGAATCAATAACTTCAGAAGGTGAATTTACCTTCCTTGAGCTCTTGTTTTCAGAGTCTAGAACATCTTCACCTGAATCTGTAACATCATTTGATGAGTACAGGCTCCTCTCTCCTGACTCTCCAGTTCCTCACTTCATGCCTCAATGTTGTGATTATTATTTGGCTTTCACTGGAAGTAGATCTTCATCACCAGAATCAGTCACCTCAGACATTGAATTCTCAGGACTTTACCTTGAGGAATTCATTGCAGAGGACAGAGCAGATTCTCCTGAATCAATATATTCAGACAGTGAATATCTGGATCAATTGGAAGCAGAACTTGTTCCACTCTTGCATGAATCAGCTTCTCCAGTTTCTGATCCTCTCCTTCATTCTATTCAATCTGAAACTTCTATTAACAAATGCATCTCACCTGCCTTAGTCCAGGCTGAATCTGAGCACAGAGACACCAAACCAGGCATATTATCTACCACAACAATGGCAAAAGAAGGCTCTGTTGAGGCTAAAACCACATTGCCAGTTGTAGCTAAAACAGCATTTATACAGCTTGACTTGAGTGATGAGGAATGTTTGTCGTTATTACCAGTCGCTGTAATGATGCCAGTAAAGCAGGAAACAACTCATTCTCTTGATGAGGTAGATGAAGACGTTTTGAAACACCAATATATATCTGAAGGCAAACCGTTATCTCTTGAGTCAGTCTTTTTAGAAAGTGGTTCACAATTCAGACCTGGACATTGTGATTTCTATTTGTTGTACAATGTGAGTAGGTCTATGTCACCTCAGTCTGTAACTTCAGACCTTGAATTTCATGGTCTGTACAGACCAGGTTCTCCGTCAGATAGTGAGTTAACAGTGACAGTTCAAAGGAGCGTATCTGAGCATAGACTACTCTCACCAGAATCAATAACTTCAGAAGATGATTGTACCTTCCTTGAGCTCTTGTTTTCAGAGTCTAGACCATCCTCTCCAGAGTCTGTTGCATCATTTGACGAGTACAGGCTCCTCTCTCCTGACTCTCCAGTTCCTCACTTCATGCCTCAGTGTTGTGATTATTATTTGTCTTTCACTGGAAGTACTGGAAGTAGATGTTCATCACCTGAATCAGTAGCTTCAGATATTGAATTCTCTGAGTTCTGTCTTGAGGAACTGTTTGCTGAAGAGAGACCAGATTCACCTGAATCATTTATATCAGAGAGTGAATCTGTTGAGTCAGTTGAAAGAGATCTAATGAAATTCAGAGCCTTGTCACCAGAATCAATAACTTCAGAGAATGATTATTCCTTCCTTGAGCTTTTGTTTGCAGAGTCTAGACCATCTTCACCTGATTCTATCACTTCAACTGATGAATATCGAGCGTTATCTCCTGATTCCCCAATCTCACAATTTAGACCTACAATAATTGAGTCGTCAATGTCATTCATTAGCAGATCTTCGTCACCAGAATCAATAACTTCAGGAGATGATTGTACCTTCCTTGAGCTCTTGTTTTCAGAGTCTAGACCATCCTCTCCAGAGTCTGTTGCATCATTTGACGAGTTCAGGCCGCTTTCTCCTGACTCCCCAGTTCCTGATTTCAGTCCACATTGTTGTGATTATTATTTGCTATTCACAGAAGGTAGGTCTTCGTCCCCACAATCAGTCACACCAGACACTGAATTCTCTGGATTTAACCTTGAGGAATTCTTTGCTGAAAACATAGCATATTCTCCTAATTCCTGTATGTCTGAGGGTGAGTCTGTTGAGTCAGTAGAATTGGGTGTAATATCTCATAGATCTCTGTCACCAGAATCAATAACTTCAGAAGGTGAATTTACCTTCCTTGAGCTCTTGTTTTCAGAGTCTAGAACATCTTCACCTGAATCTGTAACATCATTTGATGAGTACAGGCTCCTCTCTCCTGACTCTCCAGTTCCTCACTTCATGCCTCAATGTTGTGATTATTATTTGGCTTTCACTGGAAGTAGATCTTCATCACCAGAATCAGTCACCTCAGACATTGAATTCTCAGGACTTTACCTTGAGGAATTCATTGCAGAGGACAGAGCAGATTCTCCTGAATCAATATATTCAGACAGTGAATATCTGGATCAATTGGAAGCAGAACTTGTTCCACTCTTGCATGAATCAGCTTCTCCAGTTTCTGATCCTCTCCTTCATTCTATTCAATCTGAAACTTCTATTAACAAATGCATCTCACCTGCCTTAGTCCAGGCTGAATCTGAGCACAGAGACACCAAACCAGGCATATTATCTACCACAACAATGGCAAAAGAAGGCTCTGTTGAGGCTAAAACCACATTGCCAGTTGTAGCTAAAACAGCATTTATACAGCTTGACTTGAGTGATGAGGAATGTTTGTCGTTATTACCAGTCGCTGTAATGATGCCAGTAAAGCAGGAAACAACTCATTCTCTTGATGAGGTAGATGAAGACGTTTTGAAACACCAATATATATCTGAAGGCAAACCGTTATCTCTTGAGTCAGTCTTTTTAGAAAGTGGTTCACAATTCAGACCTGGACATTGTGATTTCTATTTGTTGTACAATGTGAGTAGGTCTATGTCACCTCAGTCTGTAACTTCAGACCTTGAATTTCATGGTCTGTACAGACCAGGTTCTCCGTCAGATAGTGAGTTAACAGTGACAGTTCAAAGGAGCGTATCTGAGCATAGACTACTCTCACCAGAATCAATAACTTCAGAAGATGATTGTACCTTCCTTGAGCTCTTGTTTTCAGAGTCTAGACCATCCTCTCCAGAGTCTGTTGCATCATTTGACGAGTACAGGCTCCTCTCTCCTGACTCTCCAGTTCCTCACTTCATGCCTCAGTGTTGTGATTATTATTTGTCTTTCACTGGAAGTACTGGAAGTAGATGTTCATCACCTGAATCAGTAGCTTCAGATATTGAATTCTCTGAGTTCTGTCTTGAGGAACTGTTTGCTGAAGAGAGACCAGATTCACCTGAATCATTTATATCAGAGAGTGAATCTGTTGAGTCAGTTGAAAGAGGTCTAATGAAATTCAGAGCCTTGTCACCAGAATCAATAACTTCAGAGAATGATTATTCCTTCCTTGAGCTTTTGTTTGCAGAGTCTAGACCATCTTCACCTGATTCTATCACTTCAACTGATGAATATCGAGCGTTATCTCCTGATTCCCCAATCTCACAATTTAGACCTACAATAATTGAGTCGTCAATGTCATTCATTAGCAGATCTTCGTCACCAGAATCAATAACTTCAGGAGATGATTGTACCTTCCTTGAGCTCTTGTTTTCAGAGTCTAGACCATCCTCTCCAGAGTCTGTTGCATCATTTGACGAGTTCAGGCCGCTTTCTCCTGACTCCCCAGTTCCTGATTTCAGTCCACATTGTTGTGATTATTATTTGCTATTCACAGAAGGTAGGTCTTCGTCCCCACAATCAGTCACACCAGACACTGAATTCTCTGGATTTAACCTTGAGGAATTATTTGCTGAAAACATAGCATATTCTCCTAATTCCTGTATGTCTGAGGGTGAGTCTGTTGAGTCAGTAGAATTGGGTGTAATATCTCATAGATCTCTGTCACCAGAATCAATAACTTCAGAAGGTGAATTTACCTTCCTTGAGCTCTTGTTTTCAGAGTCTAGAACATCTTCACCTGAATCTGTAACATCATTTGATGAGTACAGGCTCCTCTCTCCTGACTCTCCAGTTCCTCACTTCATGCCTCAATGTTGTGATTATTATTTGGCTTTCACTGGAAGTAGATCTTCATCACCAGAATCAGTCACCTCAGACATTGAATTCTCAGGACTTTACCTTGAGGAATTCATTGCAGAGGACAGAGCAGATTCTCCTGAATCAATATATTCAGACAGTGAATATCTGGATCAATTGGAAGCAGAACTTGTTCCACTCTTGCATGAATCAGCTTCTCCAGTTTCTGATCCTCTCCTTCATTCTATTCAATCTGAAACTTCTATTAACAAATGCATCTCACCTGCCTTAGTCCAGGCTGAATCTGAGCACAGAGACACCAAACCAGGCATATTATCTACCACAACAATGGCAAAAGAAGGCTCTGTTGAGGCTAAAACCACATTGCCAGTTGTAGCTAAAACAGCATTTATACAGCTTGACTTGAGTGATGAGGAATGTTTGTCGTTATTACCAGTCGCTGTAATGATGCCAGTAAAGCAGGAAACAACTCATTCTCTTGATGAGGTAGATGAAGACGTTTTGAAACACCAATATATATCTGAAGGCAAACCGTTATCTCTTGAGTCAGTCTTTTTAGAAAGTGGTTCACAATTCAGACCTGGACATTGTGATTTCTATTTGTTGTACAATGTGAGTAGGTCTATGTCACCTCAGTCTGTAACTTCAGACCTTGAATTTCATGGTCTGTACAGACCAGGTTCTCCGTCAGATAGTGAGTTAACAGTGACAGTTCAAAGGAGCGTATCTGAGCATAGACTACTCTCACCAGAATCAATAACTTCAGAAGATGATTGTACCTTCCTTGAGCTCTTGTTTTCAGAGTCTAGACCATCCTCTCCAGAGTCTGTTGCATCATTTGACGAGTACAGGCTCCTCTCTCCTGACTCTCCAGTTCCTCACTTCATGCCTCAGTGTTGTGATTATTATTTGTCTTTCACTGGAAGTACTGGAAGTAGATGTTCATCACCTGAATCAGTAGCTTCAGATATTGAATTCTCTGAGTTCTGTCTTGAGGAACTGTTTGCTGAAGAGAGACCAGATTCACCTGAATCATTTATATCAGAGAGTGAATCTGTTGAGTCAGTTGAAAGAGGTCTAATGAAATTCAGAGCCTTGTCACCAGAATCAATAACTTCAGAGAATGATTATTCCTTCCTTGAGCTTTTGTTTGCAGAGTCTAGACCATCTTCACCTGATTCTATCACTTCAACTGATGAATATCGAGCGTTATCTCCTGATTCCCCAATCTCACAATTTAGACCTACAATAATTGAGTCGTCAATGTCATTCATTAGCAGATCTTCGTCACCAGAATCAATAACTTCAGGAGATGATTGTACCTTCCTTGAGCTCTTGTTTTCAGAGTCTAGACCATCCTCTCCAGAGTCTGTTGCATCATTTGACGAGTTCAGGCCGCTTTCTCCTGACTCCCCAGTTCCTGATTTCAGTCCACATTGTTGTGATTATTATTTGCTATTCACAGAAGGTAGGTCTTCGTCCCCACAATCAGTCACACCAGACACTGAATTCTCTGGATTTAACCTTGAGGAATTCTTTGCTGAAAACATAGCATATTCTCCTAATTCCTGTATGTCTGAGGGTGAGTCTGTTGAGTCAGTAGAATTGGGTGTAATATCTCATAGATCTCTGTCACCAGAATCAATAACTTCAGAAGGTGAATTTACCTTCCTTGAGCTCTTGTTTTCAGAGTCTAGAACATCTTCACCTGAATCTGTAACATCATTTGATGAGTACAGGCTCCTCTCTCCTGACTCTCCAGTTCCTCACTTCATGCCTCAATGTTGTGATTATTATTTGGCTTTCACTGGAAGTAGATCTTCATCACCAGAATCAGTCACCTCAGACATTGAATTCTCAGGACTTTACCTTGAGGAATTCATTGCAGAGGACAGAGCAGATTCTCCTGAATCAATATATTCAGACAGTGAATATCTGGATCAATTGGAAGCAGAACTTGTTCCACTCTTGCATGAATCAGCTTCTCCAGTTTCTGATCCTCTCCTTCATTCTATTCAATCTGAAACTTCTATTAACAAATGCATCTCACCTGCCTTAGTCCAGGCTGAATCTGAGCACAGAGACACCAAACCAGGCATATTATCTACCACAACAATGGCAAAAGAAGGCTCTGTTGAGGCTAAAACCACATTGCCAGTTGTAGCTAAAACAGCATTTATACAGCTTGACTTGAGTGATGAGGAATGTTTGTCGTTATTACCAGTCGCTGTAATGATGCCAGTAAAGCAGGAAACAACTCATTCTCTTGATGAGGTAGATGAAGACGTTTTGAAACACCAATATATATCTGAAGGCAAACCGTTATCTCTTGAGTCAGTCTTTTTAGAAAGTGGTTCACAATTCAGACCTGGACATTGTGATTTCTATTTGTTGTACAATGTGAGTAGGTCTATGTCACCTCAGTCTGTAACTTCAGACCTTGAATTTCATGGTCTGTACAGACCAGGTTCTCCGTCAGATAGTGAGTTAACAGTGACAGTTCAAAGGAGCGTATCTGAGCATAGACTACTCTCACCAGAATCAATAACTTCAGAAGATGATTGTACCTTCCTTGAGCTCTTGTTTTCAGAGTCTAGACCATCCTCTCCAGAGTCTGTTGCATCATTTGACGAGTACAGGCTCCTCTCTCCTGACTCTCCAGTTCCTCACTTCATGCCTCAGTGTTGTGATTATTATTTGTCTTTCACTGGAAGTACTGGAAGTAGATGTTCATCACCTGAATCAGTAGCTTCAGATATTGAATTCTCTGAGTTCTGTCTTGAGGAACTGTTTGCTGAAGAGAGACCAGATTCACCTGAATCATTTATATCAGAGAGTGAATCTGTTGAGTCAGTTGAAAGAGGTCTAATGAAATTCAGAGCCTTGTCACCAGAATCAATAACTTCAGAGAATGATTATTCCTTCCTTGAGCTTTTGTTTGCAGAGTCTAGACCATCTTCACCTGATTCTATCACTTCAACTGATGAATATCGAGCGTTATCTCCTGATTCCCCAATCTCACAATTTAGACCTACAATAATTGAGTCGTCAATGTCATTCATTAGCAGATCTTCGTCACCAGAATCAATAACTTCAGGAGATGATTGTACCTTCCTTGAGCTCTTGTTTTCAGAGTCTAGACCATCCTCTCCAGAGTCTGTTGCATCATTTGACGAGTTCAGGCCGCTTTCTCCTGACTCCCCAGTTCCTGATTTCAGTCCACATTGTTGTGATTATTATTTGCTATTCACAGAAGGTAGGTCTTCGTCCCCACAATCAGTCACACCAGACACTGAATTCTCTGGATTTAACCTTGAGGAATTATTTGCTGAAAACATAGCATATTCTCCTAATTCCTGTATGTCTGAGGGTGAGTCTGTTGAGTCAGTAGAATTGGGTGTAATATCTCATAGATCTCTGTCACCAGAATCAATAACTTCAGAAGGTGAATTTACCTTCCTTGAGCTCTTGTTTTCAGAGTCTAGAACATCTTCACCTGAATCTGTAACATCATTTGATGAGTACAGGCTCCTCTCTCCTGACTCTCCAGTTCCTCACTTCATGCCTCAATGTTGTGATTATTATTTGGCTTTCACTGGAAGTAGATCTTCATCACCAGAATCAGTCACCTCAGACATTGAATTCTCAGGACTTTACCTTGAGGAATTCATTGCAGAGGACAGAGCAGATTCTCCTGAATCAATATATTCAGACAGTGAATATCTGGATCAATTGGAAGCAGAACTTGTTCCACTCTTGCATGAATCAGCTTCTCCAGTTTCTGATCCTCTCCTTCATTCTATTCAATCTGAAACTTCTATTAACAAATGCATCTCACCTGCCTTAGTCCAGGCTGAATCTGAGCACAGAGACACCAAACCAGGCATATTATCTACCACAACAATGGCAAAAGAAGGCTCTGTTGAGGCTAAAACCACATTGCCAGTTGTAGCTAAAACAGCATTTATACAGCTTGACTTGAGTGATGAGGAATGTTTGTCGTTATTACCAGTCGCTGTAATGATGCCAGTAAAGCAGGAAACAACTCATTCTCTTGATGAGGTAGATGAAGACGTTTTGAAACACCAATATATATCTGAAGGCAAACCGTTATCTCTTGAGTCAGTCTTTTTAGAAAGTGGTTCACAATTCAGACCTGGACATTGTGATTTCTATTTGTTGTACAATGTGAGTAGGTCTATGTCACCTCAGTCTGTAACTTCAGACCTTGAATTTCATGGTCTGTACAGACCAGGTTCTCCGTCAGATAGTGAGTTAACAGTGACAGTTCAAAGGAGCGTATCTGAGCATAGACTACTCTCACCAGAATCAATAACTTCAGAAGATGATTGTACCTTCCTTGAGCTCTTGTTTTCAGAGTCTAGACCATCCTCTCCAGAGTCTGTTGCATCATTTGACGAGTACAGGCTCCTCTCTCCTGACTCTCCAGTTCCTCACTTCATGCCTCAGTGTTGTGATTATTATTTGTCTTTCACTGGAAGTACTGGAAGTAGATGTTCATCACCTGAATCAGTAGCTTCAGATATTGAATTCTCTGAGTTCTGTCTTGAGGAACTGTTTGCTGAAGAGAGACCAGATTCACCTGAATCATTTATATCAGAGAGTGAATCTGTTGAGTCAGTTGAAAGAGGTCTAATGAAATTCAGAGCCTTGTCACCAGAATCAATAACTTCAGAGAATGATTATTCCTTCCTTGAGCTTTTGTTTGCAGAGTCTAGACCATCTTCACCTGATTCTATCACTTCAACTGATGAATATCGAGCGTTATCTCCTGATTCCCCAATCTCACAATTTAGACCTACAATAATTGAGTCGTCAATGTCATTCATTAGCAGATCTTCGTCACCAGAATCAATAACTTCAGGAGATGATTGTACCTTCCTTGAGCTCTTGTTTTCAGAGTCTAGACCATCCTCTCCAGAGTCTGTTGCATCATTTGACGAGTTCAGGCCGCTTTCTCCTGACTCCCCAGTTCCTGATTTCAGTCCACATTGTTGTGATTATTATTTGCTATTCACAGAAGGTAGGTCTTCGTCCCCACAATCAGTCACACCAGACACTGAATTCTCTGGATTTAACCTTGAGGAATTCTTTGCTGAAAACATAGCATATTCTCCTAATTCCTGTATGTCTGAGGGTGAGTCTGTTGAGTCAGTAGAATTGGGTGTAATATCTCATAGATCTCTGTCACCAGAATCAATAACTTCAGAAGGTGAATTTACCTTCCTTGAGCTCTTGTTTTCAGAGTCTAGAACATCTTCACCTGAATCTGTAACATCATTTGATGAGTACAGGCTCCTCTCTCCTGACTCTCCAGTTCCTCACTTCATGCCTCAATGTTGTGATTATTATTTGGCTTTCACTGGAAGTAGATCTTCATCACCAGAATCAGTCACCTCAGACATTGAATTCTCAGGACTTTACCTTGAGGAATTCATTGCAGAGGACAGAGCAGATTCTCCTGAATCAATATATTCAGACAGTGAATATCTGGATCAATTGGAAGCAGAACTTGTTCCACTCTTGCATGAATCAGCTTCTCCAGTTTCTGATCCTCTCCTTCATTCTATTCAATCTGAAACTTCTATTAACAAATGCATCTCACCTGCCTTAGTCCAGGCTGAATCTGAGCACAGAGACACCAAACCAGGCATATTATCTACCACAACAATGGCAAAAGAAGGCTCTGTTGAGGCTAAAACCACATTGCCAGTTGTAGCTAAAACAGCATTTATACAGCTTGACTTGAGTGATGAGGAATGTTTGTCGTTATTACCAGTCGCTGTAATGATGCCAGTAAAGCAGGAAACAACTCATTCTCTTGATGAGGTAGATGAAGACGTTTTGAAACACCAATATATATCTGAAGGCAAACCGTTATCTCTTGAGTCAGTCTTTTTAGAAAGTGGTTCACAATTCAGACCTGGACATTGTGATTTCTATTTGTTGTACAATGTGAGTAGGTCTATGTCACCTCAGTCTGTAACTTCAGACCTTGAATTTCATGGTCTGTACAGACCAGGTTCTCCGTCAGATAGTGAGTTAACAGTGACAGTTCAAAGGAGCGTATCTGAGCATAGACTACTCTCACCAGAATCAATAACTTCAGAAGATGATTGTACCTTCCTTGAGCTCTTGTTTTCAGAGTCTAGACCATCCTCTCCAGAGTCTGTTGCATCATTTGACGAGTACAGGCTCCTCTCTCCTGACTCTCCAGTTCCTCACTTCATGCCTCAGTGTTGTGATTATTATTTGTCTTTCACTGGAAGTACTGGAAGTAGATGTTCATCACCTGAATCAGTAGCTTCAGATATTGAATTCTCTGAGTTCTGTCTTGAGGAACTGTTTGCTGAAGAGAGACCAGATTCACCTGAATCATTTATATCAGAGAGTGAATCTGTTGAGTCAGTTGAAAGAGGTCTAATGAAATTCAGAGCCTTGTCACCAGAATCAATAACTTCAGAGAATGATTATTCCTTCCTTGAGCTTTTGTTTGCAGAGTCTAGACCATCTTCACCTGATTCTATCACTTCAACTGATGAATATCGAGCGTTATCTCCTGATTCCCCAATCTCACAATTTAGACCTACAATAATTGAGTCGTCAATGTCATTCATTAGCAGATCTTCGTCACCAGAATCAATAACTTCAGGAGATGATTGTACCTTCCTTGAGCTCTTGTTTTCAGAGTCTAGACCATCCTCTCCAGAGTCTGTTGCATCATTTGACGAGTTCAGGCCGCTTTCTCCTGACTCCCCAGTTCCTGATTTCAGTCCACATTGTTGTGATTATTATTTGCTATTCACAGAAGGTAGGTCTTCGTCCCCACAATCAGTCACACCAGACACTGAATTCTCTGGATTTAACCTTGAGGAATTCTTTGCTGAAAACATAGCATATTCTCCTAATTCCTGTATGTCTGAGGGTGAGTCTGTTGAGTCAGTAGAATTGGGTGTAATATCTCATAGATCTCTGTCACCAGAATCAATAACTTCAGAAGGTGAATTTACCTTCCTTGAGCTCTTGTTTTCAGAGTCTAGAACATCTTCACCTGAATCTGTAACATCATTTGATGAGTACAGGCTCCTCTCTCCTGACTCTCCAGTTCCTCACTTCATGCCTCAATGTTGTGATTATTATTTGGCTTTCACTGGAAGTAGATCTTCATCACCAGAATCAGTCACCTCAGACATTGAATTCTCAGGACTTTACCTTGAGGAATTCATTGCAGAGGACAGAGCAGATTCTCCTGAATCAATATATTCAGACAGTGAATATCTGGATCAATTGGAAGCAGAACTTGTTCCACTCTTGCATGAATCAGCTTCTCCAGTTTCTGATCCTCTCCTTCATTCTATTCAATCTGAAACTTCTATTAACAAATGCATCTCACCTGCCTTAGTCCAGGCTGAATCTGAGCACAGAGACACCAAACCAGGCATATTATCTACCACAACAATGGCAAAAGAAGGCTCTGTTGAGGCTAAAACCACATTGCCAGTTGTAGCTAAAACAGCATTTATACAGCTTGACTTGAGTGATGAGGAATGTTTGTCGTTATTACCAGTCGCTGTAATGATGCCAGTAAAGCAGGAAACAACTCATTCTCTTGATGAGGTAGATGAAGACGTTTTGAAACACCAATATATATCTGAAGGCAAACCGTTATCTCTTGAGTCAGTCTTTTTAGAAAGTGGTTCACAATTCAGACCTGGACATTGTGATTTCTATTTGTTGTACAATGTGAGTAGGTCTATGTCACCTCAGTCTGTAACTTCAGACCTTGAATTTCATGGTCTGTACAGACCAGGTTCTCCGTCAGATAGTGAGTTAACAGTGACAGTTCAAAGGAGCGTATCTGAGCATAGACTACTCTCACCAGAATCAATAACTTCAGAAGATGATTGTACCTTCCTTGAGCTCTTGTTTTCAGAGTCTAGACCATCCTCTCCAGAGTCTGTTGCATCATTTGACGAGTACAGGCTCCTCTCTCCTGACTCTCCAGTTCCTCACTTCATGCCTCAGTGTTGTGATTATTATTTGTCTTTCACTGGAAGTACTGGAAGTAGATGTTCATCACCTGAATCAGTAGCTTCAGATATTGAATTCTCTGAGTTCTGTCTTGAGGAACTGTTTGCTGAAGAGAGACCAGATTCACCTGAATCATTTATATCAGAGAGTGAATCTGTTGAGTCAGTTGAAAGAGGTCTAATGAAATTCAGAGCCTTGTCACCAGAATCAATAACTTCAGAGAATGATTATTCCTTCCTTGAGCTTTTGTTTGCAGAGTCTAGACCATCTTCACCTGATTCTATCACTTCAACTGATGAATATCGAGCGTTATCTCCTGATTCCCCAATCTCACAATTTAGACCTACAATAATTGAGTCGTCAATGTCATTCATTAGCAGATCTTCGTCACCAGAATCAATAACTTCAGGAGATGATTGTACCTTCCTTGAGCTCTTGTTTTCAGAGTCTAGACCATCCTCTCCAGAGTCTGTTGCATCATTTGACGAGTTCAGGCCGCTTTCTCCTGACTCCCCAGTTCCTGATTTCAGTCCACATTGTTGTGATTATTATTTGCTATTCACAGAAGGTAGGTCTTCGTCCCCACAATCAGTCACACCAGACACTGAATTCTCTGGATTTAACCTTGAGGAATTCTTTGCTGAAAACATAGCATATTCTCCTAATTCCTGTATGTCTGAGGGTGAGTCTGTTGAGTCAGTAGAATTGGGTGTAATATCTCATAGATCTCTGTCACCAGAATCAATAACTTCAGAAGGTGAATTTACCTTCCTTGAGCTCTTGTTTTCAGAGTCTAGAACATCTTCACCTGAATCTGTAACATCATTTGATGAGTACAGGCTCCTCTCTCCTGACTCTCCAGTTCCTCACTTCATGCCTCAATGTTGTGATTATTATTTGGCTTTCACTGGAAGTAGATCTTCATCACCAGAATCAGTCACCTCAGACATTGAATTCTCAGGACTTTACCTTGAGGAATTCATTGCAGAGGACAGAGCAGATTCTCCTGAATCAATATATTCAGACAGTGAATATCTGGATCAATTGGAAGCAGAACTTGTTCCACTCTTGCATGAATCAGCTTCTCCAGTTTCTGATCCTCTCCTTCATTCTATTCAATCTGAAACTTCTATTAACAAATGCATCTCACCTGCCTTAGTCCAGGCTGAATCTGAGCACAGAGACACCAAACCAGGCATATTATCTACCACAACAATGGCAAAAGAAGGCTCTGTTGAGGCTAAAACCACATTGCCAGTTGTAGCTAAAACAGCATTTATACAGCTTGACTTGAGTGATGAGGAATGTTTGTCGTTATTACCAGTCGCTGTAATGATGCCAGTAAAGCAGGAAACAACTCATTCTCTTGATGAGGTAGATGAAGACGTTTTGAAACACCAATATATATCTGAAGGCAAACCGTTATCTCTTGAGTCAGTCTTTTTAGAAAGTGGTTCACAATTCAGACCTGGACATTGTGATTTCTATTTGTTGTACAATGTGAGTAGGTCTATGTCACCTCAGTCTGTAACTTCAGACCTTGAATTTCATGGTCTGTACAGACCAGGTTCTCCGTCAGATAGTGAGTTAACAGTGACAGTTCAAAGGAGCGTATCTGAGCATAGACTACTCTCACCAGAATCAATAACTTCAGAAGATGATTGTACCTTCCTTGAGCTCTTGTTTTCAGAGTCTAGACCATCCTCTCCAGAGTCTGTTGCATCATTTGACGAGTACAGGCTCCTCTCTCCTGACTCTCCAGTTCCTCACTTCATGCCTCAGTGTTGTGATTATTATTTGTCTTTCACTGGAAGTACTGGAAGTAGATGTTCATCACCTGAATCAGTAGCTTCAGATATTGAATTCTCTGAGTTCTGTCTTGAGGAACTGTTTGCTGAAGAGAGACCAGATTCACCTGAATCATTTATATCAGAGAGTGAATCTGTTGAGTCAGTTGAAAGAGGTCTAATGAAATTCAGAGCCTTGTCACCAGAATCAATAACTTCAGAGAATGATTATTCCTTCCTTGAGCTTTTGTTTGCAGAGTCTAGACCATCTTCACCTGATTCTATCACTTCAACTGATGAATATCGAGCGTTATCTCCTGATTCCCCAATCTCACAATTTAGACCTACAATAATTGAGTCGTCAATGTCATTCATTAGCAGATCTTCGTCACCAGAATCAATAACTTCAGGAGATGATTGTACCTTCCTTGAGCTCTTGTTTTCAGAGTCTAGACCATCCTCTCCAGAGTCTGTTGCATCATTTGACGAGTTCAGGCCGCTTTCTCCTGACTCCCCAGTTCCTGATTTCAGTCCACATTGTTGTGATTATTATTTGCTATTCACAGAAGGTAGGTCTTCGTCCCCACAATCAGTCACACCAGACACTGAATTCTCTGGATTTAACCTTGAGGAATTCTTTGCTGAAAACATAGCATATTCTCCTAATTCCTGTATGTCTGAGGGTGAGTCTGTTGAGTCAGTAGAATTGGGTGTAATATCTCATAGATCTCTGTCACCAGAATCAATAACTTCAGAAGGTGAATTTACCTTCCTTGAGCTCTTGTTTTCAGAGTCTAGAACATCTTCACCTGAATCTGTAACATCATTTGATGAGTACAGGCTCCTCTCTCCTGACTCTCCAGTTCCTCACTTCATGCCTCAATGTTGTGATTATTATTTGGCTTTCACTGGAAGTAGATCTTCATCACCAGAATCAGTCACCTCAGACATTGAATTCTCAGGACTTTACCTTGAGGAATTCATTGCAGAGGACAGAGCAGATTCTCCTGAATCAATATATTCAGACAGTGAATATCTGGATCAATTGGAAGCAGAACTTGTTCCACTCTTGCATGAATCAGCTTCTCCAGTTTCTGATCCTCTCCTTCATTCTATTCAATCTGAAACTTCTATTAACAAATGCATCTCACCTGCCTTAGTCCAGGCTGAATCTGAGCACAGAGACACCAAACCAGGCATATTATCTACCACAACAATGGCAAAAGAAGGCTCTGTTGAGGCTAAAACCACATTGCCAGTTGTAGCTAAAACAGCATTTATACAGCTTGACTTGAGTGATGAGGAATGTTTGTCGTTATTACCAGTCGCTGTAATGATGCCAGTAAAGCAGGAAACAACTCATTCTCTTGATGAGGTAGATGAAGACGTTTTGAAACACCAATATATATCTGAAGGCAAACCGTTATCTCTTGAGTCAGTCTTTTTAGAAAGTGGTTCACAATTCAGACCTGGACATTGTGATTTCTATTTGTTGTACAATGTGAGTAGGTCTATGTCACCTCAGTCTGTAACTTCAGACCTTGAATTTCATGGTCTGTACAGACCAGGTTCTCCGTCAGATAGTGAGTTAACAGTGACAGTTCAAAGGAGCGTATCTGAGCATAGACTACTCTCACCAGAATCAATAACTTCAGAAGATGATTGTACCTTCCTTGAGCTCTTGTTTTCAGAGTCTAGACCATCCTCTCCAGAGTCTGTTGCATCATTTGACGAGTACAGGCTCCTCTCTCCTGACTCTCCAGTTCCTCACTTCATGCCTCAGTGTTGTGATTATTATTTGTCTTTCACTGGAAGTACTGGAAGTAGATGTTCATCACCTGAATCAGTAGCTTCAGATATTGAATTCTCTGAGTTCTGTCTTGAGGAACTGTTTGCTGAAGAGAGACCAGATTCACCTGAATCATTTATATCAGAGAGTGAATCTGTTGAGTCAGTTGAAAGAGGTCTAATGAAATTCAGAGCCTTGTCACCAGAATCAATAACTTCAGAGAATGATTATTCCTTCCTTGAGCTTTTGTTTGCAGAGTCTAGACCATCTTCACCTGATTCTATCACTTCAACTGATGAATATCGAGCGTTATCTCCTGATTCCCCAATCTCACAATTTAGACCTACAATAATTGAGTCGTCAATGTCATTCATTAGTAGATCTTCGTCACCAGAATCAATAACTTCAGGAGATGATTGTACCTTCCTTGAGCTCTTGTTTTCAGAGTCTAGACCATCCTCTCCAGAGTCTGTTGCATCATTTGACGAGTTCAGGCCGCTTTCTCCTGACTCCCCAGTTCCTGATTTCAGTCCACATTGTTGTGATTATTATTTGCTATTCACAGAAGGTAGGTCTTCGTCCCCACAATCAGTCACACCAGACACTGAATTCTCTGGATTTAACCTTGAGGAATTCTTTGCTGAAAACATAGCATATTCTCCTAATTCCTGTATGTCTGAGGGTGAGTCTGTTGAGTCAGTAGAATTGGGTGTAATATCTCATAGATCTCTGTCACCAGAATCAATAACTTCAGAAGGTGAATTTACCTTCCTTGAGCTCTTGTTTTCAGAGTCTAGAACATCTTCACCTGAATCTGTAACATCATTTGATGAGTACAGGCTCCTCTCTCCTGACTCTCCAGTTCCTCACTTCATGCCTCAATGTTGTGATTATTATTTGGCTTTCACTGGAAGTAGATCTTCATCACCAGAATCAGTCACCTCAGACATTGAATTCTCAGGACTTTACCTTGAGGAATTCATTGCAGAGGACAGAGCAGATTCTCCTGAATCAATATATTCAGACAGTGAATATCTGGATCAATTGGAAGCAGAACTTGTTCCACTCTTGCATGAATCAGCTTCTCCAGTTTCTGATCCTCTCCTTCATTCTATTCAATCTGAAACTTCTATTAACAAATGCATCTCACCTGCCTTAGTCCAGGCTGAATCTGAGCACAGAGACACCAAACCAGGCATATTATCTACCACAACAATGGCAAAAGAAGGCTCTGTTGAGGCTAAAACCACATTGCCAGTTGTAGCTAAAACAGCATTTATACAGCTTGACTTGAGTGATGAGGAATGTTTGTCGTTATTACCAGTCGCTGTAATGATGCCAGTAAAGCAGGAAACAACTCATTCTCTTGATGAGGTAGATGTTGACGTTTTGAAACACCAATATATATCTGAAGGCAAACCTTTATCTCTTGAGTCAGTCTTTTTAGAAAGTGGTTCACAATTCAGACCTGGACATTGTGATTTCTATTTGTTGTACAATGTGAGTAGGTCTATGTCACCTCAGTCTGTAACTTCAGACCTTGAATATCATGGTCTGTACAGACCAGGTTCTCCGTCAGATAGTGAGTTAACAGTGACAGTTCAAAGGAGCGTATCTGAGCATAGACTACTCTCACCAGAATCAATAACTTCAGAAGATGATTGTACCTTCCTTGAGCTCTTGTTTTCAGAGTCTAGACCATCCTCTCCAGAGTCTGTTGCATCATTTGACGAGTACAGGCTCCTCTCTCCTGACTCTCCAGTTCCTCACTTCATGCCTCAGTGTTGTGATTATTATTTGTCTTTCACTGGAAGTACTGGAAGTAGATGTTCATCACCTGAATCAGTAGCTTCAGATATTGAATTCTCTGAGTTCTGTCTTGAGGAACTGTTTGCTGAAGAGAGACCAGATTCACCTGAATCATTTATATCAGAGAGTGAATCTGTTGAGTCAGTTGAAAGAGGTCTAATGAAATTCAGAGCCTTGTCACCAGAATCAATAACTTCAGAGAATGATTATTCCTTCCTTGAGCTTTTGTTTGCAGAGTCTAGACCATCTTCACCTGATTCTATCACTTCAACTGATGAATATCGAGCGTTATCTCCTGATTCCCCAATCTCACAATTTAGACCTACAATAATTGAGTCGTCAATGTCATTCATTAGCAGATCTTCGTCACCAGAATCAATAACTTCAGGAGATGATTGTACCTTCCTTGAGCTCTTGTTTTCAGAGTCTAGACCATCCTCTCCAGAGTCTGTTGCATCGTTTGACGAGTTCAGGCCGCTTTCTCCTGACTCCCCAGTTCCTGATTTCAGTCCACATTGTTGTGATTATTATTTTCTATTCACAGAAGGTAGGTCTTCGTCCCCACAATCAGTCACATCAGACACTGAATTCTCTGGATTTAACCTTGAGGAATTCTTTGCTGGAAACATAGCATATTCTCCTAATTCCTGTATGTCTGAGGGTGAGTCTGTTGAGTCAGTAGAATTGGGTGTAATATCTCATAGATCTCTGTCACCAGAATCAATAACTTCAGAAGGTGACTTTACCTTCCTTGAGCTCTTGTTTTCAGAGTCTAGAACATCTTCACCTGAATCTGTAACATCTTTTGATGAGTACAGGCCGCTCTCTCCTGACTCTCCAGTTCCTCACTTCATGCCTCAATGTTGTGATTATTATTTGGCTTTCACTGGAAGTAGATCTTCATCACCAGAATCAGTCACCTCAGACATTGAATTCTCAGGACTTTACCTTGAGGAATTCATTGCAGAGGACAGAGCAGATTCTCCTGAATCAATATATTCAGACAGTGAATATCTGGATCAATTGGAAGCAGAACTTGTTCCACTCTTGCATGAATCAGCTTCTCCAGTTTCTGATCCTCTCCTTCATTCTATTCAATCTGAAACTTCTATTAACAAATGCATCTCACCTGCCTTAGTCCAGGCTGAATCTGAGCACAGAGACACCAAACCAGGCATATTATCTACCACAACAATGGCAAAAGAAGGCTCTGTTGAGGCTAAAACCACATTGCCAGTTGTAGCTAAAACAGCATTTATACAGCTTGACTTGAGTGATGAGGAATGTTTGTCGTTATTACCAGTCGCTGTAATGATGCCAGTAAAGCAGGAAACAACTCATTCTCTTGATGAGGTAGATGAAGACGTTTTGAAACACCAATATATATCTGAAGGCAAACCTTTATCTCTTGAGTCAGTCTTTTTAGAAAGTGGTTCACAATTCAGACCTGGACATTGTGATTTCTATTTGTTGTACAATGTGAATAGGTCTATGTCACCTCAGTCTGTAACTTCAGACCTTGAATATCATGGTCTGTACAGACCAGGTTCTCCGTCAGATAGTGAGTTAACAGTGACAGTTCAAAGGAGCGTATCTGAGCATAGACTACTCTCACCAGAATCAATAACTTCAGAAGATGATTGTACCTTCCTTGAGCTCTTGTTTTCAGAGTCTAGACCATCCTCTCCAGAGTCTGTTGCATCATTTGACGAGTACAGGCTCCTCTCTCCTGACTCTCCAGTTCCTCACTTCATGCCTCAGTGTTGTGATTATTATTTGTCTTTCACTGGAAGTACTGGAAGTAGATGTTCATCACCTGAATCAGTAGCTTCAGATATTGAATTCTCTGAGTTCTGTCTTGAGGAACTGTTTGCTGAAGAGAGACCAGATTCACCTGAATCATTTATATCAGAGAGTGAATCTGTTGAGTCAGTTGAAAGAGGTCTAATGAAATTCAGAGCCTTGTCACCAGAATCAATAACTTCAGAGAATGATTATTCCTTCCTTGAGCTCTTGTTTGCAGAGTCTAGACCATCTTCACCTGATTCTATCACTTCAACGGATGAATATCGAGCGTTATCTCCTGATTCCCCAATCTCACAATTTAGACCTACAATAATTGAGTCGTCAATGTCATTCATTAGCAGATCTTCGTCACCAGAATCAATAACTTCAGGAGATGATTGTACCTTCCTTGAGCTCTTGTTTTCAGAGTCTAGACCATCCTCTCCAGAGTCTGTTGCATCGTTTGACGAGTTCAGGCCGCTTTCTCCTGACTCCCCAGTTCCTGATTTCAGTCCACATTGTTGTGATTATTATTTGCTATTCACAGAAGGTAGGTCTTCGTCCCCACAATCAGTCACATCAGACACTGAATTCTCTGGATTTAACCTTGAGGAATTCTTTGCTGAAAACATAGCATATTCTCCTAATTCCTGTATGTCTGAGGGTGAGTCTGTTGAGTCAGTAGAATTGGGTGTAATATCTCATAGATCTCTGTCACCAGAATCAATAACTTCAGAAGGTGAATTTACCTTCCTTGAGCTCTTGTTTTCAGAGTCTAGAACATATTCACCTGAATCTGTAACATCATTTGATGAGTACAGGCTCCTCTCTCCTGACTCTCCAGTTCCTCACTTCATGCCTCAATGTTGTGATTATTATTTGGCTTTCACTGGAAGTAGATCTTCATCACCAGAATCAGTCACCTCAGACATTGAATTCTCAGGACTTTACCTTGAGGAATTCATTGCAGAGGACAGAGCAGATTCTCCTGAATCAATATATTCAGACAGTGAATATCTGGATCAATTGGAAGCAGAACTTGTTCCACTCTTGCATGAATCAGCTTCTCCAGTTTCTGATCCTCTCCTTCATTCTATTCAATCTGAAACTTCTATTAACAAATGCATCTCACCTGCCTTAGTCCAGGCTGAATCTGAGCACAGAGACACCAAACCAGGCATATTATCTACCACAACAATGGCAAAAGAAGGCTCTGTTGAGGCTAAAACCACATTGCCAGTTGTAGCTAAAACAGCATTTATACAGCTTGACTTGAGTGATGAGGAATGTTTGTCGTTATTACCAGTCGCTGTAATGATGCCAGTAAAGCAGGAAACAACTCATTCTCTTGATGAGGTAGATGTTGACGTTTTGAAACACCAATATATATCTGAAGGCAAACCTTTATCTCTTGAGTCAGTCTTTTTAGAAAGTGGTTCACAATTCAGACCTGGACATTGTGATTTCTATTTGTCGTACAATGTGAGTAGGTCTATGTCACCTCAGTCTGTAACTTCAGACCTTGAATTTCATGGTCTGTACAGACCAGGTTCTCCGTCAGATAGTGAGTTAACAGTGACAGTTCAAAGGAGCGTATCTGAGCATAGACTACTCTCACCAGAATCAATAACTTCAGAAGATGATTGTACCTTCCTTGAGCTCTTGTTTTCAGAGTCTAGACCATCCTCTCCAGAGTCTGTTGCATCATTTGACGAGTACAGGCTCCTCTCTCCTGACTCTCCAGTTCCTCACTTCATGCCTCAGTGTTGTGATTATTATTTGTCTTTCACTGGAAGTACTGGAAGTAGATGTTCATCACCTGAATCAGTAGCTTCAGATATTGAATTCTCTGAGTTCTGTCTTGAGGAACTGTTTGCTGAAGAGAGACCAGATTCACCTGAATCATTTATATCAGAGAGTGAATCTGTTGAGTCAGTTGAAAGAGGTCTAATGAAATTCAGAGCCTTGTCACCAGAATCAATAACTTCAGAGAATGATTATTCCTTCCTTGAGCTCTTGTTTGCAGAGTCTAGACCATCTTCACCTGATTCTATCACTTCAACTGATGAATATCGAGCGTTATCTCCTGATTCCCCAATCTCACAATTTAGACCTACAATAATTGAGTCGTCAATGTCATTCATTAGCAGATCTTCGTCACCAGAATCAATAACTTCAGGAGATGATTGTACCTTCCTTGAGCTCTTGTTTTCAGAGTCTAGACCATCCTCTCCAGAGTCTGTTGCATCATTTGACGAGTTCAGGCCGCTTTCTCCTGACTCCCCAGTTCCTGATTTCAGTCCACATTGTTGTGATTATTATTTGCTATTCACAGAAGGTAGGTCTTCGTCCCCACAATCAGTCACACCAGACACTGAATTCTCTGGATTTAACCTTGAGGAATTCTTTGCTGAAAACATAGCATATTCTCCTAATTCCTGTATGTCTGAGGGTGAGTCTGTTGAGTCAGTAGAATTGGGTGTAATATCTCATAGATCTCTGTCACCAGAATCAATAACTTCAGAAGGTGAATTTACCTTCCTTGAGCTCTTGTTTTCAGAGTCTAGAACATCTTCACCTGAATCTGTAACATCATTTGATGAGTACAGGCTCCTCTCTCCTGACTCTCCAGTTCCTCACTTCATGCCTCAATGTTGTGATTATTATTTGGCTTTCACTGGAAGTAGATCTTCATCACCAGAATCAGTCACCTCAGACATTGAATTCTCAGGACTTTACCTTGAGGAATTCATTGCAGAGGACAGAGCAGATTCTCCTGAATCAATATATTCAGACAGTGAATATCTGGATCAATTGGAAGCAGAACTTGTTCCACTCTTGCATGAATCAGCTTCTCCAGTTTCTGATCCTCTCCTTCATTCTATTCAATCTGAAACTTCTATTAACAAATGCATCTCACCTGCCTTAGTCCAGGCTGAATCTGAGCACAGAGACACCAAACCAGGCATATTATCTACCACAACAATGGCAAAAGAAGGCTCTGTTGAGGCTAAAACCACATTGCCAGTTGTAGCTAAAACAGCATTTATACAGCTTGACTTGAGTGATGAGGAATGTTTGTCGTTATTACCAGTCGCTGTAATGATGCCAGTAAAGCAGGAAACAACTCATTCTCTTGATGAGGTAGATGTTGACGTTTTGAAACACCAATATATATCTGAAGGCAAACCTTTATCTCTTGAGTCAGTCTTTTTAGAAAGTGGTTCACAATTCAGACCTGGACATTGTGATTTCTATTTGTTGTACAATGTGAGTAGGTCTATGTCACCTCAGTCTGTAACTTCAGACCTTGAATATCATGGTCTGTACAGACCAGGTTCTCCGTCAGATAGTGAGTTAACAGTGACAGTTCAAAGGAGCGTATCTGAGCATAGACTACTCTCACCAGAATCAATAACTTCAGAAGATGATTGTACCTTCCTTGAGCTCATGTTTTCAGAGTCTAGACCATCCTCTCCAGAGTCTGTTGCATCATTTGACGAGTACAGGCTCCTCTCTCCTGACTCTCCAGTTCCTCACTTCATGCCTCAGTGTTGTGATTATTATTTGTCTTTCACTGGAAGTACTGGAAGTAGATGTTCATCACCTGAATCAGTAGCTTCAGATATTGAATTCTCTGAGTTCTGTCTTGAGGAACTGTTTGCTGAAGAGAGACCAGATTCACCTGAATCATTTATATCAGAGAGTGAATCTGTTGAGTCAGTTGAAAGAGGTCTAATGAAATTCAGAGCCTTGTCACCAGAATCAATAACTTCAGAGAATGATTATTCCTTCCTTGAGCTCTTGTTTGCAGAGTCTAGACCATCTTCACCTGATTCTATCACTTCAACTGATGAATATCGAGCGTTATCTCCTGATTCCCCAATCTCACAATTTAGACCTACAATAATTGAGTCGTCAATGTCATTCATTAGCAGATCTTCGTCACCAGAATCAATAACTTCAGGAGATGATTGTACCTTCCTTGAGCTCTTGTTTTCAGAGTCTAGAACATCTTCACCTGAATCTGTAACATCATTTGATGAGTACAGGCCGCTCTCTCCTGACTCTCCAGTTCCTGATTTCAGTCCACATTGTTGTGATTATTATTTGCTATTCACAGAAGGTAGGTCTTCGTCCCCACAATCAGTCACACCAGACACTGAATTCTCTGGATTTAACCTTGAGGAATTCTTTGCTGAAAACATAGCATATTCTCCTAATTCCTGTATATCTGAGGGTGAGTCTGTTGAGTCATTTGAAAGAGGTCTAATGAAATTCAGAGCCTTGTCACCAGAATCAATAACTTCAGAAGGTGACTTTACCTTCCTTGAGCTCTGGTTTTCAGAGTCTAGAACATCTTCACCTGAATCTGTAACATCATTTGATGAGTACAGGCCGCTCTCTCCTGACTCTCCAGTTCCTGATTTCAGTCCACATTGTTGTGATTATTATTTGCTATTCACAGAAGGTAGGTCTTCGTCCCCACAATCAGTCACACCAGACACTGAATTCTCTGGATTTAACCTTGAGGAATTCTTTGCTGAAAACATAGCATATTCTCCTAATTCCTGTATATCTGAGGGTGAGTCTGTTGAGTCAGTAGAATTGGGTGTAATATCTCATAGATCTCTGTCACCAGAATCAATAACTTCAGAAGGTGACTTTACCTTCCTTGAGCTCTTGTTTTCAGAGTCTAGAACATCTTCACCTGAATCTGTAACATCATTTGATGAGTACAGGCCGCTCTCTCCTGACTCTCCAGTTCCTCACTTCATGCCTCAATGTTGTGATTATTATTTGGCTTTCACTGGAAGTAGATCTTCATCACCAGAATCAGTCACCTCAGACATTGAATTCTCAGGACTTTACCTTGAGGAATTCATTGCAGAGGACAGAGCAGATTCTCCTGAATCAATATATTCAGACAGTGAATATCTGGATCAATTGGAAGCAGAACTTGTTCCACTCTTGCATGAATCAGCTTCTCCAGTTTCTGATCCTCTCCTTCATTCTATTCAATCTGAAACTTCTATTAACAAATGCATCTCACCTGCCTTAGTCCAGGCTGAATCTGAGCACAGAGACACCAAACCAGGCATATTATCTACCACAACAATGGCAAAAGAAGGCTCTGTTGAGGCTAAAACCACATTGCCAGTTATAGCTAAAACAGCATTTATACAGCTTGACTTGAGTGATGAGGAATGTTTGTCGTTATTACCAGTCGCTGTAATGATGCCAGTAAAGCAGGAAACAACTCATTCTCTTGATGAGGTAGATGAAGACGTTTTGAAACACCAAGATATATCTGAAGGCAAACCGTTATCTCTTGAGTCAGTCTTTTTAGAAAGTGGTTCACAATTCAGACCTGGACATTGTGATTTCTATTTGTTGTACAATGTGATTAGGTCTATGTCACCTCAGTCTGTAACTTCAGACCTTGAATTTCATGGTCTGTACAGACCTGGTTCTCCGTCAGATAGTGGATTAACAGTGACAGTTCAAAGGAGCGTATCTGAGCATAGACTACTCTCACCAGAATCAATAACTTCAGAAGATGATTGTACCTTCCTTGAGCTCTTGTTTTCAGAGTCTAGACCATCCTCTCCGGAGTCTGTTGCATCATTTGATGAGTACAGGCCGCTTTCTCTTGACTCCCCAGTTCCTCACTTCATGCCTCAGTGTTGTGATTATTATTTGCTCTTCACAGATGATAGATCTTTGTCTCCTGAATCAGTCAGTTCAGATCTTGAGTACTCTGGATCTTCCCTTGAGGAATTATTTACTGAGGACAGACCAGATTCACCTATTTCCATTTGTTCAGAGGGCGGTGATGATGATGACGATGATGGTAGTCTTCCTAAAACATCTGAGTGGGATGATGATGCAGGTCCTCCAGAAAATATCCCAACTGTACATTGGGCTATCATACCACAGTTTATGGTGTCTAAAGCTGTACAAACATGCTTATCACCTGACACGGATGAGTCTTCAGTGTATGAACTCTCTGATTTGCAGACTGTGTCTCCAGAATATAGACTAGTTTACAAGGCAGTTCCCATCAAACGAATGTCCCATATGTATGACCCAGCGTACAAAGGTGAAACCTACTGTAGTAAGACTTGTGTTTTCGAACATTCAGGACAAAGACACAAGGTTAGACAGGTACTTGACTGTCAGAGTGAACTTTGTGGTATTTTCACTCCGGTTCATTTTAATGAATCCAACCTTGGCATGCCTAGTGTCTCTGAAACCACAGCAGTTGAGGTGACAAAACAAGATATCTCCTCACTAAAACACTCTAACATCACTGACCAGACAGTCACAAAAACTTTGCATAAACCCATTTTGCCAATTTCCCAGCCAGTAGAGACAGATATCAGAACCCCTTCCCCCATCTTAGCTGAATGGGAGATCATCCAGTTGTCATCCCTTCCTGAGTACAGACCTCTTTCTCCTGAGTCACTCAGTTCAGACAGTGATGGCCACTTCTTTACTGACATGAGGCCATCTTCACCTGAATCTGTTGCGTCAGTAAATGAATACAGGTCTCTCTCTCCTGACTCTCCAGTTCCCCACTATGGACCTAGAATCCTAGATGTTATCATGACTGCAGAGTGTAGATCTTCCCTATATTCAGTTACATCAGACATTGAATTGTTTGTATTATGTCTTGATGAATCGTTTGCTGAGGACAGAGCAGATTCTCCTGATTCCTTTAATACAGAAGGTGACAATGAACAGGTTGATGAGACACTGACCAAATCCAGTCCTCTATCAGCTGGAGATGAGTACTCTCGTTCTTTCGTTCAGTTCTGGCTTTCAGAGTTACAGCCATCCTCTGCAGAACCCATGACATCACTAGATGAGTTAGATGCTGCAGGAACAAGCTCATCCACAGAAATTGATGATTCTGAATCCCAGCCTATTTATGAATTCTCTGAAGGAAAAACATCAGCTCCAGAATATAGACTGGTGTATAAGGCAGTTCCCTCCACGCTAATGGACCATACATTTGACCCAGAGTACAAAGATGAAACCTATTTGAGTAAGACAGGTGTTTTTGAATATGCAGGAGACAGACAGGTTAGCGAGATAATGGAGCATCTGAAGGACAAAGAAATTGCCCTGGGCAGGCCGATCACACCAGAGTCAAAAACATCAGAAGAGATTGAGTCGTGTTTGATTGATTGGTCTATTGAGTTAGATTTAAAGCCAAACTCACCAGACTCTGTTGCATCACTTCATGAGTATAGGCCTCTCTCTCCTGACTCTCCTTTTCCCCAGTTCTTACATCAATGTTGTGATTATTATTTGGAACTCCCTGGTGATAGGTCTTCATCACCTCAGTCAGTAACGTCAGACATTAAATACTGTGGATTATATCTCGATGAACTGATTCCTGAACACAGACCAGATTCTCCTGATTCCTTTTTGGCTGATAGTGAATTCAGAGAGTCAATTGAACATTTTTTCATGAAACTCAGACCCTTGTCACCAGAATCAGTAACTTCAGAAGATGATTATACCTTCCTTGAACTGTTGGTTTCAGAGTCTAGACAATATTCTCCAGAATCTGTAACATCGTCTGATGAGTATAGACCCCTTTCTCCTGACTCTCCAGTTCCCCAGTTCTTACATCAATGTTGTGATTATTATTTGTTATTCCCTGCTGATAGGTCTTCATCACTTGGATCAGTAACATCAGATAATGAATTCTCTGAGTTCTGTCTTGATGAATTGTTTGCTGAGGACAGAGCAGATTCTCCTGATTCCTTTAATACAGAAGGTGACAATGAACAGGTTGATGAGACACTGACCAAATCCAGTCCTCTATCAGCTGGAGATGAGTACGCTTGTTCTTTCGTTCAGTTCTGGCTTTCAGAGTTACAGCCATCCTCTGCAGAACCCATGACATCACTAGATGAGTTAGATGCTGCAGGAACAAGCTCATCCACAGAAATGGATGATTCTGAATCCCAGCCTATTTATGAATTCTCTGATGGAAAAACATCAGCTCCAGAATATAGACTGGTGTATAAGGCAGTTCCCTCCACGCTAATGGACCATACATTTGACCCAGAGTACAAAGGTGAAACCTATTTGAGTAAGACAGGTGTTTTTGAACCTGCAGGAGACAGACAGGTTAGAAAGGTTGTGGATCCATCACAGCAATCTGGTGAAGACTTGAGGCCAGTTAGTGTTGAAGAACCAGCCTCACCTTGTCATTCTGCTACTCCGGCAGAGGAGGAGACGGTACAAGATGGTTCCTTGCTTACAGTCCCTCATGTCACTGACCAGACAGTCACAGAAACTTTGCATGAATCTCATGTTCTAATATCCCGGCCAGTAGAGACAGAAATCAGAATCCCTTCCCCCATCTTAGCTGAATGGGAGATCATCCAGTTGTCATCCCTTCCTGAGTACAGACCTCTTTCTCCTGAGTCACTCAGTTCAGACAGTGATGGAAACCTTTTATATCTTGACCACTTCTTTACTGACATGAGGCCATCTTCACCTGAATCTGTAACATCATTTGATGAGTACAGGCCGCTCTCTCCTGACTCTCCAGTTCCTCACTTCATGCCTCAATGTTGCAATTCTAATTTGACTTTCACTGGAAGTAGATCTTCATCACCAGAATCAGTCACCTCAGACATTGAATTCTCAGGACTTTACCTTGAGGAATTCATTGCTGAGGACAGAGCAGATTCTCCTGAATCAATAATATCAGAAGATGGAATGCGATTAGTAGATGAGTCAGACAAAGATATGAGCCAAGACAGACCAATGACACAAGATTCAACATCAGGAGAGAGCCTGTCATTTTTAGAGGACTGGTTTTCAGAGTTAGATTTAAGACCATCCTCCCCTGAATCCGTTGCATCACAAGAGGAGTATAGACCCCTCTCTCCTGACTCACCTGTCCCCAAATATGGACCTGGTCTGTCGGTTTTTGCAGTGTCAACAGGAGAGAGGTGTTCGACACCTGAATCTGTGATATCAGACTGGGATGAGTTTGGTCTGGAGGACTTGTTCTGTGAGACCAGAGCCTTTTCTCCTGACTCCATCCGTTCCAAAACAGATACTGTTTTAACTCAGGCTGACGGTCATCATTCTCCTCCAACAGACCAGGTTTTCACCGAACATGAACCTGCACGCTTAAAACATCCCCCAGAATTAATATGGGCCCCTTTTAGGTTAGTTTTCCCAGTTGTTTACCAAACCCACCGAGCAGTAGAAGCGTTTTTTTGTAGGGCCTCCTCCCCAGACGGCCACAGAGAACCTGTAGATGATGTAGATTTAGATTGGCTAGATAATGTAGAGACTCACAGACCTCACCAAGCGTCCTCTCAGTCGAGTCACGTGCCATCTGACAAACAAAATCTGGGGTCTCCTGTTGCTGCTGTCAGGGTGGAGGAGGCGGTTCACGAAAGACCTCAAGCAAGTCGTAAGTCAATTCAAAGAAAAGACCACAGTAATGTCCCTACGTTGAAAGGAAGTGAAGTGCAATCCAAGATGGACGAGACAAGCAAGCACCTGAAAAGAAAGACTATGAGAAAAGAGGAAGACAGCAGAGTTTCTGCGGCGTCGGTAAGACCACACACGTTCTCCATCAGCAGGGAATGCAGTGACAGGCTGGAAGTGCGTAGTGCGTAGTTCGCATGCGTCGTTTTGGACCCTTGGGCTCAAGCTTTCACTAATGTGTTTTGATGCATAGCTTTAGAAGCTTGACACTTATGCTGAGGCATGTTTGCATCAGCAATGCAGGAAGTGTCTCAGAAAGGCTAATGAATGGTAGTGAGGCACGCTTAGTCTCAACACCATGGACTTCCTTCCTGTCACATGGTGTGTCCTCATGCTAAAGTGGCTGACTAGACAAAGTCCCAAATGTAACGTTATTCCCTCTGTAGTGCACTACTTATGACCAGAGATGTGCAGGCCCTGGTTAAAAGTAGTGCACTACTTATGACCAGAGATGTGCAGGCCCTGGTTAAACGTAGTGCACTACTTATGACCAGAGATGTGCAGGCCCTGGTTAAACGTAGTGCACTACTTATGACCAGAGATGTGCAGGCCCTGGTTAAACGTAGTGCATTGAAAAGGGAATAGGGTACCATTTGGGACATAACCTCAGAGATGGACTGGAATGGTGCAAAAACAACAGAAGTCATGTATTACACTGAAAGATTGCCTTGGAGCTTAGTAGGGTTGACAGTTGATTGCCTTGGAGTTTAGTAGAGTTGACAGTTGATTGCCTTGGAGCTTAGTAGGGTTGACAGTTGATTGCCTTGGAGCTTAGTAGAGTTGACAGTTTCTTGCCTTGGAGCTTAGTAGGGTTGACAGTTGATTGCCTTGGAGCTTAGTAGGGTTGACAGTTGATTGCCTTGGAGCTTAGTAGAGTTGACAGTTTCTTGCCTTGGAGCTTAGTAGGGTTGACAGTTGATTGCCTTGGAGCTTAGTAGAGTTGACAGTTTCTTGCCTTGGAGCTTAGTAGGGTTGACAGTTGATTGCCTTGGAGCTTAGTAGGGTTGACAGTTGATTGCCTTGGAGCTTAGTAGAGTTGACAGTTTCTTGCCTTGGAGCTTAGTAGGGTTGACAGTTGATTGCCTTGGAGCTTAGTAGAGTTGACAGTTTCTTGCCTTGGAGCTTAGTAGGGTTGACAGTTGATTGCCTTGGAGCTTAGTAGAGTTGACAGTTTCTTGCCTTGGAGCTTAGTAGGGTTGACAGTTGATTGCCTTGGAGCTTAGTAGGGTTGACAGTTGATTGCCTTGGAGCTTAGTAGAGTTGACAGTTTCTTGCCTTGGAGCTTAGTAGGGTTGACAGTTGATTGCCTTGGAGCTTAGTAGAGTTGACAGTTTCTTGCCTTGGAGCTTAGTAGGGTTGACAGTTGATTGCCTTGGAGCTTAGTAGGGTTGACAGTTGATTGCCTTGGAGCTTAGTAGGGTTGACAGTTGATTGCCTTGAAGCTTAGTAGGGTTAACAGTGGATTGCCTTGGAGCTTAGTAGGGTTGACAGTTGATTGCCTTGGAGCTTAGTAGGGTTGACAGTTGTTTGCCTTGGAGCTTAGTAGGGTTAACAGTTGATTGCCTTGGAGCTTAGTAGGGTTAACAGTTGATTGCCTTGGAGTTTAGTAGGGTTGACAGTTGATTGCCTTGGAGCTTAGTAGGGTTGACAGTTGTTTGCCTTGGAGCTTAGTAGGGTTAACAGTTGATTGCCTTGGAGCTTAGTAGGGTTAACAGTGGATTGCCTTGGAGCTTAGTAGGGTTGACAGTTGATTGCCTTGGAGCTTAGTAGGGTTGACAGTTGATTGCCTTGGAGCTTAGTAGGGTTGACAGTTGATTGCCTTGGAGTTTAGTAGGGTTGACAGTTGTTTGCCTTGGAGCTTAGTAGGGTTGACAGTTGATTGCCTTGGAGCTTAGTAGGGTTGACAGTTGATTGCCTTGGAGCTTAGTAGGGTTGACAGTTGATTGCCTTGGAGTTTAGTAGGGTTGACAGTTGTTTGCCTTGGAGCTTAGTAGGGTTGACAGTTGATTGCCTTGGAGTTTAGTAAGGTTAACAGTTGATTGCCTTGACTGTGTATTTCCTACTGTGGTATTACTGCATTTCAGAGAATGTTGTCTTGGAGAGAAGGCTTTAGGAGAATTTCTATAAATGTACCCATCGTATTTTGATATAAGGAGTGTGTCAACGAAGGAGTGTCCTAATCAAATGAGTACTGCTTCACTGCTTCTATGCTTTGTACTGCTATTAGAAGTCCAGTACTTCTGAGTACATGCTGGTAATGAATGTACAGTGTGACAATACTATAGGTTCATTGGTTTGGCTCATCATTTTTGGTAATTTCATTAATTCATTGGAATGTTCATTGAAATACATTGTCATGATGTATGGAACCATGTTGCTGCATGCACTGTTGCTCCTTTTTTTCATACTATAGTTTCCTCAATGACATTAATCATTCATCATTGAGGTTGATAAATTCTAGTAATTTTACCCAAATTCCCAGGTTTTCCAGAAATCCTAGTTGGAGGATTCTTGGAGTTCTTCCAACCGGGATTTCTGGAACACCTGAAAATTTGGGGAAAGTTACCGGAATTTTGCAACCCTACCTCCATCACAAACTCATTTATATATTTTTTTCCCATTCCATCATTCCCATCCAGGTTTCATCCGGATCCTCCATGGAGAATCTATCAGAACCCAAACATGTATTAGCGCTGGACCAACCGTATACTAACAGACCTATCTCAAACAAAACACTCATGTCTGAAACCCAATCTGTGACTCCAGATCTCCAGATTCAAAATATCTTTCAACTCAGTCCGTTATCCCCTGAAATGACAATGCACACTGAGAAGATGAGGGTATCGCCAGAATGTCCCCAAAAACCATTGAAACTGAATAAGGAGTCCTCTTATTCTGAAACCAGTCCAGTGTTACCAGACCTTCTCAGCCACACCTCTGAAGACAGCCAAGGTGATGAAGCAGGATCTTCAGCAAGCAATCCACAAGCACCCCCGGAGTCAGGGGCACCCGCCCAGCTGGGTCAGCTGCTGTCGGAATTTGAAGAAATCAAACCGGAATTCCAACCAGAAACTCTGAAACCACTGGACTCACCTCTTTCGGAATCCAGCGAAGGGGGTCTTGAAGATCTACAACCCTATGTTGAGTTTGAGGAAGAGATCTCTAGTCTCATTCCCTCATCCCCTATTCAGTTCACAGGAGAGCCAGCTGAAAAAAGTGTAGCGGCCTCAGTGCCGACCGATCTCTCCCTGTCCTATGAAACTGATCCGGAGGTATTTGGAGTGACCGCAGATCTAACCAAGACCTTCCCAGACCCTAGCCAAGTTACAGCTAATCCAGTTCAGTTGAGCCACTTGGAGTCCCTGCAAACACACAGAGCAGAAGAATCAGACCTCACTGGTTCCATGCCTTTGATTAGCCCCACTACTGCTACCAAATCCGTCGGAACACCGGAATCTCCAGAACCATGCCATAAAGTTCTAGAACTGTCATCAGAATCAGTTGTTCCAGCTCAAGAGTTCCAATCACTCGAACATTACGTAGCTGCAGATGACAGCAGATCATCAGTTGTTTTCGAAAAGGCATCCATTGAACAAAGCAAAGTATCGTGCGAATCTAGTGGATTAACCACTGAGCCCAGCCAATTGGTAGATGAAAGATGCATGAGCAATACCCCAGAAGTTGTGTCACATTTAAGGGATAGCACTCCTCCTGAAACCCTTGAATACCATGAGCAGTCGCCCCAGTCGCTCTCTGACGTGACCCCACAGACTCCAGAGACCGTCACCGCCTCCAGGTACTTCAGCTTCGACAAGTTGAGCCCCTACCAGAGTCCTAGGTACCTCAACATGCTCTCTGAACAGCTCAAGCCAAATACCATTAAGCAACCATCAGAGGATCCAGTCACCCCTGTAGAGGAAAAGTCCAGTCCTCCAGTCACCCCTGTTGAGGTAAAGTCCCCTGTCTCCCAGCCCGGTCCTGTAGAACCCAGGGCAGAGATGGTGTCAGCCCAACCTGGTCCAGTAGAACCCAGGGCAGAGATGGTGTCAGTCCAACCTGGACCATTAGAACCCAGGGCAGAGATCATGTCAGCCCAACCCGGTCCAGAGGTTGCAGCATCAGCCTATGATGAGTTCTTCATGGAGTTCAGCCTCCCTCCTGAGTATACTGAGGCATCCTCCTCCTCTATCCACAAACCCAATCCTCCAACCTACACAGAAGTCATACGAGGCAGCACCACCATGCACTTATGCGAAGACTCTAACCCGGAGACTTACTTTGACTGCAAACAGGGTGTCTCAGACTTCTCCGAGATGGAACCTGACGAACCGAAGAAGAGGGAAAGGTCATGGGTCGACCGAACCCAAGGACAAGCGCCACATTCAGGAGCCCTGGGGAGAAAGTACCAGAAGCCTATGGCGCTTCCAGGTTGCTCCGCAGTCCGCAAACACGAGCGTGGAGTCCTGCTGTCCTCAGGGAGCGAGGATTATGAAGACGCTCCTTACGTCCACCAGCCTCATGATGACATAAAGGAAGAGAGTGAAGAGCTGGTCCAATCTCCCGACACACACGAAGACGACTCAGCCTTTTACGAGGCTCCTCAGGAGCTTCCTCCTTGCAGAGCAGCAGATGATGATGACTCCCTGGACAGGGTAAGATGACTGTTTAGAAAATCCTCCCGCCATTCGTACCCAACTCTGCTCTAACCCTAGCTCCTGCTACGCTGCTCTAACCCTATCTCTAGCTTCAGATGGAATGAATATTTTAACTAAAGGGACGGGATTTGAAAGGCCTTTAATTCATATTTTAAATGGAATTCCTCTCGCATGATGTCTTAATTGGAAAGAATAGTGCCACTAACCCGTGAGGATGTCTGCTGGGTAGCTGTTTTACACCAAGTTACTGAAATGTCGACGCAGGGAGTCAGGAAGCAGGTGCAGTTAGTGAGTTTAATAATAATGAGCATAGACGGTACAAAACAAGAGAAACGTCTGACAAGGAAACATAACCAATAGCACCTGAAGAGTGAAGCTAAGGAGTGCTAGATAAAGGGGGAGTAATCAGGGTAGTGATGGAGTCCAGGTTTGCCTCATGATGGAGTCCAGGTTTGCCTCATGATGGAGTCCAGGTTTGCCTCATGATGGAGTCCAGGTTTGCCTCATGATGGAGTCCAGGTTTGCCTCATGATGGAGTCCAGGTTTGCCTCATGATGGAGTCCAGGTTTGCCTCATGATGGAGTCCAGGTTTGCCTCATGATGGAGCGCAGGTTTGCCTCATGATGGAGTCCAGGTTTGCCTCATGATGGAGTCCAGGTTTGCCTCATGATGGAGTCCAGGTTTGCCTCATGATGGAGCGCAGGTTTGCCTCATGATGGAGTCCAGGTTTGCCTCATGATGGAGCGCAGGTGTGCGTAATGATGGGTTGCCAGGACCGGGGGTTAGTAGACCGGAGAGTGGAGCAGGAGTAGACGTGACAGTTACATTGTGTTGAATGGTGGTGGTTTATGAGAGCTTATATAGAGAGTGTTCTACTAGCTTTGTTCATTTATAGAGCCTTCTGGTTCCTCATATTGGATCAGCTGTGTGCTTTACTGAGAATAGACCAGAACCACATCCTGTTGCTATTTAACCAATCAAAGTCTAGTTTTCTATGGTGATTTGCATGATATGGTGTTGTATGAAGCTCCCAGTTTCAAGCCAATCAAAGTCTAGTTTTCTATGGTGATTTGCATGATATGGTGTTGTATGAAGCTCCCAGTTTCTAGCCAATCAAAGTCTAGTTTTCTATGGTGATTTGCATGATATGGTGTTGTATGAAGCTCCCAGTTTCTAGCCAATCAAAGTCTAGTTTTCTATGGTGATTTGCATGATATGGTGTTGTATGAAGCTCCCAGTTTCTAGCCAATCAAAGTCTAGTTTTCTATGGTGATTTGCATGATATGGTGTTGTATGAAGCTCCCAGTTTCTAGCCAATCAAAGTCTAGTTTTCTATGGTGATTTGCATGATATGGTGTTGTATGAAGCTCCCAGTTTCATAATAAAACAACATGTCTGCATCCCAAATGGCATCCTATTCCCCATATAGTGCACTACTTTTGACCGGGACCCAAAGGCACCTGGAAAATAGGGACCTCAAAAGTAGTGCACTATATAGGGAATAGGAGGCAATTTCAGACCCATCCAATGGCATGTCATGACCCACAATACACCTATGCTGCCCAACCAGGAGGTAGCTGTGGAGGTGGGTGAGATGTGTTCTGATGAGGAGGAGTTTCTGACCACCAGAGTAGTACGGAGGAGGGTAATCATCCAGGTACCTACCCCAAAGAGAGGAAGCCCTCCTGGGGGACTTGTGGTGTGTCTTGGTGCTTCATCATGTAGGGATGTGGCCCCATTGGTATCTCAGTGTGGTTTGATGAGAAGGTTTTAAACTTGTTTTGGGGATGGTGATTGTTAAACAAACAGCATGATGGGTTTTCCTCTCTTGTGTGTGATGAATGGGAGACCTTTATCTGATCCAGTGTTTGTTAGTCCAGTATACAATGTGGTATTTAGTTCTGACCAACATAATTCTTATATCTGACCCAGTGATGTGTGTATTTAGTTCTGACCAACAGAATTCTTATAACCGACCCAGTGATGTGTGTATTAACTACTGACAAAGCAAAAACAATATATGTTTAATATTGAGCTCAGGTGCATCCTGTTTCCATTGATCATCCTTAAGACAGATACACAATACATGATACATAGAGCGGCAGTATGAAAAAGTATAAAAATACAAGAAGTCTGGAGTGCAAAAAAGACATTGCATAGTATGGGTGGTAGAAGTTTGGAACCACCAAGACTCTTTCTAGAGCTGACCGCCCGGCCAAACTGAGCAAATCGTTCATCAGTAAAAGGCACATGACGGCCCACTTGGAATTTGCCAAAAGGCACATAAAGGACTGTCAGACCATGAGAAACAAGATTCTCTGGTCTGATGAAGCTAAGATTTAACTATTTGGACTGAATGCCAAGCGTCACATCTGGAGGAAACCTGGCACCATCCCTACGGTGAAGCATATGGTGGTGGCAGCGTCATGCTGTTGGGATGTTTTTCAGCGGCAGGGACTGGGAGACTAGTCAGGATTGAGGGAAGGATGAACGGAGCAAAGTACAGAGAGATCCTTGATGAAAACCTGCTCCAGAGCGCTCAGGACCTCAGACTGGGGCGAAAGTTCACCTTCCAACAGGACAACAACCCTAAGCACACAGCCAAGACAATGCAGGAGTGGCTTTGGGACAAGTCTCTGAATGTCCTTGAGTGGCCCAGCCGGAGCCCGGACTTGAACCCGATCGAACATCTCTGGAGAGACCTGAAAATAGCTGTGGAGAAACGCTCCCCATCCAACCTGACAGAGCTTGAGAGGATCTGCAGAGAAGAATGGGAGAAACTCCCCAAATACAGGTGTGCCAAGCTTGTAGCGTCAAACCCAAGAAGACTTGATGCTGTAATCGCTGCCAAAGTTGCTTCAACAAAGTACTGAGTAAAGGGTCTGAATACTTATATAAATGTGATATTTCAGTTTTGTATTTTTATAATTTTGCAAAAATAAAAAAATATAAAAAAAACAGTTATGGGGTATTGTATGTAGAATGATGAGGGGGAGAAAAAAACGATTGAATACATTTTAGAATGACTGTAACCTAACAAAATGTGGAAAAGTTCAAGATGTCTGAATACATTCCGAATGCACTGTATGTGTGTGTGTGTGTATGTATGTCAATGTGTGCCTGTGTCGATCAGTGCGTGTATGTGACTTAACCTAACATGTTCTGTGACCTCTGCCCTCCAGGTTACTCGTAAGGTGAAATGCCAGGTGATGTCGTGTGAGGTGGTGCAGAGGGAGGAGGTGAGGTCGGAGGGGAGTGCCCCCCCAGGGGAGGTGGAGGTGGAGGAGGGGGACGGATACTCCAGAGTGGTCAAGAGAACCATGCTGAGGAGCCACGGAGATCACTCAGAGGTGGGGTGGAGGGGGTGGGTGTGTGTGTATATATGTGTTTGTCAGGGTTGGGGTCAACTCCCTTTGAATAGCGGAGGTGTATAAAGATGGCGGCTCCCATCCACTTATGTTGGTTCTCTGTTCCTGTATAAGCAGCTACAGTTCTCAGTGTTGGTTCTCTGTTCCTGTATAAGCAGCTACAGTTCTCCGTGTCGGTTCTCTGTTCCTGTATAAGCAGCTACAGTTCTCCGTGTCGGTTCTCTGTTCCTGTATAAGCAGCTACAGTTCTCCGTGTCGGTTCTCTGTTCCTGTATAAGCAGCTACAGTTCTCCGTGTCGGTTCTCTGTTCCTGTATAAGAAGCTACAGTTCTCCGTGTCGGTTCTCTGTTCCTGTATAAGCAGCTACAGTTCTCCGTGTCGGTTCTCTGTTCCTGTATAAGCAGCTACAGTTCTCCGTGTCGGTTCTCTGTTCCTGTATAAGCAGCTACAGTTCTCTGTGTCGGTTCTCTGTTCCTGTATAAGCAGCTACAGTTCTCTGTGTCGGTTCTCTGTTCCTGTATAAGCAGCTACAGTTCTCTGTGTCGGTTCTCTGTTCCTGTATAAGCAGCTACAGTTCTCTGTGTCGGTTCTCTGTTCCTGTATAAGCAGCTACAGTTCTCTGTGTCGGTTCTCTGTTCCTGTATAAGCAGCTACAGTTCTCTGTGTCGGTTCTCTGTTCCTGTATAAGCAGCTACAGTTCTCTGTGTCGGTTCTCTGTTCCTGTATAAGCAGCTACAGTTCTCTGTGTCGGTTCTCTGTTCCTGTATAAGCAGCTACAGTTCTCTGTGTCGGTTCTCTGTTCCTGTATAAGCAGCTACAGTTCTCTGTGTCGGTTCTCTGTTCCTGTATAAGCAGCTACAGTTCTCTGTGTCGGTTCTCTGTTCCTGTATAAGCAGCTACAGTTCTCTGTGTCGGTTCTCTGTTCCTGTATAAGCAGCTACATGATCCCACTTTTTATTTCAACACGCCGGAAATGTGAAAAAACAGACAAGTTGATTGTGCTGATTTATTGGCAGATTGAACCATATCGTGCTCCGTAGTTTCAAAACTAATTGGATAGAACTAAAATAATGAAGTCACATCTGAATTCTGCCTTCTTTATGCATGTTCATCATTCCACACAGGACCAGTTACATTTTAGTATGGGTGGCCCCAGTGGGATTGAGCCACACAGGACCAGTTATATTTTAGTATGGGTGGCCCCAGTGGGATTGAGCCACACAGGACCAGTTATATTTTAGTATGGGTGGCCCCAG
>JAKYLM010000071.1:97500-125000 GCA_023634145.1 Thymallus thymallus
ATATTGTTCCAGCAATTTCATCAGGTAACATGAATACAAAGCCGGAGAGAGGTGGTTAGAATACAGTGGGAGGCCAAGAGTGTGGGAACAAACATAGTCTGTCCCACGGTCGGTTAAACAAGCAAGTTCATAGTCAACAAAGCATGCAGGAGTCATGAGGCACAATAAATAATATAAGGACTTGGGCCTAGCCATTGTAAAATCAGTCACTCGCCCCTGTCTCGTTGATATATCTGTGGTTTAGTTAAGACACCACCAGGGGAAATGAACAAAGATTTCCAAACTGTGGCGTTGTATCGTTTAACAGTATCTGAACACGCAACAGTTAAACATAAAATATTATAATCGTAAAACCAACGACAACAAAGAAATCTAAAACAGAAAATCAGCAAACATTAAAAACAGTAGCCTACATGGAAACAAAGCCACGAGGCAGACACAAGGACAGCATTAAATAACACGGAAAACGTTCGCCTTCAAATACAATTTATCAAACGTGGATTTACACTGAGAGATAAAAACGTCATGTTCCCTGACCGGGAATCGAACCCGGGCCGCGGCGGTGAGAGCGCCGAATCCTAACCACTAGACCACCAGGGAAGACTGCTTGAATTATGACAGTTTGACTCTTAGTCTGGTTCCTCCCCGCGGATTTAAAACTGGATATAGTTTAATATAGTTTGATGTGTGAAACAACCACAGCTAAAGGTTATCGGTTAATTGCATTAACACATCAATAAGCTGTGTGCACGGGCGGCCCTTTCAGCACTGTAGGCTGTCTGTCTGGTAAACTGTGGAGACTGTAGCAATGTGGTTTACAGCCAGACAGACAGACAGCCAGCCAGCTCCAGCCAGCCAGCATTTAGCCAGCCAGCTCCAACCAGCCAGCTCTGTCCCCCGCTATGAGAACGAGGATCGCACGCACCGGACAGTAGCGGTGGGACTTCCGGTTCTTTTCAGTGAGCTTGGCTCCCAAACGGCTCTTTACAAAAATATATGTTTTGTATTTTTTCCAAGTCAAACAGTTTACGATAGTTTGTTAAAACAATTCGAATTAAATTGTTGAATGAAATCATACTCTACCTTAACCACAATGTATTTAAAAATGCATTGGTTTGTTATGAAAAATAATGCTATTAAACATTTGCATTTAAAGTATAACTTTTTAATGTATATAAACAAAGTGCATATAAATCTAACCCTTCATGAAACGGGTCCCTCTGTCCTCTCTCTTCTTTACTGCCATGTTACAACCAGCAGCACACAGCAATGCTGACCACATATAGCTTTTATGACAGATTAGCATTCAGACATGCAAGCTGCCTCACTTTCCAGGGGCTGATGCTGTTTCTTCTCTCAGTCATTATTTGTCCCGTTTTCCAGAAGAGCCTCTCAGAGGGAACGGATGTGGCCACTATGCAGAGTCTCCCTGTCCTGACTTTAGTAAGCCGTGGGTAGACAGAGGCCTTGTTCTTCCACCAGCTCAGAGGATCTCAGCTCCTCCACACAGGATCAGACCTCCATCTGCTGAGGGATTCCTTCCTGCTGCATCCCCAGTTGCTCTCTCGTCAAACAGCATCCAAATACCAATGTGGCCTTGTTTTGCTACAGACATAGACGTTTGGCATAAACTGGTCCATAGAAGCTCCGCTACAGCTAGCTTCACAGTTGGGTGCACAGTTGGCATATGCCGGTGTAGGTTGTGAGTAGAACCGGCTTTATATGAGATTTAGTTTTGGCAAATTCTACACTGTGTTCTAACATTGTCTACATTATTAAAATGCATCCAAATGCTACTGTGCTTACGACTCATTTTCCAGCTGTGGTTTTCCCAGCTGTCCTTCCTCTCTCTCCTCGGCTGCTAAGTGTGTGACTGTGAGTGAGTTGTCTTGGCTCTCCCTCAGCATCTTTGGTTCATTGGTTGGCACTGCGTGTCTGATTGACAGGAACAACAGGTGAGGCTGTTAGCTAGCTCAACCAAACATTAACAAATAGCTCAACCAAACATTAACAAATAGCTCAACCAAACATTAACATCTAGCTCAACCAAACATTAACAACTAGCTCAACCAAACATTAACATCTAGCTCAACCAAACATTAACAACTAGCTCAACCAAACATTAACAACTAGCTCAACCAAACATTAGCAACTAGCTCAACCAAACATTAACAACTAGCTCAACCAAACATTAACATCTAGCTCAACCAAACATTAGCAACTAGCTCAACCAAACATGAACAACTAGCTCAACCAAACATTAACAACTAGCTCAACCAAACATTAACAACTAGCTCAACCAAACATTAACATCTAGCTCAACCAAACATTAACATCTAGCTCAACCAAACATTAACATCTAGCTCAACCAAACATTAACAACTAGCTCAACCAAACATTAACATCTAGCTCAACCAAACATTAACAACTAGCTCAACCAAACATTAACATCTAGCTCAACCAAACATTAACATCTAGCTCAACCAAACATTAACATCTAGCTCAACCAAACATTAACAACTAGCTCAACCAAACATTAACAACTAGCTCAACCAAACATGAGCAAATAGTTCAACGCAAACATGAACATACATAGTTTGTAAACTGAATTTTATTTAATTTCTAAAAACAAGAATAGCAATTTAAATGTTTATTTTTTATTTATTTTGATCAACAATCACAAGATATGATATAATATATATATACACATTTCACCAGAAAGAAAGATCGCAACACGTAAACACACATACAAATACAAGTTCAAGGGGAGGAGTGACAGTAATAGATGTTTAAACATCTCTATACATTTAAAATGCACCGAAACAGTTTAAAAACCAGAACCAAACGTCAGTAATATGTTCCAGTGATAACGGCCATGGTGTGCTGCAGGCCGCTCTAGGGGCTGAGTACCAAACGGAGCCCTATTCCCTATATAGTGCACTACTTTTGACCAGGTCCCATAGGCCCTATATAGGGAATAGGGTACCATTAGGGACGCAGGCTAGGTGGTTAGGATGACTGACGACCTTTAGGGTTGATATCCTTGTCCTGTGTGATGCCATGTCCATACAGAGGGGTTAGAGGTTAAATGGCGACCAAGGTTTGGGCTAGTTGATTGTTGCCTGTCTTGGAGTTTATACTGAAGCTTGATATTCCATTATCTGTAAAATACACACACATACACAGACACACACACAGGAAAATAAAATGAGATTCAACCCACTACTAGAGGGAAAGGTTCCCAGGACCTCGTTCTGGTCCTGGGAACCCTAAGAGGTTCACATTCTAGTTGTTACCCTAGAACTACACATCTGATTCAAATAATCTAAAGCTTGATGAGTTGATTAGTTAAATCAGGTGTGTTAATGCTAGGACAAAAACTAAAATGTCCACAGTACCAGGATGAGGAAACAGTACACTAACCATAATAGTAGCATGGTCATGTATGTGGCCCTCCTGTGGTGGAGATTAGTTATTGCACTACTAGACAATTTTCTGGGAAGGTAGCCTACACTGGATATTACAGACTGGGAAGGTAGCCTACACTGGACACTACAGACTGGTAAGGTAGCCTACACTGGACACTACAGACTGGGAAGGTAGTCTACACTGGACATTACAGACTGGGAAGGTAGCCTACACTGGACATTACATACTACGAAGGTAGCCTACACTGGACATTACAGACTGGGAAGGTAGCCTACACTGGACACTACAGACTGGGAAGGTAGCCTACACTGGACACTACAGACTGCGAAGGTAGCCTACACTGGACATTACAGACTGGGAAGGTAGCCTACACTGGACTCTACACTGGACACTACAGACTGGGAAGGTAGCCTACACTGGACTCTACACTGGACACTACAGACTGGGAAGGTAGCCTACACTGGACTCTACACTGGACACTACAGACTGGGAAGGTAGCCTACACTGGACTCTACACTGGACACTACAGACTGGGAAGGTAGCCTACACTGGACACTACAGACTGGGAAGGTAGCCTACACTGGACTCTACACTGGACACTACAGACTGGGAAGGTAGCCTACACTGGACACTACAGACTGGGAAGGTAGCCTACACTGGACTCTACACTGGACACTACAGACTGGGAAGGTAGCCTACACTGGACTCTACACTGGACACTACAGACTGGGAAGGTAGCCTACACTGGACACTACAGACTGGGAAGGTAGCCTACACTGGACTCTACACTGGACTCTACACTGGACTCTACACTGGACTCTACACTGGACTCTACAGACTGGGAAGGTAGCCTACACTGGACTCTACACTGGACTCTACACTGGACTCTACACTGGACTCTACACTGGACACTACAGACTGGGAAGGTAGCATACACTGGACTCTACACTGGACTCTACACTGGACTCTACACTGGACTCTACACTGGACTCTACATAGTGGTGGAAGAGAATGTTCTGAAATGTGTTTATTTCTAACCACTATAATTGATTAATACATGAATTGATTGATTAACAGAGGTTTCTTACTGGGATGGAATGCTGGGCGAGCCGGAGCGGTGGAAGTGAATGTTCTGCCACTTTCCCTCTCTGCGATGCCAGACGCGGGTCTCCTCAGACTGCATGGTGCGAGGCATCCCCCCCCCGTCCATGTACTGGCTCAGGCGGATGTAGGCGATGCATGCAGCGTTCTCACCTAGATATACCTTTCAATTAGTTCACTAATACATCATAAACACAATGTACATAAGTACCAGGGTTAGGGTCCATCCTGTTTCAATTCAGGAAGTACACTGAAATTCAATTTCCAATATTCTCATCAATGCTTCAGGACAATTTGGAATGGGAATTTGAATTTGGTTTACTTTCTGAATTGACTGGAATTTATATGTACATACGGTGTATATTTGAATACCAACCAGAAACAAGATTACACTTGTTTATTTTATTTAAACTTAACTAGGCAAGTCAGTTAAGAACAAATTCTTATTTACATTGATAGCCTCCCTACAGGGTCAGTCATAGTAGTACGGCGCCCCTGGAGCAAATTAGGGTTAAGTGCCTTGCTCAAGGGCAGTTCAGTTGGTAAAGCATGGTGCTTGCAACACCAGGATAGTGGGTTCAATTAACAGGGCCACCCGTACGGAAAATGTATGCACACATGACTGTAAGTCGCTTTGGATAAAAGCATCTGCTAAATGGCCTATATTATAATATCATTATTTAATATTTTTTTATACATATTTTTTTGTTGAAATTGCTGATTTCTCACCTATCAGATGGACGTGAGGGTTGAGGAGGATGGTGTGCACCGGCTTGTTCCCTTTAGACAGGCCTGGAAGGAGAGGGGGAGGAGAGAGACTAGTTAACTAGTGGTAGGAGGAGAGAGAGACAGGTCTTAGTTAACTAGTGGTAGTGGTAGGAGGAGAGAGAGACAGGTCTTAGTTAACTAGTGGTAGTTGTAGTGGTAGGAGGAGAGAGAGAGAGACAGGTCTTAGTTAACTAGTGGTAGTTGTAGTGGTAGGAGGAGAGAGAGACAGGTCTTAGTTAACTAGTGGTAGTTGTAGTGGTAGGAGGAGAGAGAGAGACAGGTCTTAGTTAACTAGTGGTAGTTGTAGTGGTAGGAGGAGAGAGAGACAGGTCTTAGTTAACTAGTGGTAGTTGTAGTGGTAGGAGGAGAGAGAGACAGGTCTTAGTTAACTAGTGGTAGTTGTAGTGGTAGGAGGAGAGAGAGACAGGTCTTAGTTAACTAGTGGTAGTTGTAGTGGTAGGAGGAGAGAGAGACAGGTCTTAGTTAACTAGTGGTAGTTGTAGTGGTAGGAGGAGAGAGAGACAGGTCTTAGTTAACTAGTGGTAGTTCTAGGAGGAGAGAGAGACAGGTCTTAGTTAACTAGTGGTAGTTGTAGTGGTAGGAGGAGAGAGAGACAGGTCTTAGTTAACTAGTGGTAGTTCTAGGAGGAGAGAGAGACAGGTCTTAGTTAACTAGTGGTAGTTGTAGTGGTAGGAGGAGAGAGAGAGACAGGTCTTAGTTAACTAGTGGTAGTTGTAGGAGGAGAGAGAGACAGGTCTTAGTTAACTAGTGGTTGTTGTAGTGGTAGGAGGATAGAGAGACAGGTCTTAGTTAACTAGTGGTAGTTGTAGTGGTAGGAGGAGAGAGAGACAGGTCTTAGTTAACTAGTGGTAGTTGTAGGAGGAGAGAGAGAGACAGGTCTTAGTTAACTAGTGGTAGTTGTAGTTCTCAGTAACAGACACTAACAGACAAACAGACATATCTACTAATCCATAGCTGATCAATACCTCTACTAATCAATACATCTACTAATCCATAGCTGATCAATACCTCTACTAATCAATACATCTATTAATCCATAGCTGAATAATACCTCTACTAATTAATAGCTGATCAATACATCTACTAATCAATACATCTATTAATCCATAGCTGAATAATACCTCTACTAATTAATAGCTGATCAATACATCTACTAATCAATACATCTATTAATCCATAGCTGAATAATACCTCTACTAATTAATAGCTGATCAATACCTCTACTTATTAATAGCTGATCAATACATCTACGAATCAATACATCTACTAATCCATAGCTGAATAATACCTCTACTTACCAATAGCTGATCAATACCTCTACTAATCAATAGCTGTTCAATACCTCTACTAATCAATACATCTATTAATCCATAGCTGAATAATACCTCTACTTACCAATAGCTGATCAATACCTCTGCTAACCAATAGCTGATCAATACCTCTACTAATCAATAGCTGATCAATACCTCTAATTTATCTTATCAATGACTCTACTAATAAGTAAGTGATGAATGTGTTACCGTTGTGGAAGTAGAAGCGATGGAAGTCATGTCCCTCTACCAGGTTCCCCAGAGCTTCTGGTTCAAACGACGTCAGATCAGGATCACAGATCTTCCTGTTGGAAACAAACACAGGCTGTTACACACACACACCACACACACACACACACACAGTACACACACCACACACACAGTACACACACCACACACCACACACACCACACACACACCACACACACACACACACCACACACCACACACACCACACACACACACACACCACACACACACAGTACACACACACCACACACACACACACACCACACACCACACACACACAGTACACACACACCACACACACACACACACACACACCCACACACACACACACACACACAGCACACCACACACACACAGTACACACACCCACACACACACACACACAGCAGGACTCACGCGTAGGCCTCAAAGTCTCCGTTGTTGATGGATTCGATCAGCTGCTCTGTGGCTTTGATAATTTCCTGCTTCCGAGCTGCAACACACAAATACAACCACAACATCACCACAACCTCACCACAATCTTAGGTCAACATTAGTCCAACATCAGCCCAACCTAAGTCCGCTAACCAACGTCAACCTAATGTCAATATAACCTCAGTACAACATGAGACAAACATATATTTAACGTCAGTGTGAAGTCTAATAACTATTGAACATCAGGCAAACATAATTAGCATTCCCGTTCCAACATAACCCAATCTGACACATTAAACCATGGCTGCTGGTCCGTTCCATCATAACCCAATCTGACACATTAAACCATGGCTGCTGGTCCGTTCCATCATAACCCAATCTGACACATTAAACCATGGCTGCTGGTCCGTTCCAACATAACCCAATCTGACACATTAAACCATGGCTGCTGGTCCATTCCATCATAACCCAATCTGACACATTAAACCATGGCTGCTGGTCCGTTCCATCATAACCCAATCTGACACATTAAACCATGGCTGCTGGTCCGTTCCAACATAACCCAATCTGACACATTAAACCATGGCTGCTGGTCCGTTCCAACATAACCCAATCTGACACATTAAACCATGGCTGCTGGTCCGTTCCATCATAACCCAATCTGACACATTAAACCATGGCTGCTGGTCCGTTCCATCATAACCCAATCTGACACATTAAACCATGGCTGCTGGTCCGTTCCATCATAACCCAATCTGACACATTAAACCATGGCTGCTGGTCCGTTCCATCATAACCCAATCTGACACATTAAACCATGGCTGCTGGTCCGTTCCAACATAACCCAATCTGACACATTAAACCATGGCTGCTGGTCCGTTCCATCATAACCCAATCTGACACATTAAACCATGGCTGCTGGTCCGTTCCATCATAACCCAATCTGACACATTAAACCATGGCTGCTGGTCCGTTCCAACATAACCCAATCTGACACATTAAACCATGGCTGCTGGTCCGTTCCATCATAACCCAATCTGACACATTAAACCATGGCTGCTGGTCCGTTCCAACACAACCCAATCTGACACATTAAACCATGGCTGCTGGTCCGTTCCAACATAACCCAATCTGACACATTAAACCATGGCTGCTGGTCCGTTCCAACATAACCCAATCTGACACATTAAACCATGGCTGCTGGTCCGTTCCATCATAACCCAATCTGACACATTAAACCATGGCTGCTGGTCCGTTCCATCATAACCCAATCTGACACATTAAACCATGGCTGCTGGTCCGTTCCAACATAACCCAATCTGACACATTAAACCATGGCTGCTGGTCCGTTCCAACATAACCCAATCTGACACATTAAACCATGGCTGCTGGTCCGTTCCAACATAACCCAATCTGACACATTAAACCATGGCTGCTGGTCCGTTCCATCATAACCCAATCTGACACATTAAACCATGGCTGCTGGTCCGTTCCAACATAACCCAATCTGACACATTAAACCATGGCTGCTGGTCCGTTCCATCATAACCCAATCTGACACATTAAACCATGGCTGCTGGTCCGTTCCATCATAACCCAATCTGACACATTAAACCATGGCTGCTGGTCCGTTCCAACATAACCCAATCTGACACATTAAACCATGGCTGCTGGTCCGTTCCATCATAACCCAATCTGACACATTAAACCATGGCTGCTGGTCCGTTCCATCATAACCCAATCTGACACACATTAAACCATGGCTGCTGGTCCGTTCCAACATAACCCAATCTGACACATTAAACCATGGCTGCTGGTCCGTTCCAACATAACCCAATCTGACACATTAAACCATGGCTGCTGGTCCGTTCCATCATAACCCAATCTGACACATTAAACCATGGCTGCTGGTCCGTTCCATCATAACCCAATCTGACACATTAAACCATGGCTGCTGGTCCGTTCCAACATAACCCAATCTGACACATTAAACCATGGCTGCTGGTCCGTTCCATCATAACCCAATCTGACACATTAAACCATGGCTGCTGGTCCGTTCCAACATAACCCAATCTGACACACATTAAACCATGGCTGCTGGTCCGTTCCAACATAACCCAATCTGACACATTAAACCATGGCTGCTGGTCCGTTCCATCATAACCCAATCTGACACATTAAACCATGGCTGCTGGTCCGTTCCATCATAACCCAATCTGACACATTAAACCATGGCTGCTGGTCCGTTCCAACATAACCCAATCTGACACATTAAACCATGGCTGCTGGTCCGTTCCAACATAACCCAATCTGACACATTAAACCATGGCTGCTGGTCCGTTCCATCATAACCCAATCTGACACATTAAACCATGGCTGCTGGTCCGTTCCATCATAACCCAATCTGACACATTAAACCATGGCTGCTGGTCCGTTCCATCATAACCCAATCTGACACATTAAACCATGGCTGCTGGTCCGTTCCAACATAACCCAATCTGACACATTAAACCATGGCTGCTGGTCCGTTCCAACATAACCCAATCTGACACATTAAACCATGGCTGCTGGTCCGTTCCATCATAACCCAATCTGACACATTAAACCATGGCTGCTGGTCCGTTCCATCATAACCCAATCTGACACATTAAACCATGGCTGCTGGTCCGTTCCATCATAACCCAATCTGACACATTAAACCATGGCTGCTGGTCCGTTCCATCATAACCCAATCTGACACATTAAACCATGGCTGCTGGTCCGTTCCAACATAACCCAATCTGACACATTAAACCATGGCTGCTGGTCCGTTCCAACATAACCCAATCTGACACATTAAACCATGGCTGCTGGTCCGTTCCAACATAACCCAATCTGACACATTAAACCATGGCTGCTGGTCCGTTCCAACATAACCCAATCTGACACATTAAACCATGGCTGCTGGTCCGTTCCAACATAACCCAATCTGACACACATTAAACCATGGCTGCTGGTCCGTTCCAACATAACCCAATCTGACACATTAAACCATGGCTGCTGGTCCGTTCCAACATAACCCAATCTGACACATTAAACCATGGCTGCTGGTCCGTTCCATCATAACCCAATCTGACACATTAAACCATGGCTGCTGGTCCGTTCCATCATAACCCAATCTGACACATTAAACCATGGCTGCTGGTCCGTTCCAACATAACCCAATCTGACACATTAAACCATGGCTGCTGGTCCGTTCCATCATAACCCAATCTGACACATTAAACCATGGCTGCTGGTCCGTTCCAACATAACCCAATCTGACACACATTAAACCATGGCTGCTGGTCCGTTCCATCATAACCCAATCTGACACATTAAACCATGGCTGCTGGTCCGTTCCATCATAACCCAATCTGACACATTAAACCATGGCTGCTGGTCCGTTCCAACATAACCCAATCTGACACATTAAACCATGGCTGCTGGTCCGTTCCAACATAACCCAATCTGACACATTAAACCATGGCTGCTGGTCCGTTCCATCATAACCCAATCTGACACATTAAACCATGGCTGCTGGTCCGTTCCATCATAACCCAATCTGACACATTAAACCATGGCTGCTGGTCCGTTCCATCATAACCCAATCTGACACATTAAACCATGGCTGCTGGTCCGTTCCATCATAACCCAATCTGACACACATTAAACCATGGCTGCTGGTCCGTTCCATCATAACCCAATCTGACACATTAAACCATGGCTGCTGGTCCGTTCCATCATAACCCAATCTGACAAATTAAACCATGGCTGCTGGTCCGTTCCAACATAACCCAATCTGACACATTAAACCATGGCTGCTGGTCCGTTCCATCATAACCCAATCTGACACATTAAACCATGGCTGCTGGTCCGTTCCATCATAACCCAATCTGACACATTAAACCATGGCTGCTGGTCCGTTCCAACATAACCCAATCTGACACATTAAACCATGGCTGCTGGTCCGTTCCATCATAACCCAATCTGACACATTAAACCATGGCTGCTGGTCCGTTCCAACATAACCCAATCTGACACATTAAACCATGGCTGCTGGTCCGTTCCAACATAACCCAATCTGACACATTAAACCATGGCTGCTGGTCCGTTCCATCATAACCCAATCTGACACATTAAACCATGGCTGCTGGTCCGTTCCAACATAACCCAATCTGACACATTAAACCATGGCTGCTGGTCCGTTCCATCATAACCCAATCTGACACATTAAACCATGGCTGCTGGTCCGTTCCATCATAACCCAATCTGACACATTAAACCATGGCTGCTGGTCCGTTCCATCATAACCCAATCTGACACATTAAACCATGGCTGCTGGTCCGTTCCATCATAACCCAATCTGACACATTAAACCATGGCTGCTGGTCCGTTCCATCATAACCCAATCTGACACACATTAAACCATGGCTGCTGGTCCGTTCCAACATAACCCAATCTGACACACATTAAACCATGGCTGCTGGTCCGTTCCAACATAACCCAATCTGACACATTAAACCATGGCTGCTGGTCCGTTCCATCATAACCCAATCTGACACATTAAACCATGGCTGCTGGTCCGTTCCATCATAACCCAATCTGACACACATTAAACCATGGCTGCTGGTCCGTTCCAACATAACCCAATCTGACACATTAAACCAAGGCTGCTGGTCCGTTCCAACATAACCCAATCTGACACACATTAAACCATGGCTGCTGGTCCGTTCCAACATAACCCAATCTGACACATTAAACCATGGCTGCTGGTCCGTTCCATCATAACCCAATCTGACACACATTAAACCATGGCTGCTGGTCCGTTCCAACATAACCCAATCTGACACACATTAAACCATGGCTGCTGGTCCGTTCCAACATAACCCAATCTGACACATTAAACCATGGCTGCTGGTCCGTTCCAACATAACCCAATCTGACACATTAAACCATGGCTGCTGGTCCATTCCAACATAACCCAATCTGACACATTAAACCATGGCTGCTGGTCCGTTCCATCATAACCCAATCTGACACACATTAAACCATGGCTGCTGGTCCGTTCCAACATAACCCAATCTGACACATTAAATCATGGCTGCTGGTCCGTTCCATCATAACCCAATCTGACACATTAAACCATGGCTGCTGGTCCGTTCCAACATAACCCAATCTGACACATTAAACCATGGCTGCTGGTCCGTTCCAACATAACCCAATCTGACACACATTAAACCATGGCTGCTGGTCCGTTCCAACATAACCCAATCTGACACATTAAACCATGGCTGCTGGTCCGTTCCAACATAACCCAATCTGACACATTAAACCATGGCTGCTGGTCCGTTCCAACATAACCCAATCTGACACATTAAACCATGGCTGCTGGTCCGTTCCAACATAACCCAATCTGACACATTAAACCATGGCTGCTGGTCCGTTCCATCATAACCCAATCTGACACATTAAACCATGGCTGCTGGTCCGTTCCATCATAACCCAATCTGACACATTAAACCATGGCTGCTGGTCCGTTCCAACATAACCCAATCTGACACATTAAACCATGGCTGCTGGTCCGTTCCAACATAACCCAATCTGACACATTAAACCATGGCTGCTGGTCCGTTCCAACATAACCCAATCTGACACACATTAAACCATGGCTGCTGGTCCGTTCCAACATAACCCAATCTGACACATTAAACCATGGCTGCTGGTCCGTTCCAACATAACCCAATCTGACACATTAAACCATGGCTGCTGGTCCGTTCCAACATAACCCAATCTGACACATTAAACCATGGCTGCTGGTCCGTTCCAACATAACCCAATCTGACACATTAAACCATGGCTGCTGGTCCGTTCCAACATAACCCAATCTGACACACATTAAACCATGGCTGCTGGTCCGTTCCAACATAACCCAATCTGACACATTAAACCATGGCTGCTGGTCCGTTCCAACATAACCCAATCTGACACATTAAACCATGGCTGCTGGTCCGTTCCAACATAACCCAATCTGACACACATTAAACCATGGCTGCTGGTCCGTTCCAACATAACCCAATCTGACACATTAAACCATGGCTGCTGGTCCGTTCCAACATAACCCAATCTGACACATTAAACCATGGCTGCTGGTCCGTTCCATCATAACCCAATCTGACACATTAAACCATGGCTGCTGGTCCGTTCCAACATAACCCAATCTGACACATTAAACCATGGCTGCTGGTCCGTTCCATCATAACCCAATCTGACACATTAAACCATGGCTGCTGGTCCGTTCCAACATAACCCAATCTGACACATTAAACCATGGCTGCTGGTCCGTTCCATCATAACCCAATCTGACACATTAAACCATGGCTGCTGGTCCGTTCCAACATAACCCAATCTGACACACATTAAACCATGGCTGCTGGTCCGTTCCAACATAACCCAATCTGACACATTAAACCATGGCTGCTGGTCCGTTCCATCATAACCCAATCTGACACATTAAACCATGGCTGCTGGTCCGTTCCAACATAACCCAATCTGACACACATTAAACCATGGCTGCTGGTCCGTTCCATCATAACCCAATCTGACACATTAAACCATGGCTGCTGGTCCGTTCCATCATAACCCAATCTGACACATTAAACCATGGCTGCTGGTCCGTTCCATCATAACCCAATCTGACACATTAAACCATGGCTGCTGGTCCATTCCAACATAACCCAATCTGACACATTAAACCATGGCTGCTGGTCCGTTCCATCATAACCCAATCTGACACACATTAAACCATGGCTGCTGGTCCGTTCCAACATAACCCAATCTGACACACATTAAACCATGGCTGCTGGTCCGTTCCATCATAACCCAATCTGACACACATTAAACCATGGCTGCTGGTCCGTTCCAACATAACCCAATCTGACACACATTAAACCATGGCTGCTGGTCCGTTCCATCATAACCCAATCTGACACACATTAAACCATGGCTGCTGGTCCGTTCCAACATAACCCAATCTGACACACATTAAACCATGGCTGCTGGTCCGTTCCAACATAACCCAATCTGACACACATTAAACCATGGCTGCTGGTCCGTTCCATCATAACCCAATCTGACACACATTAAACCATGGCTGCTGGTCCGTTCCAACATAACCCAATCTGACACACATTAAACCATGGCTGCTGGTCCGTTCCATCATAACCCAATCTGACACACATTAAACCATGGCTGCTGGTCCGTTCCAACATAACCCAATCTGACACATTAAACCATGGCTGCTGGTCCGTTCCATCATAACCCAATCTGACACATTAAACCATGGCTGCTGGTCCGTTCCATCATAACCCAATCTGACACATTAAACCATGGCTGCTGGTCCGTTCCATCATAACCCAATCTGACACATTAAACCATGGCTGCTGGTCCGTTCCATCATAACCCAATCTGACACACATTAAACCATGGCTGCTGGTCCGTTCCAACATAACCCAATCTGACACACATTAAACCATGGCTGCTGGTCCGTTCCAACATAACCCAATCTGACACATTAAACCATGGCTGCTGGTCCGTTCCAACATAACCCAATCTGACACACATTAAACCATGGCTGCTGGTCCGTTCCAACATAACCCAATCTGACACATTAAACCATGGCTGCTGGTCCGTTCCATCATAACCCAATCTGACACATTAAACCATGGCTGCTGGTCCGTTCCAACATAACCCAATCTGACACATTAAATCATGGCTGCTGGTCCGTTCCATCATAACCCAATCTGACACACATTAAACCATGGCTGCTGGTCCGTTCCATCATAACCCAATCTGACACATTAAATCATGGCTGCTGGTCCGTTCCATCATAACCCAATCTGACACACATTAAACCATGGCTGCTGGTCCGTTCCATCATAACCCAATCTGACACACATTAAACCATGGCTGCTGGTCCGTTCCAACATAACCCAATCTGACACATTAAATCATGGCTGCTGGTCCGTTCCATCATAACCCAATCTGACACACATTAAACCATGGCTGCTGGTCCGTTCCATCATAACCCAATCTGACACACATTAAACCATGGCTGCTGGTCCGTTCCAACATAACCCAATCTGACACACATTAAACCATGGCTGCTGGTCCGTTCCAACATAACCCAATCTGACACACATTAAACCATGGCTGCTGGTCCGTTCCAACATAACCCAATCTGACACACATTAAACCATGGCTGCTGGTCCATTCCAACATAACCCAATCTGACACATTAAACCATGGCTGCTGGTCCGTTCCAACATAACCCAATCTGACACATTAAACCATGGCTGCTGGTCCGTTCCAACATAACCCAATCTGACACACATTAAACCATGGCTGCTGGTCCATTCCAACATAACCCAATCTGACACATTAAACCATGGCTGCTGGTCCGTTCCAACATAACCCAATCTGACACATTAAACCATGGCTGCTGGTCCGTTCCATCATAACCCAATCTGACACACATTAAACCATGGCTGCTGGTCCGTTCCAACATAACCCAATCTGACACACATTAAACCATGGCTGCTGGTCCGTTCCAACATAACCCAATCTGACACACATTAAACCATGGCTGCTGGTCCGTTCCAACATAACCCAATCTGACACACATTAAACCATGGCTGCTGGTCCGTTCCAACATAACCCAATCTGACACATTAAACCATGGCTGCTGGTCCGTTCCAACATAACCCAATCTGACACACATTAAACCATGGCTGCTGGTCCGTTCCAACATAACCCAATCTGACACATTAAACCATGGCTGCTGGTCCGTTCCATCATAACCCAATCTGACACACATTAAACCATGGCTGCTGGTCCGTTCCATCATAACCCAATCTGACACATTAAATCATGGCTGCTGGTCCATTCCATCATAACCCAATCTGACACATTAAACCATGGCTGCTGGTCCGTTCCATCATAACCCAATCTGACACATTAAACCATGGCTGCTGGTCCGTTCCATCATAACCCAATCTGACACACATTAAACCATGGCTGCTGGTCCGTTCCAACATAACCCAATCTGACACACATTAAACCATGGCTGCTGGTCCATTCCATCATAACCCAATCTGACACACATTAAACCATGGCTGCTGGTCCGTTCCATCATAACCCAATCTGACACACATTAAACCATGGCTGCTGGTCCATTCCAACATAACCCAATCTGACACACATTAAACCATGGCTGCTGGTCCATTCCAACATAACCCAATCTGACACACATTAAACCATGGCTGCTGGTCCGTTCCAACATAACCCAATCTGACACACATTAAACCATGGCTGCTGGTCCATTCCAACATAACCCAATCTGACACACATTAAACCATGGCTGCTGGTCCGTTCCATCATAACCCAATCTGACACACATTAAACCATGGCTGCTGGTCCGTTCCATCATAACCCAATCTGACACACATTAAACCATGGCTGCTGGTCCGTTCCAACATAACCCAATCTGACACACATTAAACCATGGCTGCTGGTCCGTTCCAACATAACCCAATCTGACACACATTAAACCATGGCTGCTGGTCCGTTCCATCATAACCCAATCTGACACACATTAAACCATGGCTGCTGGTCCGTTCCATCATAACCCAATCTGACACACATTAAACCATGGCTGCTGGTCCGTTCCAACATAACCCAATCTGACACACATTAAACCATGGCTGCTGGTCCGTTCCATCATAACCCAATCTGACACATTAAACCATGGCTGCTGGTCCATTCCATCATAACCCAATCTGACACACATTAAACCATGGCTGCTGGTCCGTTCCATCATAACCCAATCTGACACACATTAAACCATGGCTGCTGGTCCGTTCCATCATAACCCAATCTGACACACATTAAACCATGGCTGCTGGTCCGTTCCAACATAACCCAATCTGACACACATTAAACCATGGCTGCTGGTCCGTTCCAACATAACCCAATCTGACACACATTAAACCATGGCTGCTGGTCCGTTCCATCATAACCCAATCTGACACACATTAAACCATGGCTGCTGGTCCGTTCCATCATAACCCAATCTGACACACATTAAACCATGGCTGCTGGTCCGTTCCAACATAACCCAATCTGACACACATTAAACCATGGCTGCTGGTCCGTTCCAACATAACCCAATCTGACACACATTAAACCATGGCTGCTGGTCCGTTCCATCATAACCCAATCTGACACATTAAATCATGGCTGCTGGTCCGTTCCAACATAACCCAATCTGACACACATTAAACCATGGCTGCTGGTCCGTTCCAACATAACCCAATCTGACACACATTAAACCATGGCTGCTGGTCCGTTCCAACATAACCCAATCTGACACACATTAAACCATGGCTGCTGGTCCGTTCCAACATAACCCAATCTGACACACATTAAACCATGGCTGCTGGTCCGTTCCAACATAACCCAATCTGACACACATTAAACCATGGCTGCTGGTCCGTTCCAACATAACCCAATCTGACACACATTAAACCATGGCTGCTGGTCCGTTCCAACATAACCCAATCTGACACACATTAAACCATGGCTGCTGGTCCGTTCCAACATAACCCAATCTGACACACATTAAACCATGGCTGCTGGTCCGTTCCAACATAACCCAATCTGACACACATTAAACCATGGCTGCTGGTCCGTTCCAACATAACCCAATCTGACACATTAAACCATGGCTGCTGGTCCGTTCCATCATAACCCAATCTGACACATTAAACCATGGCTGCTGGTCCATTCCAACATAACCCAATCTGACACACATTAAACCATGGCTGCTGGTCCGTTCCAACATAACCCAATCTGACACACATTAAACCATGGCTGCTGGTCCGTTCCAACATAACCCAATCTGACACACATTAAACCATGGCTGCTGGTCCGTTCCATCATAACCCAATCTGACACACATTAAACCATGGCTGCTGGTCCGTTCCAACATAACCCAATCTGACACACATTAAACCATGGCTGCTGGTCCGTTCCATCATAACCCAATCTGACACACATTAAACCATGGCTGCTGGTCCGTTCCAACATAACCCAATCTGACACACATTAAACCATGGCTGCTGGTCCGTTCCAACATAACCCAATCTGACACACATTAAACCATGGCTGCTGGTCCTTTCCAACATAACCCAATCTGACACACATTAAACCATGGCTGCTGGTCCGTTCCAACATAACCCAATCTGACACACATTAAACCATGGCTGCTGGTCCGTTCCATCATAACCCAATCTGACACACATTAAACCATGGCTGCTGGTCCGTTCCAACATAACCCAATCTGACATATTAAATCATGGCTGCTGGTCCGTTCCAACATAACCCAATCTGACATATTAAATCATGGCTGCTGGTCCGTTCCATCATAACCCAATCTGACATATTAAATCATGGCTGCTGGTCCGTTCCAACATAACCCAATCTGACACATTAAATCATGGCTGCTGGTCCGTTCCATCATAACCCAATCTGACACACATTAAACCATGGCTGCTGGTCCGTTCCAACATAACCCAATCTGACACACATTAAACCATGGCTGCTGGTCCGTTCCATCATAACCCAATCTGACACACATTAAACCATGGCTGCTGGTCCGTTCCATCATAACCCAATCTGACACACATTAAATCATGGCTGCTGGTCCGTTCCATCATAACCCAATCTGACACACATTAAATCATGGCTGCTGGTCCGTTCCAACATAACCCAATCTGACACACATTAAATCATGGCTGCTGGTCCGTTCCATCATAACCCAATCTGACACATTAAATCATGGCTGCTGGTCCGTTCCAACATAACCCAATCTGACACACATTAAACCATGGCTGCTGGTCCGTTCCAACATAACCCAATCTGACACACATTAAACCATGGCTGCTGGTCCATTCCAACATAACCCAATCTGACACACATTAAACCATGGCTGCTGGTCCGTTCCATCATAACCCAATCTGACACACATTAAACCATGGCTGCTGGTCCGTTCCAACATAACCCAATCTGACACACATTAAACCATGGCTGCTGGTCCGTTCCAACACACCAAGACAGTCGTGAAGAGGGCACGACAAAGCCTATTCCCCCTCAGGAGACTGAAAAGATTTGGCATGGGTCCCCAGATCCTCAAAAAGTTCTAAAGCTGCACCATTGAGAGCATCCTGACTGGTTGCATCACCGCCTGGTACGTCAACTGCTCGGCATCCGACCGTAAGGCACTACAGAGGGTAGTGTGTACGACTACAGAGGGTAGTGTGTACAGCTACAGAGGGTAGTGTGTACGGCCCAGTACATCACTTAATTGATAATTGAGATGTCTTATCTGCATAATATGCTTATATGATTGAACTGTTTAACTTTTGTTATTAGAACGTCTCCTTTTGGACTCTGGTGTTGGAAGTTGCACTTCCTCCCTCATATGGGCCTCAGTTACCTGGAGACCAGAGAGGGGAGAAGTCAGCCTTGTCTATCACACGTCCCTGTTGCTATGCAGAATATCAGGAAGAGAAGAGGACAGGAGGGGACATTGTCTTCATGTGAGAATATGTGTCTTTACTTATTGCAAACCATGTGAAGGGATGGCTTGATTAATGGGGAACCAATTACTTATCTCCACAATGTCTGGGCGCCAGTCACTCCCTCCATCGGGGAGATAAGGTCTGAGATAGGATGTGTGAGGTAGTATCTGGAACCATTGTACAACATCTCTGATGTGGTTGAGGGGAGACCCAGGGGGACACTGGCTGAGGGACAGGGGGGGACATAGCCTGGGGACTTACTCTGTCCTGAAGAGGAGGGAGTTTGCCTCATCTCAGAGGACTGGGTGGAAAGACCCTTAGAGCTCTACCCACCACGTTCCCAAAACATTTAGAATGTAGAAAATAATTCCATTCCCAGAAATACATCAATACAGTGGGGAGAACAAGTATTTGATACACTGCCGATTTTGCAGGTTTTCCTACTTACAAAGCATGTAGAGGTCTGTAATTTTTATCATAGGTACACTTCAACTGTGAGAGACGGAATCTAAAACAAAAATCCAGAAAATCACATTATATGATTTTTAAGTAATTAATTTGCATTTTATTGCATGACATAAGTATTTGATCACCTACCAACCAGTAAGAATTCCGGCTCTCACAGACCTGTTAGTTTTTCTTTAAGAAGCCCTCCTGTTCTCCACTCATTACCTGTATTAACTGCACCTGTTTGAACTCGTTACCTGTATAAAAGACACCTGTCCACACACTCAATCAAACAGACTCCAACCTCTCCACAATGACCAAGACCAGAGAGCTGTGTAAGGACATCAGGGATAAAATTGTAGACCTGCACAAGGCTGGGATGGGCTACAGGACAATAGGCAAGCAGCTTGGTGAGAAGGCAACAACTGTTGGCGCAATTACTAGAAAATGGAAGAAGTTCAAGATGACGGTCAATCTCCCTCGGTCTGGGGCACCATGCAAGATCTCACCTCGTGGGGCATCAATGATCATGAGGAAAGTGAGGGATCAGCCCAGAACTACACGGCAGGACCTGGTCAATGACCTGAAGAGAGCTGGGACCACAGTCTCAAAGAAAACCATTAGTAACACACTACGCCGTCATGGATTAAAATCCTGCAGCGCACGCAAGGTCCCCCTGCTCAAGCCAGCGCATGTCCAGGCCCGTCTGAAGTTTGCCAATGACCATCTGGATGATCCAGAGGAGGAATGGGAGAAGGTCATGTGGTCTGATGAGACAAAAATAGAGCTTTTTGGTCTAAACTCCACTCGCCGTGTTTGGAGGAAGAAGAAGGATGAGTACAACCCTAAGAACACCATCCCAACCGTGAAGCATGGAGGTGGAAACATCATTCTTTGGGGATGCTTTTCTGCAAAGGGGACAGGACGACTGCACCGTATTGAGGGGAGGATGGATGGGGCCATGTATCGCGAGATCTTGGCCAACAACCTCCTTCCCTCAGTAAGAGCATTGAAGATGGGTTGTGGCTGGGTCTTCCAGCATGACAACGACCCGAAACACACAGCCAGGGCAATTAAGGAGTGGCTCCGTAAGAAGCATCTCAAGGTCCTGGAGTGGCCTAGCCAGTCTCCAGACCTGAACCCAATAGAAAATCTTTGGATGGAGCTGAACGTCCGTATTGCCCAGCAACAGCCCCGAAACCTGAAGGATCTGGATGGAGGAGTGGGCCAAAATCCCTGCTGCAGTGTGTGCAAACCTGGTCAAGAACTACAGGAAACGTATGATCTCTGTAATTGCAAACAAAGGTTTCTGTACCAAATATTAAGTTCTGCTTTTCTGATGTATCAAATACTTATGTCATGCAATAAAATGCAAATGAATTACTTAAAAATCATACAATGTGATTTTCTGGATTTTTGTTTTAGATTCCGTCACTCACAGTTGAAGAGTACCAATGATAAAAATTACAGACTTTTACATGCTTTGTAAGTAGGAAAACCTGCAAAATCGGCAGTGTATCAAATACTTGTTCTCCCCACTGTACATGGAGTGTACATCAATACATGGAGTCTACATCACTACATGGAGTCTACATCAATACATGGAATATGTGAAGTCTAAATCATCAGGAGGAAGAAGAGGAGGAGGAGGAAGAGGTGAAAGTAGTAGAGAGAGAGAGAGAGAGAGAGAGAGAGAGAGAGAGAGAGAGAGAGAGAGAGAGAGAGGTGTCCCTACCTTTGACATCCTCATCCTCTATGGTGGTGTTGGCGCTCTCTATAGACTCCTGGAGAAAAGATGGTATATAATCTGGTGTATATACTGAGTGTACAAAACATTCCTTCCTAATATTGAGCTCCATCCCCTTTTGCCCTCAGAACAGACTCAGTTCGTCGGGGCTTGGACTCTACAAGGTGTTGAAAGCGTTCCACAGGGATGCTGACCCATGTTGACTCCAATGCTTCCCACAGTTGTGTCAAGTTGGCTAGATGTCCTTGGGTTGGTGGACCATTCTTGATACATACAGGAAACTGTTGAGCATGAAAAACCCAGCAGCGTTGCAGTTCTTGACTCAAACTGGTGCGCCTGGCACCTACTACCATACCCTGGCACCTACTACCATACCCTGGCACCTACTACCATACCCTGGCACCTACTACCATACCCTGGCACCTACTACCATACCCTGGCACCTACTACCATACCCTGGCACCTACTACCATACCCTGGCACCTACTACCATACCCTGGCACCTACTACCATACCCTGGCACCTACTACCATACCCTGGCACCTACTACCATACCCCTTTCAAAGGCACTTAAATCTCTTGCCCATTCACCCTCTGGATGGCACAAATACACAATCCATGTCTCAGTTGTTTCTAAAAAAAATCCTTCTTTAACCTGACTCCTCCCCTTCATCTACACTGATGTGACATCAATAAGGGATCATAGCTTTCAGCTGGTCAGTTCATGTCATGGAAAGAGCATGTTTTGTGCACTCAGTGTATAATGGTAGTTTAACAGGATCATTCTATAGCAGCAGGTACTCTCCCTGGGGTTTAATAGGATCATTATCTGTTTCTATAGCAGCAGGTACTCTCCCTGGGGTTTAATAGGATCATTATCTGTTTCTATAGCAGCAGGTACTCTCCCTGGGGTTTAATAGGATCATTATCTGTTTCTATAGCAGCAGGTACTCTCCCTGGGGTTTAATATGATCATTATCTGTTTCTATAGCAGCAGGTACTCTCCCTGGGGTTTAATAGGATCATTATCTGTTTCTATAGCAGCAGGTACTCTCCCTGGGGTTTCACAGGATCATTATCTGTTTCTATAGCAGCAGGTACTCTCCCTGGGGTTTAATAGGATCATTATCTGTTTCTATAGCAGCAGGTACTCTCCCTGGGGTTTAATAGGATCATTATCTGTTTCTATAGCAGCAGGTACTCTCCCTGGGGTTTAATAGGATCATTATCTGTTTCTATAGCAGCAGGTACTCTCCCTGGGGTTTAATAGGATCATTATATGTTTCTATAGCAGCAGGTACTCTTCACACAGAACATGAAATGATACAGAACATTAATAGACCAGAACAGCTGAAGGACAGAACTACATAAATAATAAATGTAATGTTTTACATGTATACAAAAAAACTCAGTGCTGTACCTTGTTCCCATCTATTGGGTTGTGGATCACTGTGGTCTGGGGTTCCTAGGGAGAGACAGAGAGTGAGAGACAGAGAGGAAGAGCGAGAGAGCGAGAGAGAGTGAGACAGGTGGGGGTGGTGGGGGAGGAGGCAAAAGCAGTAAAGGTCAGAGGTGTGTTTTGGTGTTTGTGTGAGGGAGGCAGTATGTATCCATGTTCACATTAGTAAGATTAACACATCCCAACAACTAGGACAAGAAATGACTAGAGAGAGTTCAATTTATGCAGAAATCCAGGTAATTCTAGAGGGTTCACATACTTTGTCTTTCCACTGTATATATATATATGTGTAAATAAATTGTTCATAAAATGTAATCTGATCAACAATAGACAAACACAGTGTGATTAAACTAATAACACACAAACATGTCTTTATTGAACACACCGTGTAAACATTCATAGTGCAGGGTGGGAAAAGTATGCTGGAGGAAACAGGTACAAAAGTATCTATATCCACAGTAAAACGAGTCCTATATCAACATAACCTGAAAGGCCGCTCAGCAAGGAAGAAGCCACTGCTCCAAAACCGCCATAAAAAAGCCAGACTACAGTTTGCAACTGCACATGGGGGCAAAGATCATACTTTTTGGAGGAGAAAGCAGGGCATGATGGGTAGTCCTATTTAAACCCTGTAACTTCCTGGTCAGAGACAGTGTAAGGTTGGCATGCTGCTGATTTAACAGGCTTGGTTGAAGCATGGGTTTTATTCTGAGCGCTATGATTCTTCACTTTCAAATTAAAAGCCTCACTCTGATGAATCTGTTCTGCATGGTTAGCTTGTCACTGCAAAATCTAAGATTCTTTATAACTAAACCAAGATAGACCACAGCCTGTCGTATCCAATGGGAACAATTGAGTCATAGCGGGCAGAACAAGCAAGGAGGTGGGCAGAGCCAAGAACACGCTAGCGAGATTCTATTGGCCCATTCTAGCATACATCTGCATATTTCTGTTAGGGAACGCCTACTCTGTGAAGTGCTCGTGTGCAATAACTCAATTCCCCCTTGCACTCTTCCTAAACAACGCCGTTTTTAGAAACTTTGGCGAAGGGTCAAATCTACAAAACATAGTCCACAGTTTGTAACAGATTGTAGTTTTGGAAACAGAAAACTGTATTGAGATCAAAGGTTTAATCTATGAGAAAATTAGCAGAATGTCTGCCAAAAACCATCTAGCTCCATCTTCAACCGGATGCCGGCCGCTGGACTTCCTCTCATCACCATATTTGGTAGTGAGTGGAAACGCCAAGCGGATGCTTCATATTTATACATCCGGTGAAATATCTGTCTCATTGTTCTATTTGTGGTAAAATCCTACGGCAACGTCAACACAGGGATAAAGAGAGGAGGAAGATGAGAGAGCTATGGAGGAGGAGGAGGAGGAAGATGAGGAGAGGAGGGAGTAGAGAGAGGTATGGAGGAGGAGGAGGAGGAGGAGGAGGAAGATGAGGAGAGGAGGGATTAGAGAGAGGTATGGAGGAGGAGGAAGATGAGGAGAGGAGGAGGTAGAGAGAGGTATGGAGGAGTACGAGGAGGAGGAAGAAGATGAGGAGAGGAGGGAGTAGAGAGAGGTATGGAGGAGGAGGAAGATGAGGAGTAAGATGAGGAGGAGGGAGTTAAGGGAGGTATGGAGGAGGAGGAGGAGGAGGAGGAGGAGGAGGAGGGAGTTAAGGGAGGTATGGAGGAGGAGGAAGATGAGGAGTAAGATGAGGAGGAGGGAGTTAAGGGAGGTATGGAGGAGGAGGAAGATGAGGAGTAAGATGAGGAGGAGGGAGTTAAGGGAGGTATGGAGGAGGAGGAGGAGGAGGAGGAGGAGGAGGGTGTAGTATTTACCAGTGCTGGGGTTAAGCTGGTGTCTTTAGGACTGGTCACTGTGTTGGCTTTGTTGTTCGCCTGTAGAGGGAACATCACACATCACAAACCTGACCTGATCTGGGACAACGCTATTCTGTCAACTCTTGCTAGCTTTTAGCCTTACCTGCACAATGGAACTACTATGGCTGACCCTGTAGGGAGGCCGTCATTGTAAATAGGTGTTGGTTCTTAACTGACTTGCCTCGTTAAATAAAGGTTCAATAAAAATAAAACAATTTAATTTAATAATCTTTTAGTTATAGTCAAGGGGTGTTGTGCTTGTTTCGTCCAGCAGAGGGGGCCACTCGCTCTTGTGATTGCTTCACACTCTCTCAATCTACAGTGGCTCTCGAGCTAGCCTGCCTAGTCAGATGAATGGGTGAGAGCCAAACTGTATTCAAGAGACAACCAGATCAGCTAATTACTTTTACAATTACTATTACGGTGTCAGGCTCCCATTCATTCAGTCATCTCACCCAATCCAAACAGGCAACATGTATAAGACAGGATCTAACATGATGTACAGTAACTGACAGCTCTGACACAGGACTATCTATACCAGAGTACTGAGATGGTCTGACACAGGACTACTATACCAGAGTACTGAGACGGTCTGACACAGGACTATCTATACCAGAGTACTGAGATGGTCTGACACAGGACTATCTATACCAGAGTACTGAGACGGTCTGACACAGGACTATCTATACCAGAGTACTGAGACGGTCTGACACAGGACTATCTATACCAGAGTACTGAGACGGTCTGACACAGGACTATCTATACCAGAGTACTGAGACAGTCTGACACAGGACTATCTATACCAGAGTACTGACACAGCTCTGACACAGGACTATCTATACCAGAGTACTGACACAGGACTATCTATACCAGAGTACTGAGACCGTCTGACACAGGACTATCTATACCAGAGTACTGAGACGGTCTGACACAGGACTATCTATACCAGAGTACTGGGATGGTCTGACACAGGACTATCTATACCAGAGTACTGGGATGGTCTGACACAGGACTATCTATACCAGAGTACTGAGACGGTCTGACACAGGACTATCTATACCAGAGTACTGAGACGGTCTGACACAGGACTATCTATACCAGAGTACTGAGACCGTCTGACACAGGACTATCTATACCAGAGTACTGAGACGGTCTGACACAGGACTATCTATACCAGAGTACTGGGATGGTCTGACACAGGACTATCTATACCAGAGTACTGGGATGGTCTGACACAGGACTATCTATACCAGAGTACTGGGATGGTCTGACACAGGACTATCTATACCAGAGTACTGGGATGGTCTGACACAGGACTATCTATACCAGAGTACTGAGACGGTCTGACACAGGACTATCTATACCAGAGTACTGAGACGGTCTGACACAGGACTATCTATACCAGAGTACTGAGACAGTCTGACACAGGACTATCTATACCAGAGTACTGAGACGGTCTGACACAGGACTATCTATACCAGAGTACTGAGACGGTCTGACACAGGACTATCTATACCAGAGTACTGAGACGGTCTGACACAGGACTATCTATACCAGAGTACTGAGATGGTCTGACACAGGACTATCTATACCAGAGTACTGAGACAGTCTGACACAGGACTATCTATACCAGAGTACTGAGACAGTCTGACACAGGACTATCTATACCAGAGTACTGAGACGGTCTGACACAGGACTATCTATACCAGAGTACTGAGACGGTCTGACACAGGACTATCTATACCAGAGTACTGAGACGGTCTGACACAGGACTATCTATACCAGAGTACTGAGACGGTCTGACACAGGACTATCTATACCAGAGTACTGAGATGGTCTGACACAGGACTATCTATACCAGAGTACCAGTAAAGTGGACACATGTAAAGGCTCTGGGAGAGAACCACAACCTCTGACCAGTCTGCCCAGTCATGATGTCATCCCTTGATGATGACGTCATAATTTCCCTGGATGTTGATGTCATAAGTCTACGTCACAGCTTTGTTGCACCTGGCATTGCAAACA
>JAKYLM010000071.1:127500-130000 GCA_023634145.1 Thymallus thymallus
AATGTGAATGTACTATATTCACTATTCATAACATCCTGTATATATACTGTATGTACAGTGCATTCAGAAAGTATTCAGACCACTTCCCTTTTTCCATATTGTGTTACAGCCTTATTCTAAAATGGATTAAATACAATCTACACACAATACAATACAATACAATACAATACAATACAATACAATACAATACAATACCCCATAATGACACAATACCCCATAATGACACAATACCCCATAATGACCCAATACCCCATAATGACCCAATACCCCATAATGACCCAATACCCCATAATGACCCAATACCCCATAATGACCCAATACCCCATAATGACACAATACCCCATAATGATACAATACCCCATAATGCCACAATACCCCATAATGACCCAATACCCCATAATGACCCAATACCCCATAATGACCCAATACCCCATAATGACCCAATACCCCATAATGCCACAATACCCCATAATGACACAATACCCCATAATGACCCAATACCCCATAATGACCCAATACCCCATAATGACCCAATACCCCATAATGCCACAATACCCCATAATGACCCAATACCCCATAATGACCCAATACCCCATAATGCCACAATACCCCATAATGCCACAATACCCCATAATGATACAATACCCCATAATAACACAATACCCCATAATGACCCAATACCCCATAATGACCCAATACCCCAACACCCCATAATGACCCAATACCCCATAATGACCCAATACCCCATAATGACCCAATACCCCATAATGACCCAATACCCCATAATGACCCAATACCCCATAATGACTCAATACCCCATAATGACACAATACCCCATAATGACACAATACCCCATAATGACCCAATACCCCATAATGATACAATACCCCATAATGACCCAATACCCCATAATGACCCAATACCCCATAATGACCCAATACCCCATAATGACCCAATACCCCATAATGACACAATACCCCATAATGACACAATACCCCATAATGACACAATACCCCATAATGATCCAATACCCCATAATGACACAATACCCCATAATGACACAATACCCCATAATGACACAATACCCCATAATGACACAATACCCCATAATGACACAATACCCCATAATGATCCAATACCCCATAATGACATGTTTGCAAATGTATTAAAAATAAAAAACATAAATACCTTATTTACATAAGTATTCAGACCATTTGCTATGAGACTCAAAATTGATCTCAGGTTCATCCTGTTTCCATTGATCATCCTTGAGATGTTTCTACAACTTTATTGGAGTCCACCTGTGGTAAGTTCAATTGATTGGACATGATTTGGAAAGGCACACATCTGTCTATATAAGGTCCCACAGTTGACAGTGCAGGTCAAAGCAAAAACCAAGCCATGTGGTCGAAGGAATTGTCAATAGAGCTCTGAGACAGGATTATGTCGAGGCACAGGTCTGAGGAAGGGTACCAAAACATTTCTGCAGCATTGAAGGTCCCCAAGAACACAGTGGCCTCCATCGGCAGGTAGCCTAGTGGTTAGGGTGTTGGGCAAGAACCAAACAATTCTACGGACAATTCCATCGACCCCATGGCTTGGTTTTTGGTCTGACTTGCACTGTCACACAGCCAAGACAACGCAGGAGTGGCTTCGGGACAAGTCGCTGGATCGAATCCCCGAGCTGACAAGGTAAATAATCTGTTGTTCTGCCCCTGAACAAAGCAGTTAACCCACTGCAGTTAACAGAGCAGTTACCCCAAAGCAGTGGAGATAAGACCTCCCAGAAGGATAACCATCTCTGCAGCACTCCACCAATCAGGCCTTTATGGTAGAGTGGCCAGACGGACGCCACTCCTCAGTAAAATGCACATCACAGCCCGCTTGGAGTTTGCCACCTAAAGGACTCTCAGACCATGAGAAACAAGATTATCTGACCTGGGAGACTAGCCAGGATTGAGGGAAAGCTGAACGGAGCAAAGTACAGAGAGATCCTTGATGAAAACTTGCTCCTGAGCGCTCAGGACCTCAGACTAGGGCGAAGGTTCACCTTCCAACAGGACAACGACCCTAAGCACACAGCCAAGACAACGCAGGAGTGGCTTCGGGACAAGTCTCTGAATGTCCTTCAGTGGCCCAGCCAGAGCCCGGACTAGAACCCAATTGAACATCTCTGAAGAGACCAGAAAATAGCTGTGCAGCAACGCTCCCCATCCAACCTGACAGAACTTGAGAGGATCTGCAGAGAAGAATGGGAGAAACTCCACAAATACAGGTGTGCCAAGCTCGTAGCATCATACCCAAGAAGACTCAATGCTGTAATCATTGCTGTCGTGTCTTTGACTATCATTAAAATGAGGACTGTTATATTATCAAATCGATTCACTAGGCTTAATTATTTATGTGATTAAACTAACCATATAAACATGAATTAACTAGGAAGTCAGGGAATGTTTGTTTATAGAGTACTATATCCCGAATTTAACTCTCTTCAGATTAT
>JAKYLM010000071.1:142500-145000 GCA_023634145.1 Thymallus thymallus
ATGTCCAATCATTTGAATTTACCACAGGTGGACTCCAATCAAGTTGTAGAAACATCTCAAGGATGATCAATGGAAGCAGGATGCACCTGACCTCAATTTCGAGTCTCATAGCAAATGGTCTGAATACTGATGTAAATAAGGGATTTCTGTTTTTTGTGGGGTTTTTTACATTATGGGGTATTGTGTGTAGATTGATGAGGCAGAAAATGTATTAAATCAATTATAGAATGAGGCTGTAACAAAATGAGATAGAGAACTATAGAGGGATGATATAGAGAACTATAGAGGGATGATATAGAGAATTATAGAGGGATGAGATAGAGAATTATAGAGGGATGAGGTAGAGAACTATAGAGGGATGAGGTAGAGAACTATAGAGGGATGAGGTAGAGAACTATAGAGATCACATATCAAACCCCAGATAGAGGAATCCCTCTGATGTGAGAGATAGAGGTATACTCACAGATCAAACAGCAGGTAGTGGAAGCCCTCCTCTGATATGCTGTCATGAAGCCTCACTGTCAAGACAGGAAAATTGTTGAAGTGAGGGGGAAGAGAGGGGGAAGAGAGGGGGGAAGAGAGGGGGAAGAGAGGGGGAAAGAGAGGGGGAAGAGAGGTTGAAGAGAGGGGGAAGAGAGGTTGAAGAGAGGGGGAAGAAAGGGGGAAGAGAGCTTGAAGAGAGGGGGAAGAGTGGTTGAAGAGAGGGGGAAGTGAGGGGGGAAGAGAGGGTGAAGAGAGGTTGAAGAGAGGGGGAAGAGAGGGGGAAGAGAGGGGGAAGTGAGGGGGATATGAAAGAGAGGGGAAGAGAGGGGGAAGAGAGGTTGAAGAGAGGGGGAAGAGAGGTTGAAGAGAGGGGGAAGAAAGGTTGAAGAGAGGTTGAAGAGAGGTTGAAGAGAGGGGGAAGAGAGGGGGAAGAGAGGGGGAAGAGAGGTTGAAGAGAGGGGGAAGAGAGGGGGAAGAGAGGGGGAAGAGAGGTTGAAGAGAGGGGGAAGAGAGGGGGAAGAGAGGGGGAAGAGAGGTTGAAGAGAGGTTGAAGAGAGGTTGAAGAGAAGGGGAAGAGAGGGGGAAGAGAGGTTGAAGAGAGGTTGAAGAGAGGGGGAAGAGAGGGGGAAGAAAGGGGGAAGAGAGGTTGAAGAGAGGGGGAAGAGAGGTTGAAGAGAGGGGGAAGAGAGGTTGAAGAGAGGGGGAAGAGAGGTTGAAGAGAGGGGGAAGAGAGGGGGAAGAGAGTAAAACAAGTTTCTTTAGTGAAGGGATTAGTGCTAATATTTATATTTTAATAAAACTACAATGTCCAATGGAAACAGTTGTGAAGATCCTTTCCACTATAGAACCCAACAGGCTAATAAACACAGATCACATGTTGCCAGGTGTGTCAGAAGATGAGGGTTGTTCCTACCAATATTGGGATGTTTCAGCAGTCGGCAAATCCTGGCCTCTCTCTCAAGCTTCTGGTGATCTGGAAACATCATAAACAGAGAGGGAGAGAGAGAGGGGTAGAAAGCGAGGTAGAGAGAGCGGTAGAGAGCGAGGTAGAGAGCGAGGTAGAGAGAGCGAGGTAGAGAGCGAGGTAGAGAGCGAGGTAGAGAGCGAGGTAGAGAGCGAGGTAGAGAGCGAGGTAGAGAGAGCGAGGTAGAGAGAGAGGTAGAGAGAGAGGTAGAGAGAGAGAGGTAGAGAGAGCGAGGTAGAGAGAGCGAGGTAGAGAGAGAGAGAGAGAGAGAGAGAGAGCAAGGTAGAGCGAGGTAGAGAGAGCGAGGTAGAGAGAGCGAGAGAGAGAGCGAGGTAGAGAGAGCGAGAGAGAGAGAGAGCAAGGTAGAGCGAGGTAGAGAGAGCGAGGTAGAGAGAGCGAGAGAGAGAGCGAGGTAGAGAGAGCGAGAGAGAGAGAGAGAGAGAGGTAGAGAGAGCGAGGTAGAGCGAGGTAGAGAGAGCGAGGTAGAGAGCGAGAGAGAGAGCGAGAGAGAGAGAGAGAGCGAGAGAGAGAGCGAGGTAGAGCGAGGTAGAGAGAGCGAGGTAGAGAGAGTGAGGTAGAGAGAGCGAGAGAGAGAGACAGAGAGAGAGAGCGAGGTAGAGAGTTGAATTTAATTTAATTGAGAGAGAGTGTGAAAGGAGAGTGTGAGAAAGAGATGGAGAAGAGATGAGAAGAGATGGAGAAGAGATGGAGTAGAGATGGAGAAGGAATGGAGAAGGGATGGAGAAGGTATGGAGAAGGTATGGAGAAGGTATGGAGAAGGGATGGAGAAGAGATGGAGTAGAGGTGGGGAAGGTATGGAGTAGAGATGGAGAAGAGATGGAGTAGAGATGGAGAAGAGATGGAGAAGAGATGGAGTAGAGATGGAGAAGAGATGGAGTAGAGATGGAGAAGAGATGGAGAAGAGATGGAGTAGAGATGGAGAAGAGATGGAGTAGAGATGGAGAAGAGATGGAAGGAGTGAGAGATGGAGGAGAGAAGATAGAGAGAGGAGGAAGGAGGGAGATATTACATATTACTGTTAAATCAACACAG
>JAKYLM010000071.1:150000-252500 GCA_023634145.1 Thymallus thymallus
CGAGCACACATACACACTCTGACTGAACACACACACATGGATGCACGGATACTGAACTCACGCATGGACGCACACACACACACACACACACAGGTACAGTATGCAAGAACACACTAACACACACACACACACACAGGTACAGTATGCAAGAACACACTAACACACACACACACACACACACACACACAGGTACAGTATGCAAGAACACACTAACACACACATGCACACACACTCATAAACAAACACACACACATAAATGCTCACAAGCACACACTCACACCAAGAGTACATCACACATCATACCAAGAAAACAGCCATCTTGGTTAGCCCAGAACTAAAGTCTCTGGTCAGACATCACAACAAGAAAACAGCCATCTTGGTTAGCCCAGAACTAAAGTCTCTGGTCAGACATCACAACAAGAAAACAGTCATCTTGGTTAACCCAGAACTAAAGTCTCTGGTCAGACATCACAACAAGAAAACAGTCATCTTGGTTAACCCAGAACTAAAGTCTCTGGTCAGACATCACACCAAGAAAACAGCCATCTTGGTTAACCCAGAACTAAAGTCTCTGGTCAGACATCATACCAAGAAAACAGTCATCTTGGTTAACCCAGAACTAAAGTCTCTGGTCAGACATCACAACAAGAAAACAGTCATCTTGGTTAACCCAGAACTAAAGTCTCTGGTCAGACATCATACCAAGAAAACAGTCATCTTGGTTAACCCAGAACTAAAGTCTCTGGTCAGACATCACAACAAGAAAACAGTCATCTTGGTTAACCCAGAACTAAAGTCTCTGGTCAGACATCACACCAAGAAAACAGTCATCTTGGTTAACCCAGAACTAAAGTCTCTGGTCAGACATCATACCAAGAAAACAGTCATCTTGGTTAACCCAGAACTAAAGTCTCTGGTCAGACATCACACCAAGAAAACAGTCATCTTGGTTAACCCAGAACTAAAGTCTCTGGTCAGACATCACACCAAGAAAACAGTAATCTTGGTTAACCCAGAACTAAAGTCTCTGGTCAGACATCACACCAAGAAAACAGTCATCTTGGTTAACCCAGAACTAAAGTCTCTGGTCAGAACATACATGTTAAGAGACGTTAGAATGAGGACCAGAACCAGAACAAGGAGCTCCACCCTCTCTCTTTACAGGTTACAGCTGAATGGAGCTCCACCCTCTCTCTTTACAGGTTACAGCTGAATGGAGCTCCACCCTCTCTCTTTACAGGTTACAGCTGAATGGAGCTCCACCCTCTCTCTTTACAGGTTACAGCTGAATGGAGCTCCACCCTCTCTCTTTACAGGTTACAGCTGAATGGAGCTCCACCCTCTCTCTTTACAGGTTACAGCTGAATGGAGCTCCACCCTCTCTCTTTACAGGTTACAGCTGAATGGAGCTCCACCCTCTCTCTTTACAGGTTACACACACACACACACACAGACACACACACACACACTCTCTCTTTTCTGGATTTTGATAATTAGCGGGTATCGGCCTAATTCTGCTCTGCATGCATTATATGGTGTTTTACGTGGTACATGGAGGATATTTTTGCAGAATTCTGCATGCAGAGTTTCAATTTGGTGTTTGTCCCATTATGTGAATTCTTGGTTGGTGAGCGGAACCCCAGACCTCACAACCATAAAGGACAATGGGTTCTAGAACTGATTCAAGTATTTTTAGCCAGATCCTGATTGGTATGTCGAATTTTATGTTCCTTTTGATGGCATAGAAGGCCCTTCTTGCTTTGTCTCTCAGAACGTTCACAGCTTTGTGGAAGTTACCTGTGGTTCTGATGTTTAGGCCGAGGTATGTATAGTTTTTTGTGGCTCTAGAGCAACGGTGTCTAGATGGAATTTGTATTTGTGGTCCTGGCAACTGGACCATTATTTTTGACTTACTGAGATTTCCTTTTAGGGCCCAGGTTCTGTGCAGAATCTGTGCAGAAGATCTAGGTGCTGCTGTAGGCCCTCCTTGGTTGGTGACAGTAGCACCAGATCATCAGCAAACAGTAGACATTTGACTTCAGATTCTAGTAGGGTGAGGCCGGGTGCTGCAGACTGTTCTAGTGCCTTCGCCAATTCATTGATATATATGTTGAAGAGGATGGGGCTTAAACTGCATCCCTGTCTCACCCCATGGCCCTGTGGAAAGAAATGTGTGTGTTTTTGGCCAATTTTAACTGCACACTTGTTGTTTGTGTACATGGATTTTATAATGTTGTATGTTTTTCCCCCAACACCACTTTCCATCAATTTATATAGCAGACCCTCATGCCAAATTGAGTCAAATGCCTTTTTGAAATCAACAAAGCATGAGAAGACCTTTTTGTCAGTTAGGGTGTGCAGGGTGAATACGTGGTCTGTCATACGGTAATTTGGTAAAAAGACAATTTGACGTTTTCACTGAGGAAATGAACTAGTCTGCTGTTAATGATAATGCAGAGGATTTTCCCAATGTTGTCGTTGACCCACGGTAGTTATTGGGGTCAAATTTGTCTCCACTTTTGTGGATTGGGGTGATCAGTCCTTGGTTCCAAATATTGGGGAAGATGCCAGAGCTAAGGTTGATGTTAAAGAGTTTAAGTCAATTGGAATTTGTGGTCTGTATATTTTATCATTTCATGTAGGATACCATCAACACCACAGGCCTTTTTGGGTTGGAGGGTTTGTATTTTGTCCTGTAGTTCATTCAATGTAATTGGAGAATCCAGTGGATTCTGGGAGTCTTTAATAGTTGATTCTAGGATTTGCATTTGATCATGTATATTTATTTGCTCTTTCTTTGTTATAGAGCCAAACAGATTGGAGAAGTGGTTTATTCAGACAGTGGTTGCTGGTTTAAAATTTACAGCATTCTGCAGCATGGCTTGTAAGATGCTGCGTTATGGAACAGCATAGTATTTTACTGTCGGACATTTTTGCCATTAATGCTGTTAATGCTTGTTGAAACCACCAGAGGGCGTCTTTAAGGGCGTCTTCATGAAGCTTGTTGGTGCTTGCTTTCTTTCCCAAATAATCCTACAGTACAGATGTCCATGCAGGCCATCCTGGTTGGTGGGGTCTATGGTGATTTTCAGTCCAGTGTACAAGTTGGTTTATTTGTGACATGTGGAATAAATGCTACTGTTGGCTGGCTGGCTGCTGTCTGGTTGCTCGCTACTAGCTGTCATTCATTTCAACTAATTTGCGTCAAGACGCGCTGCTGCCGGCTACCTCCTCTTCCTCCTCAAGTTACCTGTACTGACACTGCCTCCATCGGCTGATCAAGCAATTTTTTTATTTCATTCACAGATTTTCTTGCATTGGCTGACTGAGATCGCCTATTATTATTCACATACTGTAGCTATATTCTTTACGTGGATTCTTCACAGGAGATATTTTCAAATAAGGAAGTGCTGCGAGGCACGTGAGGCATTTTAACCAATCAGGTTAAAAGGGCCTTTAAATGCCAGTAGCCAATCGGATACCAGGACATTACACATAGTGTTCCAGCTCAGCTAACTTGCTAATAGCGATTTTCGTAAATAAAATTTATGACAAAAAAATATGCACAATCGTTTGTCTCTACATTAACTAACATTGCTTGACTCGTTATGACGTTATAATTACTTACATTTTGCTTCCACCGTAATGTTTTTGTCAGCCATCTTTGCTTTACAAACGCAGCAGCCATGTGTCCCATAGCGTCAAATTCATCATTGGAACCACTCAATATGATTGGTCATATAAAAACCTTGGGACCCAAATGCAGTGGTCTGGAGCAATGAAGCCGTGACGCTGGGTACCTCTATATCCCGCGGCAAAAGCTCACAACTTTTATACGAGCAACCACTGTACATCTCCGCTTTGGATAGATAACTCTTCGTGTTGGTGTTTGTTTAGTGTTTTCCAATTTTCCCAGAAGTGGTTTGATTCTATGGATTCTTCAGTTACATTGAGCTGGTTTCTGACGTGATGTTCCTTCTTTTTCCGTAGTGTATTTCTGTATTGTTTTAGTGATTCACCATAGTGAAGGTGTATTTCTGTATTGTTTTAGTGATTCACCATAGTGAAGGTGTATTTCTGTATTGTTTTAGTGATTCACCATAGTGAAGGTGTATTTCTGTATTGTTTTAGTGATTCACCATAGTGAAGGTGTATTTCTGTATTGTTTTAGTGATTCACCATAGTGAAGGTGTATTTCTGTATTGTTTTAGTGATTCACCATAGTGAAGGTGTATTTCTGTCTCTCTCTTTCAGCTCCCCCTGTGATACAAGGCCATTTGAGGTCTGTGTGTGTGTGTGTGTGTGTGTGTGTGTGTGTGTGTGTGTGTGTGTGTGTGTGTGTGTGTGTGTGTGTGTGTGTGTGTGTGTGTGTGTGTGTGTGTGTGTGTGTGTGTGTGTGTGTGTGTGTTACCTACCTCTGGCAGATAATTTCTTGGTGTTGATGATTTTGGCAGCGAACTCCTGACCAGACGAGATCCTGAGACATCTCTTAACCACAGAGAACGCTCCCCTGAAACACACACACACACACACACACACACACACACACACACACACACGTGTAAAACATAAAAAGGGGGAGAGATACAGAGAGAGAGAGGGGGGAGAGAGAGAGTGAGAGGGAATAGTCTGCAGGCTGCTGTATACTCTGACAACGGGGTGATAGGCCAACTGGAGGTCGTTCAGTATAGTCTGACAACGGGGTGATAGGCCAACTGGAGGTCGTTCAGTATAGTCTGACAACGGGGTTATAGGCCAACTGGAGGTCGTTCAGTATAGTCTGACAACGGGGTGATAGGCCAACTGGAGGTCGTTCAGTACAGTCTGACAACGGGGTGATAGGCCAACTGGAGGTCGTTCAGTATAGTCTGACAACGGGGTTATAGGCCAACTGGAGGTCGTTCAGTATAGTCTGACAACGGGGTGATAGGCCAACTGGAGGTCGTTCAGTATACTCTGGACCACCATAAGAGATGGACTATATAAGAGAAGGACTATATAAGAGATGGACTATATAAGAGATGGACCACCATAAGAGATGGACCACCATAAGAGATGGACTATATAAGAGATGGACCACCATAAGAGATGGACCACCATAAGAGATGGACCACCATAATAGATGGACTATATAAGAGATGGACCACCATAAGAGATGGACCACCATAAGAGATGGATCACCATAAGAGATTGACTATATAAGAGATGGACTATATAAGAGATGGACCACCATAAGAGATGGACCACCATAAGAGATGGACTATATAAGAGATGGACCACCATAAGAGATGGACCACCATAAGAGATGGACTATATAAGAGATGGACCACCATAAGAGATGGACTATATAAGAGATGGACTATATAAGAGATGGACCACCATAAGAGATGGACTATATAAGAGATGGACCACCATAAGAGATGGACCACCATAAGAGATGGACTATATAAGAGATGGACCACCATAAGAGATGGACTATATAAGAGATGGACCACCATAAGAGATGGACCACCATAAGAGATGGACCACCATAAGAGATGGACTATATAAGAGATGGACTATATAAGAGATGGACTACCATAAGAGATGGACCACCATAAGAGATGGACTATATAAGAGATGGACCACCATAAGAGATGGACTATATAAGAGATGGACTATATAAGAGATGGACTATATAAGAGATGGACCACCATAAGAGATGGACTATATAAGAGATGGACTATATAAGAGATGGACTATATAAGAGATGGACCACCATAAGAGATGGACTATATAAGAGATGGACTATATAAGAGATGGGCTATATAAGAGATGGACCACCATAAGAGATGGACCACCATAAGAGATGGACTATATAAGAGATGGACTATATAAGAGATGGACCACCATAAGAGATGGACTATATAAGAGATGGACCACCATAAGAGATGGACTATATAAGAGATGGATTCATAATCCAAGGCCAGGTCAACTATGATAGGCTATAGGAAGACTTGACATTCTGGTCCAATCCCCTATCGGCAAACATAAAGAGATGAAAATATAATTTGTTCTCGGTCTATGTAGCCTATACACATATGAACCGAAGGGCGCGTGCACACACACACACACACACACACACACAGTGCACTAACCGCGTCCTAAACCAAGGAAGCAGCAGCATAGCTAGATATTACATGTTAACAAGTAGGATACTGCTACCAGATAACACATAACATCAACAACACTCAATACATGCACGCTTACTTCCCCAGCTCCTCGAATAGCTGGAATTCGTCGGTGAATCTCGTGCAGATCGTAAGCGCCATCCTGAAAGCGACAGCAGGGTAGAACACTGGAGACGCGCTAGAGGTGGATGTAACGCGCTCTCTAGATCCAGACCACTTCACCACCGCTCCCGCCCGAACAGATAGATAGAAAGCTGCAGCAGTGCAGACCAAGGTGAATCATACAGTGATGGCTGCGGTACAACAGCCCTGGGTCGACTGAAGAGATGAAGATTGCACTGCCGCAGCGACAGAACGGAAGAAGCACCAGTAGTCACCAAACGCTGTCTGCCGCGAAGGACTAGGTTAAACCTAAACCCTTTTAGTAGAGCCGCGTTATCGGGAGGGTTTCGGCCAGTGAATCCGGGCTGTGTTCTGGTGTCTGTAGCTCACAGAGCAGAGACGCTGCATCTTGTCTGCATTTCCATATCTAGCCGAGGCTGTCTGTCTGTCTGTCTGTCTATAGCGCGTCCCCTGGCTGTGTGTGTGGTCGTCACTAGTTACCACAGCCACAAAGTCATAATTATTGCTAAACCCGCTTATATATACAATGTATCTTCTTAAAATCTGATTTTAAACCTAACCGTAACCTCAACCCTAACCTTAACCACACTGCTAACCTTTTGCCTAACCATGACCTTAAGCCAATCTTGACTTTGTGGCTGTGGTATATAGTGAAAACCCCTCCCACTGTCTCTGCGATCCGCCCCTCTGCACACGTCATTATACCCGAAATACTATTGTCCTCAATAATAATAGTAACGACGATGATGATGATGATGATGGTGATGATAAGAACACATTATCATAGTAATACATATAATACACCATTAATGATCAACAATACATAGTCATTCATATACAGTAGAATGCACTAATACACTGTTATTATGTCTGTCTGTGTGTGTGTGTGTGTGTGTGTGTGTGTGTGTGTGTGTGTGTGTGTGTGTGTGTGTGTGTGTGTGTGTGTTGGTTCTTCTATCCTAGTGTCACCCAAAAGTCACCCAAAAGTCCACAGTCTGTCCTTCATTATATATTCATACAGCTACACTATACAGTCTATCCTTCATTATATATTCATACAGCTACACTATACAGTCTATCCTTCAATGTATATTCATACAGCTACACTATACAGTCTATCCTTCATTATATATTCATACAGCTACACTATACAGTCTATCCTTCATTATATATTCATACAGCTACACTATACAGTCTATCCTTCATTATATATTCATACAGATACACTATACAGTCTATCCTTCATTATATATTCATACAGCTACACTATACAGTCTATCCTTCAATGTATATTCATACAGCTACACTATACAGTCTATCCTTCATTATATATTCATACAGCTACACTATACAGTCTATCCTTCATTATATATTCATACAGCTACACTATACAGTCTATCCTTCATTATATATTCATACAGATACACTATACAGTCTATCCTTCATTATATATTCATACAGCTACACTATACAGTCTATCCTTCATTATATATTCATACAGATACACTATACAGTCTGTCCTTCATTATATATTCATACAGCTATACTATACAGTCTATCCTTCATTGTATATTCATACAGATACACTATACAGTATATCCTTCATTATATATTCATACAGATACACTATACAGGATGTGTCCTTCAATATATATTCATACAGCTACACTATACAGGATGTGTCCTTCAATATATATTCATACAGCTACACTATACAGGATGTGTCCATTATAGATTCATACAACTACACTATACTGTATGTGTCCTTCATTTATTTACAACCGAGCCCAGCTCCTGGATTTAGCTCAGCGCTATTGCACCCCAGGGAGTAGTTTGATATTCCGGACTAGTTGAAAAGGCGACGGCGTGGTTGCAGGGCAGGTTGGACAGGGACAAGTTGAAATGTGTCCAAAGGGAGCTGAAGTTGCGGATTGTTGAGGGGAAGAGATGGTATAAGGAGAAGATTGAGGACAAGATTGAGGACAAGCTGAGGCAGAGCCAGGTGAGAGAGGTGTGGAAGGGTATGAGAAATATCACTGGCTTCAAAAAGTCAAACTATGGGCAGACGGAGGGGACCCAGGACAGAGCCAATGAGCTGAACCAATTTTTTAACAGGTTTGATACTGGCCCTGTCCACATCTCCTACGCTCCCTCTGGACTGATCCTCAACACCCCCCTTCCCCCCAAGTGAAGAGAGAGCTGGTGAGACTACATCAGTGGAAAGCGGCAGGCCCTGATGGCATCAGCCCAAGGGTGCTTAGGGTCAGTGCTGACCAATTGTGTGGAATACTCCAGCGTCCCTTCAACTTTAGCCTGGAAAGGGTCCCTTGTGCTGTGGAAAACATCCTGCCTGGTCCCAGTGCCCAAGAAGGCACACCCCACTGTCCTGAATGACTTCAGACCTGTAGCAATAACATCCCACATCATGAAGACCCTGGAAAGGTTAGTCCTCGCGCACCTCAGTCCCCTGGTGTGTAGATCACTGGACTGACACTCCATGGCCGGAGCCGTTTGTCCCACCGGTGCCCAGTCCTGGCCCGGTTGTTTTCCCCGCTCCATGGCCGGAGTCGTTTACCCCACTGGTGCCCAATCCGGGCCCGGTTATTTACCCCGCTCCAGGGCCGGAGCCGTTTACCCCACCGGTGCCCAGTCCGGGCCCAGTTATTTTCCCGGTCATAAGGAGAGAGCAGGGCACAAAGTTGTCTACTTCGCTGGGGCCGGAACCGCCACCGACGAACTAATCCCCCATTTAACCCCCCCCCCCATATGTTTGTGTTGTGTTTTTGGTAGGCGTCCGGGAGTCCGCGCCTTGGGGGGGGGGGGTACTGTCAGGCTCTGGCCATAGAGAAGCCTATTGCTTCTCTATGTGCCATGGTCAGAGTCTGACAGGTCTATCATTTCTGGGTCTGTAGGTGGTTTGTGTGGGATCTCTAATTAGAGGCAGCTGCAGTGCATTGTCTCTAATTAGGGATCCTACATATGCATGTATGTTTCCACACCGGGGCTGTGGGTCATTGTATTTGTATATTCTTCCAGTCACGGGTAATGTAGATATGTGTACGTTTCATGTCGTTATCGGTCGCAGTCACGGTAATAAGAGTGTGAGTGCGTGTTGGATTACATTGATGGTTTGTTTTTGTAACGCTCGTATTCTACATTTGTTAGTTCGTCATTGTGTTTGTTTTACTTAGTAAATAAAATGTCAAACTACTACTGCTACTGCGTCTTGGTCTCTCACTGTCCCGACGCGTGACACCGGGGTGCCGTGCCGTCGGCAACATAGACCTGGAACTGTTGGGGTGCTAGGACCTGGTTTAACGATTATGCATCTATCCGTGAGTAACTCTGATCTGTAATCACTCATTCATTCAGGACTTATTCATTCAGGTCTGTATATACATATTCATGTACAGTTGTTATATCATATCACGTGCTACACTATACAGTAAGGCCCTAAAGCATAGGAAATGATACATTTACAGATTTAAAGTATTGTTTTCCCTTTATTCAACCTGCCATCCATCCATCACTGTTACTATCAAATCAAATAGTATGTGTCACCCGGATACAACAGGTGTAGACTTTACCGTAAAATGCTTACTAACAAGCCCTTAACCAACAATACAACAGGTGTAGACCTTACAGTGAAATGGTTACTAACAAGCCCTTAACCAACAATACAACAGGTGTAGACCTTACAGTGAAATGCTTACTAACAAGCCCTTAACCAACAATACAACAGGTGTAGACCTTAATGTGAAGAGGCTATATTCAGGAAGTACCAGTACAGAGTCAATGTGAGGAGGCTATATACAGGAAGTACCAGTACAGAGTCAATGTGAGGAGGCTATATACAGGAAGTACCAGTACAGAGTCAATGTGAGGAGGCTATATACAGGAAGTACCAGTACAGAGTCAATGTGAGGAGGCTATATACAGGAAGTACCAGTACAGAGTCAATGTGAGCAGGCTATATACAGGAAGTACCAGTACAGAGTCAATGTGAGCAGGCTATATACAGGAAGTACCAGTACAGAGTCAATGTGAGGAGGCTATATACACTATATACTATCCATTCTATCATTAGGATGGTACCCCAACACTGTTACTGTCCATTCTATCATTAGGATGGTACCCCAACACTGTTACTATCCATTCTACCATTAGGAAGGTACCCCAACACTGTTACTGTCCATTCTACCATTAGGTTGGTACCCCAACAGTGTTACTATCCATTCTATCATTAGGATGGTACCCCAACACTGTTACTATCCATTCTACCATTAGGTTGGTACCCCAACACTGTTACTATCCATTCTACCATTAGGATGGTACCCCAACACTGTTACTATCCATTCTACCATTAGGTTGGTACCCCAACACTGTTGTTCTGAAGCTGTGTCCAAAGATTGGGGTCCAGCTCCCCAAGAAGGTTGATCATCCTGGAACATGACTCCGTTCCTTTTCTCAACACCATGTCGATGATGGCACGTGCCTTCTCTGCCCTCTCAGTCAGCACCATCACTGACTCCATCTCCTCCTGGTTGATGACTGTGTGTTGCAGGAGTCCGTCCAGCAGTTCATTCAGGACAGATCTTGACACTCGTTTCACAAACTCTGTCCGTATAAAATGCAACAGCTGCTCTACAGAAGCAGCCGGACTCCCTGCCCTCGACACCGCACCTGAGAGAGTCAGGATACAAAATAAGTACATTTGTACATTTACACTTCAGACATTTAGTAGCAGACTCCTAAAATACAAATGTGACATAAAATACAAGTTGAGAAAACATTCTCTTTTACAACAACGACCCAGTGAACATCACACACTCAGAACCAGGCCAATCTACATCAAGTCCAGGAGGAGATGTCACTCAGAACCAGGCCAATCTACATCAGGTCCAGGAGGAGATGTCACTCAGAACCAGGCCAATCTACATCAAGTCCAGGAGGAGATGTCACTCAGAACCAGGCCAATCTACATCAAGTCCAGGAGGAGATGTCATTCAGAACCAGGCCAATCTACATCAAGTCCAGGAGGAGATATCACTCAGAACCAGGCCAATCTACATCAAGTCCAGGAGGAGATGTCATTCAGAACCAGGCCAATCTACATCAAGTCCAGGAGGAGATGTCATTCAGAACCAGGCCAATCTACATCAAGTCCAGGAGGAGATGTCATTCAGAACCAGGCCAATCTACATCAAGTCCAGGAGGAGATGTCATTCAGAACCAGGCCAATCTACATCAAGTCCAGGAGGAGATGTCATTCAGAACCAGGCCAATCTACATCAAGTCCAGGAGGAGATGTCATTCAGAACCAGGCCAATTTACATCAAGTCCAGGAGGAGATGTCATTCAGAACCAGGCCAATCTACATCAAGTCCAGGAGGAAGTCATTGGGACATTCAGAACCAGGCTAATCTACATCCAGTCCTGGAGGAGATGTCATTGGGGCATTCAGAACCAGGCCAATCTACAGCAAGTCCAGGAGGAGATGTCATTCAGAACCAGGCCAATCTACATCAAGTCCAGGAGGAGATGTCATTCAGAACCAGGCCAATCTACATCCAGTCCTGGAGGAAGTCATTGGGACATTCAGAACCAGGCTAATCTACATCCAGTCCTGGAGGACATGTCATTCTTCTTGATGACAGCCTTTTATAATCTGGACTAGTCCAGGTCCAACAGTAAAACATGTTGACTGCCATTGGTTTGTACAGTGCATTCGGAAAGTATTCAGACCCCTTGACTTGAGACTCAAAATTGAGGTCAGGTGCATCCTGTTTCCATTGATCATCCTTGAGATGTTTCTACAACTTGATTGGAGTCCACCTGTAGTAAATTCTATTTATTGGACATGACTTGGAAAGGCACACACCTATCTATATAACGTACCACAGTTGACAGTGCATGTCTCAGCAAAAACCAAGCCATGAGGTCGAAGGAATTGTCCGTAGAGCTCCGAGACAGGATTGTGTCGAGGCACAGATCTGGTGAAGGGTACCAAAAAATGTCTGCAGCATTGAAGGTCCCCAAGAACACAGTGGCCTACATCAAGGGCTTTAGTCAGGGAGGTGACCAAGAACCCAATGGTCACTCTGACAGAGCTCCAGAGTTCCTCTGTGGAGATGGGAGAATCTTACAGAAGGACAACCATCTTTGCAGCCTTTATGGTAGAGTGGCCAGACGGAAGCCACTCCTCAGTAAAAGACACATGTAATCCCACTTGGAGTTTGCCAAAAGGCACCTAAAGACTCTCAGACCATGAGAAACAAGATTCTCTGGTCTGATGAAAACAAGATTTAACTCTTTGACAAGCGTCACGTCTGGAGGAAACCTGGTACCAACCCTACGGTGAAGCATATGGTGGTGGCAGCATCATGCTGTGGGGATGGTTTTCAGCGGCAGGGACTGGGAGACTAGTCAGGATCGAGGCAAAGATGAATGGAGCAAAGTACAGAGAGATCCTTGATGAAAACCTGCTCCAGAGTGCTCAGGACCTCAGACTGGGGCAAAGGTTCAACTTCCAACAGGACAACAACCCTAAGCACACAGCCAAGACAACGCAGGAGTGGCTTCGGGACAAGTCTCTGAATGTCCTTGAGTGGCCCAGCCAGAGCCCGGACTTGAACTCGATCGAACATCTCTGGAGAGACCTGAAAATAGCTGTGCAGCAACGCTCCCCATCCAACCTGACAGAGCTTGAGAGGATCTGCAGAGAAGAATGGGAGAAACTCCCCAAATACAGGTGTGCCAAGCTTGTAGCGTCATACCCAAGAAGACTCAAGGCTGTAATCGCTGCCAAAGTTGCTTCAACAAAGTACTGAGTAAAGGGTCTGAATACTTATGTAAATGTGATATTTCCGTTTGTCTAAACCTGTTGTTGCTTTGGCATTATGGGGTATTGTGTGTAGATTGATGAGGGGAAAAAACGATTGAATCAATTTTAGAATAAGGCTGTAACGTAATGAAGTGTAAAAAGTCAAGGGGTCTGAATACTTTCCGAATGCATTGTAACGCTCCTGTTTACTTACTTGAATGGGTGTCAGTAATGTATTCATCTGAAAGACAAACACAATTTGGTTAAATCACTCTAAATAGCATCTGCTACAAAAGTTATTACTGACATATTATTGGCTCCTACCTTGCGATATAATTTCTCGCCATACTATCCTCTCATCACTGAATAACTGCATCTCAATGTCAATCCCTGTAGTTTTCACAACCGCCCTGAAAAAGCTTGGTGTGGTGTCTCTATGTATGAGCTGAATCTTCTGGGGAGAGAGAGAGAGGGAGGGAGAGAAGAGAGGGAGAGAGGGAGGGAGAGAAGAGAGGGAGAGAGGGAGGGAGAGAAGAGAGGGAGAGAAGAGAGGGAGAGAGAGAAGAGAGGGAGAGAGGGAGGGAGAGAAGAGAGGGAGGGAGAGAAGAGAGGGAGAGAAGAGAGGGAGAGAGGGAGGGAGAGAAGAGAGGGAGAGAGGGAAGAGAGGGAGAGAAGAGAGGGAGAGAAGAGAGGGAGGGAGAGAAGAGAGGGAGAGAGGGAGGGAGAGAAGAGAGGGAGGGAGAGAAGAGAGGGAGAGAAGAGAGGGAGAGAGGGAGGGAGAGAAGAGAGGGAGAGAAGAGAGAGAGAGAAGAGAGGGAGAGAAGAGAGGGAGAGAGGGAAGAGAGGGAGAGAAGAGAGGGAGAGATGAGAGGGAGAGAAGAGAGGGAGAGAAGAGAGGGAGAGAGGGAGAGAGGGAAGAGAGGGAGAGAAGAGAGGGAGAGAAGAGAGGGAGAGAGGGAGAGAGGGAAGAGAGGGAGAGAAGAGAGGGAGAGAAGAGAGGGAGAGAAGAGAGGGAGAGAGGGAAGAGAGAGAGAGAGAGAGGGAGAGAAGAGAGGGAGAGAGGGAGATTGCTTTGTGTAAACATATGTTGCCCATACCAATAAAGCTCTTAGAATTGAATTGAGTGAGTGAGAGAGAGCAATGCATAGAAATGTGACTTAAATGTCAGATTCATGTTCTTAGTCTACTAAAACTGTACCTGCGGATTGATGGCGGTAGAACAGGGAATGTTCAGTCTGAAGGAACTATTCAGTTGAAAGGACTGCTCTGGTCTTGAGGTGAGAATCCTTGAAGACCCTTGAGACTTTTCCTGTTGTTCCACAGCCTGTGAAACGAGCCATGGAACGTATAGTCTTATTCAAACATTATTCAGAAAACTAGCATTTATTATCTTCATGTAATGAGTATCAACATAAAGGTCATCTCTAAAAGAATGGTACCTCACCTGTATTTGGCTGGGGTTACTGGGGAACAGGTATAGGCGTGGAATTAGTGTTTCCTTCATCACTGTCAGATAGAGCATCAGCTCACAGTGGACTTCTACTTTCCAAGACAGTAATCTCAGTATAACAGAGATAGATGAGAACTTGGGATGGAGAATCTTAGCATGGAATCTGGTGACCTCATGCACTTCCTGTAAAGACACTCCATGTTCCTCTACATGAAGAATCTTCATCTCATTCCTCAGAGAAGGGTTGGTCCCTGAACAACACAATAAAAAGCAGACAGAAAGACTAATATTGTATTATTCATCCAACTAAAACACGAAGAATATGCAGTACCAGATCACAGTAAACTCAAACTCCCAGAATACTTCATTCATTCAGGAAGTGAAACTCAGTTACATGGAAATGTCTTTCTGAATACTAGTTCTATATGGTTTTACCTAAACAGACACAGTGTGGCAGATGAACTTCCTCCAGTTCACCTAACTCCATAGTGATGTCCAGCAATGGACCACCTTGAGTGTACTGCATGTCTTCCAGAAGCTGACTGTAGGGTTCCCAGTCCCTGAAGTGATACTTCAGAATGACATCTCTCTCACACAGCCAGCGGAGCCCAGACACTGTGCACTCATAACTCCCTTTGGGTGTCCTGTGCCTGAGGGCAGCAACAAGATATGGTAGAGAGGGTCAGTCGTCAAATAGAGAGGCTGGGTTAGAAGACTGTTCCCAAAGGTAATGGGGAAATACACTAGCAAGTGGAAGGAAATGTTAAAAGGAGTTATTTTACCTGAACATTGTCACTCCCTGGACAGTGGAAGTCAAGGGTTCATTCTGAAGCCAGTGTGTGGAGTCCTGAACAAGGACAAGCATGTCAGTAATACATTAAATAAACCATGTAATTTATCTAATGTATTTATTCAATGTTACATGGAATGAAGGTGATTTATCCAATTAAACTGTCTAATTAAAAAGATGACAATATGACAAATCCTGCCTGACTACAAGCAGAACCCAGGACTGTCTATATATGACATTATGACTTACCTCAACATGGTCACAAGTCTTACAGCTCTGAGGAATCCCTGAAGTCAGAAGTAGTTGTTATTTAATATGGACAATCTGATGTAATAATGAATGAATAATTATAAAACAACATAAGTGATCAACAGTCTCAGAATGTTAGCATTCCATAAATCTGACATTACTGTTATATTAACTAATGTTTGTGGAAGCAGGAAACAACATAGTTCTGGTCCATGTTCTGTAGATGTTGGGGGCCTGATTTCTGGTAGATCCTAGGATGAGAGCTTAAATGATGTTGTACGAGCAGCACCGCAGATACTGTGATGAGCAAGATGCCTGACTTCTCTCCCACACAGTATCTGCCCATGTCCTCTTCACTCCCTTGCAATGTGGTAACCGCGGGAACCAAACAGGGGAGAGGTTTTGCCTTGTGCTGCAACACTCTTAGTTGTTATGGAAATTGCCCCACTATGCTGTTTACATTGTACATCTACACTACGTCATTTTGCTGACTCCACCTGTTTTGACCAAATAGATCACGATTGTGTTCCTGGGACTCAAGTATAAGGAACGCTTTAAAAGTATTTTGATTTTAAAACAATTAAAGCAGTTAACACTCACGTTTCTCAGTTCCAGGCTTGAGACACACTCCACCATCTCTGGTGTTGGAGAAGCAGAAGGACCATGAATAAACTAAATACAACTTATAAAGGCTTTATATAGCATACATACAGTCTTCATAAGCAAAGCAAAGGGTGTATAAAGGGTGACAGAACAGCTCCCTGTGTAGGGTGCATTGCCAAATGTGACATAACACAGCCAACTTCTAAATGTGGTCCCGTGTAACTCAGTTGGTAGAACATGATGCTTGCAATGTTAGGGTTGTGGGTTCAATTCCCACAGAGGACAAGTAGGAGAATAACATTATTTAAAAAGTATGAAAAATGTCATTCTCATAAGAGTGTCTCTAAATGACCACTACTGTAATTCTCTCTGGATAAGAGTGTCTCTAAATGGCCACTACTGTAATTCTCTCTGGATAAGAGTGTCTCTAAATGACCACTACTGTAATTCTCTCTGGATAAGAGTGTCTCTAAATGACCACTGCTGTAATTCTCTCTGGATAAGAGTGTCTCTAAATGACCACTACTGTAATTCTCTCTGGATAAGAGTGTCTCTAAATGACCACTACTGTAATTCTCTCTGGATAAGAGTGTCTCTAAATGACCACTACTGTAAGTCTTAAACTGACAGATGATTGATGGGGATTTTGTTACGACGTTACTAAGATGGACACATCGCTGCGTCAATCGATTTTAGGGGGTTATTAAAACACATCAACAATAATGTCATTGTAGGAATGATTCCAGAGGAAAACAAATGATAAAACATTGCTATGACTCACCTTTGATTGCGTTTGTCATCTTTCTGATGCAGGGTCACGCCAAACCCAAACCCAGGATAGAGGGGTTCAGTGAATGTGGTGTATTCTGTGTAAAGGTGTGTCAGCGTACCAGAGGAGGACACACTATAGAAGGATAATGAACCAGCTGGCCAGTCCAGATACACTCCAACTCTGTTAGAAACAGGATCAGAGATGGATCTTCTGACACTGACTCCAGGATGGTAAAAGTCATAACCACTATCAGAGCAGAATAAACACCAGGACTTCCTATTGAGTCCAATCCAACGGTCATCCTCCTCTTCCTTCCTCTTCCTCCCTTTGCACACCAGACCGATGTAAATCTGTTCACCAGCTCTCTCCACCTCCCAGTAATAACGAGATCCAGATAAGCCTTCTCTGCAGAGAACTTGGGGACTACAGTCAAACCTGTATGGATGGTCTTCATTATGCTGCCCCTCTTTCACCAGTGTCACCTTCCTGTTCCCCTCAGACAGTAGCAGGTTTGGCTTTTCTGTATTTGGGTCCAGGGTGAGATGACAGGCATCTGTAGACAAAAGGAGACTTTAATCAAAACCACATCTTCACAAAACAAGTTGTTTTGTAGGTAGATAACAAGTATTGATTAGTTACTACAGTTGTGAATATGCAGATAATTAGGATTAAAGAGACTCACATTTCCTCAGTCCTGATGTCATCCTGCGCCCTCCACCATGATCCACACTGTAGGAGAAACAGGTTACTGACTGACAAAGACCTAATAATGTAGTCAACATTTAAACCCTACTGTCCAACTTCATTACTAGAGACATACAGGTATTCTATCCTACATACTACATACAGAACAGAACAGAGTACAGTTCATTACTAGAGACATACAGGTATTCTATCCTACATACTACATACAGAACAGAACAGAGTACAGTTCATTACTAGAGACATACAGGTATTCTATCCTACATACTACATACAGAACAGAACAGAGTACAGTTCATTACTAGAGACATACAGGTATTCTATCCTACATACTAAATACAGAACAGAACAGAGTACAGTTCATTACTAGAGACATACAGGTATTCTATCCTACATACTACATACAGAACAGAACAGAGTACAGTTCATTACTAGAGACATACAGGTATTCTATCCTACATACTACATACAGAACAGAACAGAGTACAGTTCATTACTAGAGACATACAGGTATTCTATCCTACATACTACATACAGAACAGAACAGAGTACAGTTCATTACTAGAGACATACAGGTATTCTATCCTACATACTACATACAGAACAGAACAGAGTACAGTTCATTACTAGAGACATACAGGTATTCTATCCTACATACTACATACAGAACAGAACAGAGTACAGTTCATTACTAGAGACATACAGGTATTCTATCCTACATACTACATACAGAACAGAACAGAGTACAGTTCATTACTAGAGACATACAGGTATTCTATCCTACATACTACATACAGAACAGAACAGAGTACAGTTCATTACTAGAGACATACAGGTATTCTATCCTACATACTACATACAGAACAGAACAGAGTACAGTTCATTACTAGAGACATACAGGTATTCTATCCTACATACTACATACAGAACAGAACAGAGTACAGTTCATTACTAGAGACATACAGGTATTCTATCCTACATACTACATACAGAACAGAGTACAGTTCATTACTAGAGACATACAGGTATTCTATCCTACATACTACATACAGAACAGAACAGAGTACAGTTCATTACTAGACACATACAGGTATTCTATCCTACATACTACATACAGAACAGAGTACAGTTCATTACTAGATACATACAGGTATTCTATCCTACATACTACATACAGAACAGAACAGAGTACAGTTCATTACTAGAGACATACAGGTATTCTATCCTACATACTACATACAGAACAGAACAGAGTACAGTTCATTACTAGAGACATACAGGTATTCTATCCTACATACTACATACATACAGAACAGAGTACAGTTCATTACTAGAGACATACAGGTATTCTATCCTACATACTACATACAGAACAGAACAGAGTACAGTTCATTACTAGAGACATACAGGTATTCTATCCTACATACTAAATACAGAACAGAACAGAGTACAGTTCATTACTAGAGACATACAGGTATTCTATCCTACATACAGAACAGAACAGAGTACAGTTCATTACTAGAGACATACAGGTATTCTATCCTACATACTACATACAGAACAGAACAGAGTACAGTTCATTACTAGAGACATACAGGTATTCTATCCTACATACTAAATACAGAACAGAACAGAGTACAGTTCATTACTAGAGACATACAGGTATTCTATCCTACATACTACATACAGAACAGAGTACAGTTCATTACTAGAGACATACAGGTATTCTATCCTACATACTACATACAGAACAGAACAGAGTACAGTTCATTACTAGAGACATACAGGTATTCTATCCTACATACTACATACATACAGAACAGAGTACAGTTCATTACTAGAGACATACAGGTATTCTATCCTACATACTACATACAGAACAGAACAGAGTACAGTTCATTACTAGAGACATACAGGTATTATATCCTACATACTACATACAGAACAGAACAGAGTACAGTTCATTACTAGAGACATACAGGTATTCTATCCTACATACTACATACAGAACAGAACAGAGTACAGTTCATTACTAGAGACATACAGGTATTCTATCCTACATACAGAACAGAACAGAGTACAGTTCATTACTAGAGACATACAAGTATTCTATCCTACATACTACATACAGAACAGAACAGAGTACAGTTCATTACTAGAGACATACAGGTATTCTATCCTACATACTACATACAGAACAGAGTACAGTTCATTACTAGAGACATACAGGTATTCTATCCTACATACTACATACAGAACAGAACAGAGTACAGTTCATTACTAGAGACATACAGGTATTCTATCCTACATACTACATACAGAACAGAGTACAGTTCATTACTAGAGACATACAGGTATTCTATCCTACATACTACATACAGAACAGAACAGAGTACAGTTCATTACTAGAGACATACAGGTATTCTATCCTACATACTACATACAGAACAGAACAGAGTACAGTTCATTACTAGAGACATACAGGTATTCTATCCTACATACTACATACATACAGAACAGAGTACAGTTCATTACTAGAGACATACAGGTATTCTATCCTACATACTACATACAGAACAGAACAGAGTACAGTTCATTACTAGAGACATACAGGTATTCTATCCTACATACTACATACAGAACAGAACAGAGTACAGTTCATTACTAGAGACATACAGGTATTCTATCCTACATACTACATACAGAACAGAACAGAGTACAGTTCATTACTAGAGACATACAGGTATTCTATCCTACATACTACATACAGAACAGAACAGAGTACAGTTCATTACTAGAGACATACAGGTATTCTATCCTACATACTACATACAGAACAGAACAGAGTACAGTTCATTACTAGAGACATACAGGTATTCTATCCTACATACTACATACAGAACAGAACAGAGTACAGTTCATTACTAGAGACATACAGGTATTCTATCCTACATACTACATACAGAACAGAACAGAGTACAGTTCATTACTAGAGACATACAGGTATTCTATCCTACATACTACATACAGAACAGAACAGAGTACAGTTCATTACTAGAGACATACAGGTATTCTATCCTACATACTACATACAGAACAGAACAGAGTACAGTTCATTACTAGAGACATACAGGTATTCTATCCTACATACTACATACAGAACAGAACAGAGTACAGTTCATTACTAGAGACATACAGGTATTCTATCCTACATACTACATACAGAACAGAACAGAGTACAGTTCATTACTAGAGACATACAGGTATTCTATCCTACATACTACATACAGAACAGAACAGAGTACAGTTCATTACTAGAGACATACAGGTATTCTATCCTACATACTACATACAGAACAGAACAGAGTACAGTTCATTACTAGAGACATACAGGTATTCTATCCTACATACTACATACAGAACAGAACAGAGTACAGTTCATTACTAGAGACATACAGGTATTCTATCCTACATACTACATACAGAACAGAACAGAGTACAGTTCATTACTAGAGACATACAGGTATTCTATCCTACATACTACATACAGAACAGAACAGAGTACAGTTCATTACTAGAGACATACAGGTATTCTATCCTACATACTACATACAGAACAGAACAGAGTACAGTTCATTACTAGAGACATACAGGTATTCTATCCTACATACTACATACAGAACAGAACAGAGTACAGTTCATTACTAGAGACATACAGGTATTCTATCCTACATACTACATACAGAACAGAACAGAGTACAGTTCATTACTAGAGACATACAGGTATTCTATCCTACATACTACATACAGAACAGAACAGAGTACAGTTCATTACTAGAGACATACAGGTATTCTATCCTACATACTACATACAGAACAGAGTACAGTTCATTACTAGAGACATACAGGTATTCTATCCTACATACTACATACAGAACAGAACAGAGTACAGTTCATTACTAGACACATACAGGTATTCTATCCTACATACTACATACAGAACAGAGTACAGTTCATTACTAGATACATACAGGTATTCTATCCTACATACTACATACAGAACAGAACAGAGTACAGTTCATTACTAGAGACATACAGGTATTCTATCCTACATACTACATACAGAACAGAACAGAGTACAGTTCATTACTAGAGACATACAGGTATTCTATCCTACATACTACATACATACAGAACAGAGTACAGTTCATTACTAGAGACATACAGGTATTCTATCCTACATACTACATACAGAACAGAACAGAGTACAGTTCATTACTAGAGACATACAGGTATTCTATCCTACATACTAAATACAGAACAGAACAGAGTACAGTTCATTACTAGAGACATACAGGTATTCTATCCTACATACTACATACAGAACAGAACAGAGTACAGTTCATTACTAGAGACATACAGGTATTCTATCCTACATACTACATACAGAACAGAACAGAGTACAGTTCATTACTAGAGACATACAGGTATTCTATCCTACATACTAAATACAGAACAGAACAGAGTACAGTTCATTACTAGAGACATACAGGTATTCTATCCTACATACTACATACAGAACAGAGTACAGTTCATTACTAGAGACATACAGGTATTCTATCCTACATACTACATACAGAACAGAACAGAGTACAGTTCATTACTAGAGACATACAGGTATTCTATCCTACATACTACATACATACAGAACAGAGTACAGTTCATTACTAGAGACATACAGGTATTCTATCCTACATACTACATACAGAACAGAACAGAGTACAGTTCATTACTAGAGACATACAGGTATTATATCCTACATACTACATACAGAACAGAACAGAGTACAGTTCATTACTAGAGACATACAGGTATTCTATCCTACATACTACATACAGAACAGAACAGAGTACAGTTCATTACTAGAGACATACAGGTATTCTATCCTACATACAGAACAGAACAGAGTACAGTTCATTACTAGAGACATACAAGTATTCTATCCTACATACTACATACAGAACAGAACAGAGTACAGTTCATTACTAGAGACATACAGGTATTCTATCCTACATACTACATACAGAACAGAACAGAGTACAGTTCATTACTAGAGACATACAGGTATTCTATCCTACATACTACATACAGAACAGAGTACAGTTCATTACTAGAGACATACAGGTATTCTATCCTACATACTACATACAGAACAGAACAGAGTACAGTTCATTACTAGAGACATACAGGTATTCTATCCTACATACTACATACAGAACAGAGTACAGTTCATTACTAGAGACATACAGGTATTCTATCCTACATACTACATACAGAACAGAACAGAGTACAGTTCATTACTAGAGACATACAGGTATTCTATCCTACATACTACATACAGAACAGAACAGAGTACAGTTCATTACTAGAGACATACAGGTATTCTATCCTACATACTACATACATACAGAACAGAACAGAGTACAGTTCATTACTAGAGACATACAGGTATTCTATCCTACATACTACATACAGAACAGAACAGAGTACAGTTCATTACTAGAGACATACAGGTATTCTATCCTACATACTAAATACAGAACAGAACAGAGTACAGTTCATTACTAGAGACATACAGGTATTCTATCCTACATACTACATACAGAACAGAACAGAGTACAGTTCATTACTAGAGACATACAGGTATTCTATCCTACATACTACATACAGAACAGAACAGAGTACAGTTCATTACTAGAGACATACAGGTATTCTATCCTACATACTAAATACAGAACAGAACAGAGTACAGTTCATTACTAGAGACATACAGGTATTCTATCCTACATACTACATACAGAACAGAACAGAGTACAGTTCATTACTAGAGACATACAGGTATTCTATCCTACATACTAAATACAGAACAGAACAGAGTACAGTTCATTACTAGAGACATACAGGTATTCTATCCTACATACTACATACAGAACAGAACAGAGTACAGTTCATTACTAGAGACATACAGGTATTCTATCCTACATACTACATACAGAACAGAACAGAGTACAGTTCATTACTAGAGACATACAGGTATTCTATCCTACATACTAAATACAGAACAGAACAGAGTACAGTTCATTACTAGAGACATACAGCTAAGCCTGCTGGGTAAACTTCCCCTTAATTCTACCATCATGTCCTCATGTTACTGAACCTACTACAATACATATCACACTATTAGGACATCTATTCTGACTTACTTGAGCTTCATCAGTTTATATGCGGGATCCACCAGAGCAGCTGAAAGCAGTCCCCCTGCAGAGTCTCCTGGGTGATTGTAGCTCAGGTCCAGCTCTTTTAAGTGGGAGGGGTTTGACCTCAGAGCTGAAGCCAAAGCTGCACAGCCCTCCTCTGTGACCAGACAGCCAGACAGCCTACAGAGAGACACACACAACAGCTGTCTAGGTTGGTGTGCTGGTGTCAATCATCTACTAGGACACCCATACATTTGTCCATGACACAAACATTGTCATGAAACATTTCAGAGTATTTATTTTACTAAGCTCAGTACAGACCTGACTGAAACAGCTGTACAGTCATGGTCAAACGTTTTGAGAATGACACAAGTATTGGTCTCCACAAAGTTTGCTGCTTCAGTGTTCTTAGATCTTTATGTCAGTAGTTACTATGGTAACACTGAAGTATAATTACAAGTATTCCATAAGTGTCAAAGGCTTTCATTGACAATGACATTCAGTTTATGCAAAGAGTCAATATTTGCAGTGTTGACCCTTCTTTTTCAAGACCTCTGCAATCTGCCCTGGCATGCTGTCAATTAACTTCTGGGCCACATCCTGACTGATGGCAGGCCATTCTTGCATAATCAATGCTTGGAGTTTGTCAGAAGTTGTGGGTTTTTGTTTGTTCACCCGCCTCTTGAGGATCGACCACAAGTTCTCAATGGGATTAAGGTCTGGGGAGTTTCCTGGCCATGGACCCAAAATGTAGATGTTTTGTTCCCCGAGCCACTTGCCTTATGGCAAGGTGCTCCACCATGCTGGAAAAGGCATTGGTCGTCACCAAACTGTTCTTGGATGGTTGGGAGAAGTTGCTCTTGGAGGATGTGTTGGTACCATTCTTTATTCATGGATGTGTTCTTAGGCAAAATTGTGAGTGAGCCCACTCCCTTGGCTGAGAAGCAACCCCACATATGAATGGTCTGAGGATGCTTTACTGTTGGCATTACCCCAGTGTGTGTAGTTACAAGTCTGGATCCTCCAGTCCAGCAGAGAGCAGTGTAACTCAGCTCAGTACCGACCTGACTGAAACAGCTGTACTTACCCCAGTGTGTGTAGTTTATAGTCTGGATCCTCCAGTCCAGCAGAGAGCAGTGTAACTCAGCTCAGTACCGACCTGACTGAAACAGCTGTACTTACCCCAGTGTGTGTAGTTTATAGTCTGGATCCTCCAGTCCAGCAGAGAGCAGTGTAACTCAGCTCAGTACCGACCTGACTGAAACAGCTGTACTTACCCCAGTGTGTGTAGTTTATAGTCTGGATCCTCCAGTCCAGCAGAGAGCAGTGTAACTCAGCTCAGTACCGACCTGACTGAAACAGCTGTACTTACCCCAGTGTGTGTAGTTTATAGTCTGGATCCTCCAGTCCAGCAGAGAGCAGTGTAACTCAGCTCAGTACCGACCTGACTGAAACAGCTGTACTTACCCCAGTGTGTGTAGTTTATAGTCTGGATCCTCCAGTCCAGCAGAGAGCAGTGTAACTCAGCTCAGTACCGACCTGACTGAAACAGCTGTACTTACCCCAGTGTGTGTAGTTTATAGTCTGGATCCTCCAGTCCAGCAGAGAGCAGTGTAACTCAGCTCAGTACCGACCTGACTGAAACAGCTGTACTTACCCCAGTGTGTGTAGTTTATAGTCTGGATCCTCCAGTCCAGCAGAGAGCAGTGTAACTCAGCTCAGTACCGACCTGACTGAAACAGCTGTACTTACCCCAGTGTGTGTAGTTTATAGTCTGGATCCTCCAGTCCAGCAGAGAGCAGTGTAACTCCTGAGTTCTGCAGATCATTGTCTCTCAGCTCCAGTTGTTTCAGTTGTGAGTTGGGTGAACTCAGGACTGAGGCCAGATCTGAACAGCAGTCCTCTGTCAGACCACAGTGACCTAGACTAGAGGGCAGAAGTGCACATGATTAACACACTTTAAACATCCACATAATAACTCATTCTGAAGATAGTTAACTCACACAAGTGTCTGTATGTTGCAGAATGGACTGGTTAGTCCAATACAGAGCAGCTTCACTCCTCTGTCTCCCAGGTCATTGTAGCTGAGGTTCAGTTCTCTCAGGGGGGAGTTTGGTGTCTGCAGAGCTGAGGCCAGAGTCTCACAGGATTCATATGTGAGTTTACAGGCAGCTAGTCTGAAGACAGGAGATATGATGATACACTGTTGCTAACACAGTCACAACCTCTTACAGTACATAGAAAGAAATCAGCTAATTGAAATCCATTCATTAGGCCCTAATCTATGGATTTCACATGACTGGGAATGCAGATATGCATCTGTTGATCACAGAAACCTTAAAAAAAGGTAGGGGCATAAAACCAGCATTTGCCTCATGCAGCGTGACACATCTCCTTCACATAAAGTTGATCAGGCTGTTGATTGTGGCCTGTGGAATGTTGTCACACTCCTCTTCAATGGCTGTGCGAAGTTGCTGTATATTGGCTGGAACTGGAACATGCTGTCGTACACGTCGATCCAGAGCATCCCAAACATGCTCAATGGGTGACATGTCGTGTGAGTATGCAGGCCATGGAAGAACTGGGACATTTTCAGCTTCCAGGAATTGTGTGGAGATCCAATATGGAGCCGTGCATTTTCATGCTGAAACATGAGGTGATGGCGGCAGATGAATGGTACGACAATAGACCTCAGGATCTCGTCACTGTGTCTCTGTGCATTAAAATTGCCATTGATAAAATGCAATTGTGTTCGTTGTCCGTAGCTTATTCCTGCCCATACTATAACCCCACCTCCACCATGGGGCACTCGGTTCACAACGTTGACATCAGCAAACCGCTCACCCCCACGACGCCATACGTGGTCTGCGGTTGTGAGGCCGGTTGGACGTACTGCAAAATTCTCTAAAATGATGTTGGAGGCAGCTTATGGTAGAGAAATTAACATTATATTATCTAGAAACAGCTCTGGTGGACATTCTTGCAGTCATAATGCCAATTGCACACTCCCTCAAAACTTGAGACATTGTGTTGTGTGACAAAACTGCATATTTTAGAGTGGCCTTTTATTGTCCCCAGCACAAGGTGCACCTGTGTAATGATGTTTACTAACAGGGATTTAAACAAATTTGTGCACAAACCTTGAGATCTTTTATTTCAGCTCATGAAACATGGGACCAACACTTTACATGTTGGGTTTATATTGTTGTTTAGATCATGAAACATGGGACCAACACTTTACATGTTGCCTTTATATTGTTGTTCAGATCATGAAACATGGGACCAACACTTTACATGTTGGGTTTATATTGTTGTTTAGATCATGAAACATGGGACCAACACTTTACATGTTGCCTTTATATTGTTGTTCAGATCATGAAACATGGGACCAACACTCACTCTCCTTCTAGTCAGGACACTCATCAACACTGTTCATTACCAGGAGATATGATTACATATCAAACACTAGACTAGAAGCTAGATAAATAGTTTGTTGCTAGCAAACATATCAGCTGTCAAAAATATCAGTTGCTGAAAACAGCTGGTCAAAGTATACATTTCATGTGGGAGGATTTGACAGCATAGCGCCACTTGAGTCATGTCTGCAACCATAGGGACCGGATAAATAAATGTTCATCCCTCACCACGTTAGGTCATCAGATGCTCCAAACAAATATATCTCTGCAAAAACAAATCAATTGCTACCTAGCTAGCTAAGTATTTTTTCGTTGGACCTGTGTTTACAATGTATCCAATTTCGGTTTAGCCTAACTTTGTAGCAAGTACGCTCTTCATGATTAGGCGCTTATCACAGCATCACATCTTTTCCAACTGTCCCGTTATCTGGTTCGAATGTCCATTCTAGAATGCCCTTCTAGCCAATCAGAAATTAGTATTCAACAATGCTGTGGTATAACTAATGTTAACTAACTAAACACACCAACTCACTATTTAACCTTTGTGTGGTGCCTCCGGTAATGTGGCCGGGGAAAGCCACTGTTTTGAGCGTCATCCACGCCCCCACAACCAGCATTGTAGGCTGCAGCAAGCTAGGCTGCAGGGCGACATCCTCACCTGAGACCACTTAGCCTCGTTAGGCTGCAACGGACCTGACTGGACATTGTGTTCTCCATAGGAAAACTAACTGGACTACATGTGAAGCTGGGTAGCAGCCCAGCTAGTTTTCATTCACGTTAAGTCTAGGTTCAGTTAATTAAACTAACTGGACTACATGTGAAGCTGGGTTGCAGCCCAGCTAGTTTTCATTCACGTTAAGTCTAGGTTCAGTTAATTCGAGTTTTGTTTTCAGTTACAGATTGAGAACCTTTGTGAATCTTTTATTTTGAATAAATATGCCAGCCTATAGCAGGTTTAAGCTCCTGTGTGTGTTTACCTCACGGGTAAAACGTTTGGTGTTTCCCCTCTTGATGGTAGAGAGATTTATTTTGTACATTTCCTGTAATTCTCTCCGTTTTGCCGTGAGGCCTAGAGAACATGTTGTGGTTTTAAAGCAAATTGGGGGTTGGGGGCCCTCTAGCGGCTGGGGGCCCTAAGCGACCCCTTATATTGCTTATGCCCAGGGCCGGCCCTGCTGCTAGCCACACCTAGCGACTCCTTACATTTGTTTTATATATTTATGTTAAAATAACAACATTCATAATAACTAATGAATATACAGTTTAAACAAAGAAACAGTGGATACTGAAATTTAAAACATTCACATAATAACTCATTCTGAAGATAGTTAACTCACACAAGTGTCTGTATGTTGCAGAGTGGACTGGTTAGTCCAATACAGAGCAGCTTCACTCCTCTGTCTCCCAGGTCATTGTAGCTGAGGTCCAGTTCTCTCAAGGGGCAGTTTGGTGTCTGCTGAACTGAGGCCAGAGTCTCACAGGATTTATATGTGAGTTTACATCCATCCAGTCTGAGAGAGGAGTTAATATGTTAGATATACAAATCCTCCAGAATAATGATGCTATAAAAACATCAACACAATAACAGAACTTACAGTGCTCTCTTGCAGGTTTTCACTACCGGCATTAACCTCTGATAACCTTTCTCTGATGTGTTGTATGTCTTCAGGTCAAACTGCTCCAACACCTCCTCTGACATCAGTAACAGGTAGGCCAGGGCTGAACATTGGTCAGGTTTTAGTGTTGTTTCTGAGAGAGTTCCTGAATACAGGGAGGTCTGCATGTCTTCAACTAGTGAGTTGGCTCCAAGTTCATTCAGACAGTGGAACAAGTTGATGATCCTTTCTGGTGAAGATTCCTTTTCGATGTTGTCTGAAAGGTACCTGACTGTTCTCTCAACTGTTTCCTTATTGCTTTGTGTTGTACTTCCTGTCTGTGTCAGAAGGCCTCGTAACAGATTCTGATTGGACTCCAGTGAGAGGCCCAGAAGGAAGCGGAGGAACAGGTCCAGGTGTCCATTCTCACTCTTCAAGGCCTGGTCCACTGCTCTCCTGTGTAAGTCAGACAACTGGATTGACTCCTCCTCATCATCATAGTCATCATCATCACCTTCATCATCACCACTAGTAGAGGGGAAAACATGTTCCTTCTTGTCCAGACATGATTCTAAAGCATGCACTGCTGCTAAAAACTCCTGAATACTCAGATGCAGAAAGCTGTAGACCTTCTCTTGGTACAGCCCAGATTCTTCTTTAAAGATCTCTGTACACAATGCTGAGTACTCTGATGCCTCTGTGACATCAAGGCCACACTTTCGCAGGTCCTCCTCATAGAAGATCAGGTTGCCCTTCTGCAGCTGTTGGAAAGCCAGCTTTGACAGTTTCAGGATCATCTCTTTGTCTGACTGAGACAGTTCCTTTGGGTTTGTCTCCACGGCTTTGTTGTACTTCTTGTTCTTCACAATGATTTGGATGAGCATGAAGTGTGAGTACATCTGGGTCAGAGTTTTGGGAACTTCATCCTTCTCTGCCTCTTTCAGCATCATCTCAAGGACAGTGGCTGATATCCAACAGAAGACTGGTATGTGGCACATGATGTGGAGGCTCCTTGATGTCTTCATGTGTTTGATGATTTCATTGGCCAGATTCTGATCGGTGATTTTCTTCCTGAAATACTCCTCCTTCTGTGGATCATTGAACCCTCGTACCTCTGTCACCTGGTCAACAAACTCAGGAGGGATCTGATTGGCTGCTGCAGGCCTTGAGGTTATCCAGAGGAGAGCAGAGGGAAGCAGATTCCCCTTGATGAGGTTTGTCAGCAGCACGTCCACTGAGGTTGGCTTCGTGACATCACAGCAGATCTCATTGTTCTGGAAGTCTAGAGGAAGTCGACACTCATCCAGACCATCAAAAATGAAAGCAGTTTTGGTTTCACCATCTTCAATGCTGTCAATCTCTTTCAGCTCTGACAAGTAGTGGGAAAGATGTTGCATCAGACTGTATTGGTCCTTTTTCAGGTTCAGATCACGGAAAGGAAGAGGAAACATGAAATGAACGTCCTGATTTGCTTTTCCTTCAGCCCAGTCAAGGATGACCTTCTGCACGGAGACTGTTTTTCCAACGCCAGCGATTCCTTTTGTCAGCACTGTTCTGATAGGTTTGTCTTGTCCAGGTAAAGGCTTGAAGATGTCGTTGCATTTGATTGGTGTCTCTTGCGTGGTTTGTTTCTTGGATGCCATCTCTACCTGTCTCACCTCATGTTCATTATTGACCCCTCCACTCCCACCCTCTGTGATGTAGAGCTCTGTGTAGATGTCCTTTAAGAGACTTTGGTTTCCATGGTGTCCAATTCCTTCAGATATGTGTTGATACTTGTGTTTCAGTTTAGCCTTAATGTCTTGTTGGACTGTCAGGAGAGTTTGACCTGCAGGAAAACAATGACAGTTGGGACTCATAAGTTTGTGTGTGAGAATCTTAATTTGTAATATTGTATGAAACACAGTCTTACTTCTTCTGTCCAGAAGGTGGTGTGTTTTCTCTAATACATCCTCCCTCTCCAAACTCTCCACTTCCTTATTGTCATGTGGTAATGGTTCCTGGCTGAAAGCAGGTGGCTGATCACTCTTCATTGATATCAGGCTGGTTGTAGGGGACTCTGCTCTGGGCTTCTGGACACTGAACAAAACAGGGAGACAGATCACTGCATCAATATCTCATCTACTTCATTTTAACAACTGTATAACTTCTAGAAGTCTTGATGTTTCTTTATGAAGCTACAGTCTGCAATTGGTAAATCGATTTGGGGACATTTAAATGAATGATGTAGACCAACATTTAAATGAATGATGTAGACCTACATTTAAATGAATGATGTAGACCTACATTTTATGTAATTTGTATTTTTTTCTCTTAGTTGTATATCGTTAAGAGAACTGTATATTGTACATGTAATCTCTTACCTCTTATAACTGGTGTCTTGACTCATTTTAGAGGCAGTGGTCCCATCCTCTCTCTCCCCAGACAGACTCATTTTAGAGGCAGTGGTCCCATCCTCTCTCTCCCCAGACAGACTCATTTTAGAGGCAGTGGTCCCCTCCTCTCTCTCCCCAGACAGACTCATTTTAGAGGCAGTGGTCCCCTTCTCTCTCTCCCCAGACAGACTCGTTTTAGAGGTAGTGGTCCCCTTCTCTCTCTCCCCCATGAGGTTCATTTTAGATGTAAGTCACAACTCACTCAGCTACAATAGGAAATAACAGTCAATATTTCTTAACATTGTTGAAAAACCATTAACAATGACAACACTTTTACTGTCTGTGACCAAAGAGTTTATGTTGCATTTAAACATACAGTCCAATATGTTATTAATTTGATTTGATTTGACTTGGATCCCCATTAGCTGACGCCATAAGAACAGCTAGTCTACCCAGGGTACTTACACACACACCTACAAATACGTTACAGTTTAGATCGACAGAAGGTAGTAGACATTATAAACATTTACCAAGTAGACATTATAGACAGTTAAAATAGCTGAAAGGTATGTATTCTATGCCAAGGGAAGCCAGGCTTCCCCAAGAAACAAAGAAAAAAAAATGTATCTTTCGTCTCTCTGTGCTTCAATTAGCAAGAGGCTTAATGTATGGGCTCAATATCATGCCAAATGTATTCACAAATCACTTTCCACAACTGTAAATAACTTTCCACAAATCTCTCGTTCGGCCATGTTGATGCCTGCCTTTTCAAGGCTGCAGAAATGATAGTATGGTAACCATGATAGAAACCCCAGCTCTAGATAAGTCTATATTTCCAACACTATGGCGGTGTTCACCCCTTCATCGCCCAGATAGTTGAATTATCTGGCCAGTGTGATAGCACCACTAAATGTGAAAGATATGTCATACAGTGTAAGTGATTATAATCCATCCGCTGTCTCATGTTGGTGATTTACATTATATTACCCGTATGTCCCTGTTCCCGTTGCAAAAGCCCTTAGTTCTAAATTACCTTATTTTCATTATAGCTTTGCAAACAAGGTTGATTTCCGCGACAATTTCGCTGTTTAAACCAGTTTTGTTTAGCGAATAAAATTAAAACATTAATTCGAACTACTTTTTGGTACCTTTTTAACATCACAACATCAAATCAATTTCTTAACCCTTGCTACGTTTCGGAAATGGCATTTCTCTACAATTAGTGTGAGTCAACATGTTGTTCTACTTGCAGGAACGCGTTCACACAGACATTGGTACCATGAACCATTCTTTGCAACGTGCGGTAACTCTCTGTGGTTCTGAATCAATAGTTGTTTACTGGTACGAAAATGTCGGAAACATGACCATGCTGTAGGTCATGTAACTGTCTGTTACATACAATATGCTTTGTGGACTTAACCGGACAGGTGTTGCTCTCCGGTTTTGTGATGAAACAAAGGTGTGGTTGAATTTATTCTTCCACCGAGTCTTCTTATTTTATAGCCTATATCATGGTCGCAAGGCATATTCATTAACAGTGATTTTACCCACGCACCGAAACTGGTGTGACCTCATAATTGGTTGGATCCAATTTGGACACCCAAGCTTTAGGCTTCTGTAGGGCTGAACCTGCCAAGTTGATGTATGCGCTTTGGAATGTTTTAATTATAGGCTATGCCCGGGCTATTCTGTTTTATTTTACAATTTGTATCATGTTAACTATCAGTCAGTATCGGGAGCCACCTTCAGTAATACGACAATACATTTATAAATGTCACTTTAGTGTTCGTTTTCTTCAATATGTAGCTTACATTTAGCGTCGTTCCGTTCCATTCCATTCTGTTTACCGTTCCTTCCTCTGTGACGTCAGTAAGTGTTCCTGTGGGTCGTTAGCACGAGGCACTATTAAGTCAGACCAGACGTAGCAGGTTAAACCTGTAGCCTGGTGCACGACGACTGATTAGTGATGTATAGGACCCTCCCTATTCAAGCCCTATTGTACATTTTATTACACCTTCCAATAATTCATGGATTGAACTTGAACATGACAACTTTCAGGATGAATCAAACCACTGTATTTTTTTTATTTATCAATACATTGTGTGTAAAGGTTCTCCAAACCATGATTCATACTTTCCTAACTCTCAAATGTGCCTAAATAATCTACAAGATCAGAGTATTTTTAAATCTACCAGTTGGTGTTGAAACGAAGATGAAGATGCATAGATGGCATTATTTCACTCACCCCGATATTCTGAACCCGTTCTCTCGATGTATTCTAGTCTGTCGACAAAAATCTAATTAGAGGTACACCGTATTTAAAGGCTATTGAATGAAAACTTCACCAGAAAATATGTTGGCAAGCATGTGGGTTTTCAGCGGTTGATTTGCATTTATTTAGCGCACGCAACGGAACCACGCCTGCAAAGCCCGTTATGCAAGTTAATAATTGTATTCAGAAGGTGTGCGGACAACGATTGAACCAGTGGGTAACATTACGCAACGGTGCACCGGCCAAGTTATATCGAGCGCTGAGCAGTGAGCAAAACGGACCAGCACTCTCCTGAACGGTGTCGCCAGAAAGTATTTTCAACTTGGATTTAGCCATACGTTTAAATAGTTTCTATGACCGTTGACAAAACAGAGTGTTTTCTTTAGTGAATGCTTTACATAATTCCGATACACGTCTTCTAAAGTAGTTTCATCATACAGATAATAATCACGGTAACGTGCTGTCAGTCGCCTTTACCAATAATAGCCCTGTAGCCTATAACATCACATCATTGATTGGGTTCATCAATATGAATCAACACCAATAGAAATAAGACTAAACGTATCATTATTGAAAGTTGAAGTCAGTATTGTATTAACTTTAAAAGTCTTCAGTCTTACACTAACATCATCTGTCTCTCTATGAAAGCCTAACTTCTCCAGAAGACTTTTCTACATTACATTGTAAAAGAACGCTACAAACCTCAGATGTTTTAGTCTTCAACCTGTGAGGTCCATTTCATCCTCTAGATCTTTAAACATGGACATCCTATGTTGGGACATGAGATGGAGGGAGGAGAGAGAGAGGGAGGAGACAGGGAGAGAGGGAGGAGACAGGGAGAGAGGGAGGAGACAGGGAGAGAGGGAGGAGACAGGGAGAGAGGTTGGAGGGAGGAGAGAGGGAGGGAGGGAGGGAGGGAGGGAGGGAGGGAGGAGACAGGGAGAGAGGGAGGAGACAAGGAGAGAGGTTGGAGGGAGGGAAGAGAGGGAGAGGGAGGGAGGGAGGGAGGAAAGAGGGTGAGGTGGAGGGAGGAGAGAGAGAGGGAGGAGACAGGGAGAGAGGGTGGAGACAAGGAGAGAGGTTGGAGGGAGGAGAGAGGGAGGGAAGAGAGGGAGAGAGGGGGAGGGAGGGAGGAAAGAGGGTGAGGTGGAGGGAGGAGAGAGGGGGGAGGTGGAGGGAGAGAGAGAGAGAGGGAGGAGGCAGGGAGAGAGGGTGGAGGGAGGAGAGAGGGAGGAGACAGGGTGGAGGTGGAGGGAGGAGGGAGGTGGAGGGAGGAAAGAGGGAGAGGTGGAGAGAGGGAGGGAGGGAGAGGAGACAGGGAGAGAGAGGGGGGAGGGAGGGAGGAAGAGGGAGAGGTGGAGAGAGTGAGGGAGGGAGGAAAGAGGGTGAGGTGGAGGGAGGAGAGAGTGGGGAGGGAGGGAGAGGAGAGGTGGGGGGGGGGATGCGGTGGAGAGGTGGGGGGGAGGTGGAGAGGTGGAGGGAGGGAGGGGTGGAGGATTCTGCAGAGAAGAATGGGAGAAACTCCCCAAATACAGGTGTGCCAAGCTTGTAGCGTCAAACCCAAGAAGACTCAAGGCTGTAATCGCTGCCAAAGGTGCTTCAACAAAGTACTGAGTAAAGGGTCTGAATACTTATGGAAATGGGATATTTCTGGGTAGTTTAAAAACTTTTTTTTTTAATCCATTATAGAATAAGGCTGTAACGTAACAAAATGTTGAAAATGTCAAGGGGTCTGAATACTTTTCAAATGCACTGTATTTCCATGAAGGCCAACAGGTCCCTGTAGATTACCTCCTGGTTCTACACACACACACACACATATACAATTGAAGTGGGAAGTTTACATACACCTTAGCCATATTGTCACGATGCGGAGTAGTCAAGGGACGATAGACGGAGCGGTGAAGTGTCATCCTTTTTATTTAATGAGTTGTTCTCACGAGGCTTGAAACAGAAGGAGAGTGAAACCAAGCAGGGCGACTAACGCTGAGTGCTGCCAGGTGGAGGTGTGGAGCTTCAATACACTAGACAGACAGCTGTCTCTGATTGGGGATCATTAACTTCCCCTAACAACTGATGTGAGGACTGGAGTTTGGCTCCTCCACTCCCCCTGGTGGGAGTCAGCTGCCTAACCACAACCCAGCCCTTTCACAATTCCTTACATTTAATCCTAGTCAAAATTCCCTGTCTTAGGTCAGTTAGGATCACCACTTTATTTTAAGAATGTGAAATGCCAGAATAATAGTAGAGAGAATGATTTATTTCAGCTTTTATTTATTTCATCACATTCCCAGTAGGTCAGAAGTTTACATACACCCAATTAGTATTTGGTAGCATTGCCTGCAGCAAAGCACCCCCACAACATGATGCTGCCACCCCCGTTAAAACAGTTCTATTTTTATCATCAGACCAGAGGACATTTCTCCAAAATGTACAATCTTTGTCCCCATGTTCCTCCAGCATCTTCATAAGTTAGATGGATAGCTTGATAACTCTGCACAACACAAACATTGATCTTGACAAGCTAGCTAAGAGACTAGCAAATGATGACTAAAATGTCATCCAACTAACATTGCAGTCTCTCATGATTCACTTGAAGTGGCCGACGCTACATGCATGTATAGCCTAAATAAATGTATGTCTCTCCATAGATGGATACACTAAAGTATATGAGAGGCAGGGGAAATGTAGAGCAGCCAGGTGAGCGAGTGAACAGACAGTCAGGAAGCTGTCAAGAGTCTGCTTCTCACAGTCTCTGCATTGGTGTTTCACCACAACACTACAGTGCCTTGAAAAACTATTCAACCCCTTGAAAGTTATCAGATTTTGTGAGGGTTTGATTGTGGTAATAGCCTCTTACTCCCACCAGGGGGAGTGGAAGGACCACAATCAAGCCCTCACACCCTAACTAGGGGAGCAATGATCATTGTTTGCATCGTGTATCAGAAAGTAAGTCACTTTGTTTCTTCACTCTCCTGCTGTTATGTTTATGCTTCGTGAATCCAAGAAGGAATGTCACTCCACCAACGCTCCGTGTATCGTCCCTTAAATGCACATCGTGACAGATTTGTCTGAATTACACATTTTACACTGAGATTTTCTTCTGTGTAATATTTTATTTGAAATGCATTATTTTAAAGTGACATTGATTTTGTGTTCGAACATATATTTAAGAAAAGTCATAACTGAAATATGCTGTTTGCATAAGTATTCAAGCCCTTTGCTCTGTAAGCTCCCAGTTAACACAGATGAAACATAATGCCCTAACAAGGACACACTTGGTTTACCATTGGCCTCTAGCTGTGGAACATTTAAATATCTCACATTTTCTGGATAAAAACAAAACTATGTTTAATGATCATTGAACAGACAGTGAATCTGAAGGAAAGGTGTGAAAATGAAGATAATTCTGTGGAAGTTGGAGATAAATTAATACATGCATACATTAGGAAAAGGGTCCAAAATAATATCCAACTGGATCAATAATGAGGAAGTGGAAGCTGCATCACACCAGTGCCTCAACTGACTGGTGCTCCTTTACTCCAATCTCAGCCACTGTACTCTGTTGCTCCTTCAGAGTGATTGTCGGCCTCTCCATGGCTTTCTGAAATATATTTTCTAACAGAAAACCAACGTCACTTTAAAATAATACATTTATTTACTATTTTGGATTTAAGACATTTGTTTCACTTTAAAATGAGTTGATTGAACTATTGATACAATGATTGATAATGTACTAAATATGAGTTTAAATATATGTTGAAGCTGTAAAGGGTTTGTTTACATTATCTTTGTTTTCCATCAGAAACTCCTATAAATATATGTGCATTTACCCACAATTGATTAAATAAATCCCAGATTGGAAAGTATACTTGTTTGATTGTGGATGTCACAGTACAGGGAGAGAGAGCACAGTGTTGAGGAGAGAGAGAGAGCACAGTGTTGAGGAGAGAGAGAGAGCACAGTGTTGAGGAGAGAGAGAGAGCACAGTGTTGAGGAGAGAGAGAGAGCACAGTGTTGAGGAGAGAGAGAGACAGTGTTGGAGAGGAGAGAGAGAGAGACAGTGTTGGAGAGGCAGCAGAGAGAGAACAGTGTTGAAGAAGCAGAAGAGAGAGAGCGAGAGAACAGTGTTGGAGAGGCAGCAGAGAGAGAGAACAGTGTTGGAGAAGAGAGAGAGAGAGAGAGAGAGAGAGAGAACAGTGTTGGAGAGGCAGCAGAGAGAGAGGGAGAGCATAGTGTTGAAAGATAGCTGCGACTAGAGATGTCTTGGGACACAGGTCCTAAGCAAGTGAAACTACAATACTTTCCCCAAGAGTGCTTTGGCTGCAGAAAAGAGCCTTTCAGGAAAAGTGGTTTGACACTTTTAAATGGTTAGAATACTCTGTGGTAAAAAAATACCTCCTTCTGCTTTGCATGTCGAATATTCGCTAGAATCCTGAAACTCGACACATTTGTTGAAACTGGATTAAAAAAAATTGAAAAGCTCTGAACGTGTTCCAAATACATGAAGCAACTCAATCTCACAAGGAAAGTGTTGCCTCCTGGAAGAGCTACAAGCCTAGTGCCTCACAAGGATATGTTGTACAGCAGATAGAAGCAGCATGTAAACTAAATAACAGAGAGAAGACAGTACATACACCGTGTTGTCACGGTTACCTCCATGTTAGGAAGCAAGGAATACCTTTTAGAGGTCACATCGAACGTGTTGAAAGCCATAATAGAGGGAACGTCCTTGAATGCATGGCCCTTTTAAAGCAGGTTGATCCTTTCCTGCAGATGTACACAGCCCCATCGAACAGCACTTACCTCTCACCGGCGCGCCAGAATGAGATGATCAAGTGCTGTGCACAAGAGGTGACCGCAACTATTGTCAATGAAATGTCGGAGTCTTAAGATGTATGCCATTACAGCAGAATTTAATAGGTGAACAGACCGCTGATCTTTTGAATTGAAGTGTGTAGGCTTTTTTTTTTCCAAGTAGACAATGTTTCAGAATTTGTGGGCAGTTCGGTAAAAAGTGAATGCAAAACATTGCATTCAAACGATCTGTTTACAGGTCCACAGCAATTTGAAATTGTTTTTGTCGTTCAGAAACGCTCAGATAGGCCTACATTTTATCTGTAAAATAAAACATTGTCAACTCCTCCAAAGTCATTTGGATATTTCTTCTAGATATACTGTCATGGCCTAATTCCAATACTTCCAAAGTATACCGAAAATAAGGTCGTTATTGTCACCATAAAAGGTGAATGTTGGGTGTATTTCAGGTGGAGTTATAACGCTAGTTCACGCGGGCACCGTTTTACAGCAGGTCTGATTTATAACTGGAAATATGCGTGCGCCAAGTTTACAAATCTCAATATTTTTGTGAATGCAAATGTATCAATTTATAAATATTGTGTAGAAGCTATCCAAAAAACTACTTATTAACGTAATTTTGAATGTTGGTATGCATAGAAAAAGTGTGATTTATCAAACAATCCTATGACGCAAACGTAGGACATCGTCATTGATAAATATAAATTGTTCTTAGCTATTTAGCATTTCGAAACGCCCCTAATTAACCATATATGACCAATATGAAATATCTTAAAGCCCGTGGGGAATGTACAAGGCGAAATGAAACAACGCAACGTCATTGTAAAATAAGAACTGACTTGCCTCGTTAAATAAAGGTTTAAAAAAAAAACCCTAGACTGAAATAGAGGCGCAAGTGTCAGATATTGAATACAACCAAAATATTTGATTTGGACTCAGTTGTGGTTTGATGAGGAAAAATTAAAACACAGCTACAAAGAGAGGAACATTAGAACAATTCAAGTTGTTTCAGAAATGACACACTGTAGACTTCATCTGAGTAGGCAACACTCACCAATAAGCCATCCAACACTCAACAGCGCCCTCCTGTAGGCGGATAGGCCAACACTGTTCTGAAGAATGGCCAGGTCCACCCCTCCTGTAGGCGGATAGGCCAACACTGTTCTGAAGAATGGCCAGGTCCACCCCTCCTGTAGGCGGATAGGCCAACACTGTTCTGAAGAATGGCCAGGTCCACCCCTCCTGTAGGCGGATAGGCCAACACTGTTCTGAAGAATGGCCAGGTCCACCCCTCCTGTAGGCGGATAGGCCAACACTGTTCTGAAGAATGGCCAGGTCCACCCCTCCTGTAGGCGGATAGGCCAACACTGTTCTGAAGAATGGCCAGGTCCACCCCTCCTGTAGGCGGATAGGCCAACACTGTTCTGAAGAATGGACAGGTCGACCCCTCCTGTAGGCAGATAGGCCAACACTGTTCTGAAGAATGGACAGGTCGTGCCCTCCTGTAGGCGGATAGGCTGTTACGTCCCCAGAGTTCTGGGTTCGTTTTAGAGTCAGACTTGGTCTGGTATTGTTTGTGTTTTTTCCCTATCAGGCAAGATGGCTGTTTGACTGTTCCAACGGCTGATTGGGAATTGGAACTCCGCCCACTCGTCAGTGGCTACAGCTGGCTGCTCTCTTTTAAAAGCCCAGTTTTTGGACTAGCTTGAGAGAGAGGTTTTTTTTTTTTTTTGCTGCTGCTGGTTGGTTTGTACCCTGTGTGGGGATTATGAAATAACAGTTACATTCAAATGTTTTGTTAGTCAACTGTTTTTGTGTGTGTTAAAACTAAGTTGTGTTCCATTGTTTTAACAGGTAGCAACTTAGGTAACAAAATGTTTGTTTGTGGATCCTTGGGATCTTAATAATGTTGGGTTAATTATTATTTGTTCCTCTTTTGTTCACAGGGAATTGGGGAGTAGATTTAGAGCTACCCCGGGGTATACATCACCCGTAGGTATACTTCCTTGTCTAGAAACACCAGCTAGACCTGGGCGGACCACCAACTGTAAGTTTGGTTAGGGCGCCTAGACTGTGTGCCAGTGTAGGGATTGTATATTCTATTTGGGGCCGGGTTAGTACAGATTAGGGGTGGGGGAATTTTGTTTATTTCTTTGCTTTGGTCCGTCCAGCCCTCCCCTTTTCCCCAGAAAGTTATTATTATTACCGTGACTAAATAAACCCTGTTTTGTACGGTATTTGGTGTTTGTGTCCTTTTATCACACCACGACTCCGTACCTCCCTTGTTGGCATCGGTGGGCCCGAGCAGTGGGTTGTCAGGCTCCCCTCCCTTTGGGAGCTAGAACATAACATAGGCCAACACTGTTCTGAAGAATGGACAGGTGGTGCTGTTGCACATAACATATCATCTGCATATTAAGAGTAGAAACCTTCTCTGTTCACAGCTTGTAACCCCAAGCCATAAGACTGCTGAACAACTAATCCATTGTACCTCCTGTATATAAAGCCTCGTTATTGTTATTTTATTGTTACTTTTTATAAGTGTTTTACTTTAGTTTATTTGGTAAATATTTTCTTAACTCTATTTATTGATCTCCATTGAGCATGTTTGGGATGCTCTGGATCGACGTGTACGACAGCATGTTCCATTTCCAGTAACTTCATACAGCCATTGAAGAGGAGTGGGACAACATTCCACAGGCCACAATCAACAGCCTGATCAACTCTATGTGAAGATGTTGCGCTGCATCACACCAGATACGGACTTGTTTTCTGATCCACAACCCTACCTTTTTTTAAGGTTTCCCTGATCAACAGATGTATATCTGTTTTCCCAGTCATGTGAAATACATAGATCAGGGTCCAGTGAATTTATTTCAGTTGACTGATTTCCTCATATGAACTGTAACTCTGTAAAATTTTTGAAATTGTTCCATGTTGCGTTTATATTTTTGTTCAGTGTAGATGTACTTCCACTGCCAGGTTTATATTGTAGGCCTCTGGACATATTGATATGTAGTCTTCATACAAGTAATGCAAGTATTCAGCCTAAAATATGTTTTTCAGTGCTACCAGGAGAGGGCAGTGTGACAACAACCAGGTCTGGCAGAAAGAGCTAGACCTTCATACTGTATCTGTGGTAACAACATGATAGAATGTAACCAACAATGCTTTTTCAAAACCAAAACAGACTAAATATAATTTATAGCACTATTAGTGACAATGTAAGTTTAAGGAAAGAGACAGAATTTAAATACAAGTGGTTTATTATCATACATTATTGATCCATCCCTGGGTAGGAGAGAGAGAGAGACGGGGGGGGTAGAAGGCTTCAGGGTCTCAGGTGAATTGAGAGGGTTGGAGAGGAGACATCTGTCCTCAGACAGTTATGTGTTTATTTGTGAGTGTTGACCAGTTCCTCCAGCTTCGTCTGATTGGACCCTGAGAACTCCTCCACCTAGAACACAACAACCAGTCAATTAATCAACCAATCAAACAACAACCAATCAATTAATCAACCAGTCAAACAACAACCAATCAATTAATCAACCAGTCAAACAACAACCAATCAATTAATCAACCAGTCAAACAACAACCAATCAATTAATCAACCAGTCAAACAACAACCAATCAATTAATCAACCAATCAAACAACAACAATCAAACAACAACCTGTCAATTAATCAACCAGTCAAACAACCAATCAAACAACCAAACAATACAATCAGCCAATTGTATGTATAAGTAGAGCCAGCGATGCATGAAGTAAACAACATTATGGGGTTGATCTCCACAACTAAGAGATTTGAAGCTCAGGAAACGTCTCTGCTGTTTCCTGTCACGTTGTAGCATCGTCTTACCACCTCAACCTCATATCTCTGAGTCTCAGTTTAAATAGAGCTTTTTACAGCAGAATGAGTCACTAAGTGGTTAAGATTATGAAGTGCTGACTGCCTCTAAGTTTACAAGCAGACTCCTACCTTCTTCTGGTTCTTGTAGAAGTGGAATGTTGGCATACACTTGATATCACAGAAACTGGCCACATCCTGGGGAGAGGGAGGGGGGGAGACAGAGAGAGAGGAGGACAGAATGATTAGTTGGTTACATCAGACCAGTGTTACTAATGTTGCTGTATGGTTAAAGGCTATCATGGGCAGATCGCTGATCCCAGATCTGTTGCTCACCGGCGCGTCGTCCACGTCAACCTTCAGGAAGACCACGCTCTGGTAATTCTCAGACAGACCCTGGAGAGAGGAGAGGAGAGGAGGAGAGATTGATTTGAGAGTATGTAGGAGGGAGAGAGAGGATGAGGGGAGGAAGACAGGAGGAGAGAGAGGAAGGAGAAAGAGGATGGAGAGAAAAGTAGAGGATATACATCCTGTTCCAAAACGGACCAACACTCCAACACCCAGTAGAAAGTGCAGTAAGGGTTTCCATAAGGATGCATGATGGATTATCAGCTCACCTTGAAGAAGGGAGCGATGCTCTGACAGGGGCCACACCACGTGGCTGTGAAGTCCACTACCACCAGCTTATCTCCTGCCTCCTCCAGGGCCTTGTCAAAGCCCTCCTGGGAAACACACACACAGACAACTATTAGTTACTATAAGTACTACAGGCACTAACCCAAGCATCAATCCAAGACAACTATTAGTTACTATAAACTACAGGCACTAACCCAAGCATCATGAATTAGTGAATTAGTCAGACCATGAGATATAGAATCAGTCATGATGAATTAGTCAGACCATGAGATATAGAATCAGTCATGATGAATTAGTCAGACCATGAGATTTAGAATCAGTCATGATTCTATGAGACTTGACGTCAGAAGAGTTACAGGGAGTGTTGAGTGGTGGCGTACCGTCTTTTCAGGCTGTTGGCCTGAGGTAGGACTAGATAGGTTTAAATAGTGGAGTAGGGTAGTGGGTTGTTAGTGTGTGTAGGGTTAGATGGGAGGGTATTTGTTGATTTATTCTTGCTTTTTAAAGGGAGGTATACACCAGTCCGCAGGTAGGTGGCGGTAATGCAACGTTTACTGGACGCTAACAGCCGACCTTAAACCTCATCGAAGAAGAAACGGTACTAAATGTAGAATCGGATAAATCTTTACTTTAGTTCTGTCTTTGACGACAGGGTTAGATAGCTAAAATACTCATCCTTGGCTAATTATTATTTATCTATCGTGCCCACAATTTGAGCCACATGGACCAAGCACATGGTGAAACAAATCAAACACAGGTTTAGATAGTTATCTGTCTACTGTACATAAACCGGGTATCTAACTAACGTTAGGTAGTTTGACTTGCTGTGAAGGATAGTTCATGAAATACCTTGCTAATCACACCAACCATCCATTATATATAGTTAGCAGGTGTTTAAACAACGTTACAGCCTCATTTCAGCTGTCGTAGCTACAAATAACAACAGACACATTGATAGCTGTATGCGTATTAAATACTTGTGTATTAAATAATTCGCGTTTTTATTGTATCGTTTTGATCCGAGTTGAAAGTTTTAAATGTTGAGATCATGTTTTGGGCCAAACAGCACTGCCCTCACTAGACGACGGCAGATTTATTCTGCAGTAAACTAGCCATTATCAACATTACATGTTCATACATTTTAATTCAAAATGTAATTGTGCATCTGTCAAGTCGCTAACTAAAGTAACTTGCTAACCTTAGTTCGTTTTATTGAAAAATACCAAACATGCTAAAACAATGTGCCTGTCTATCCTGACCGTGTTAAGAAAGCCTGGTCCTCCCCTAGTCTAACTGGCTACAGGACACTTGGCTGGTCCTCCCCTTGTCTAACTGGCTACAGGACACGTGGCTGGTCCTCCCCTAGTCTAACTGGCTACAGGACACGTGGCTGGTCCTCCCCTAGTCTAACTGGCTACAGGACACGTGGCTGGTCCTCCCCTAGTCTAACTGGCTACAGGACACGTGGCTGGTCCTCCCCTAGTCTAACTGGCTACAGGACACTTGGCTGGTCCTCCCCTAGTCTAACTGGCTACAGGACACGTGGCTGGTCATCCCCTAGTCTAACTGGCTACAGGACACTTGGCTGGTCCTCCCCTAGTCTAACTGGCTACAGGACACGTGGCTGGTCCTCCCCTAGTCTAACTGGCTACAGGACACTTGGCTGGTCCTCCCCTAGTCTAACTGGCTACAGGACACGTGGCTGGTCCTCCCCTAGTCTAACTGGCTACAGGACACTTGGCTGGTCCTCCCCTTGTCTAACTGGCTACAGGACACTTGGCTGGTCCTCCCCTAGTCTAACTGGCTACAGGACACTTGGCTGGTCCTCCCCTAGTCTAACTGGCTACAGGACACGTGGCTGGTCCTCCCCTAGTCTAACTGGCTACAGGACACTTGGCTGGTCCTCCCCTAGTCTAACTGGCTACAGGACACTTGGCTGGTCCTCCCCTAGTCTAACTGGCTACAGGACACTTGGCTGGTCCTCCCCTAGTCTAACTGGCTACAGGACACTTGGCTGGTCCTCCCCTAGTCTAACTGGCTACAGGACACTTGGCTGGTCCTCCCCTTGTCTAACTGGCTACAGGACACGTGGCTGGTCCTCCCCTTGTCTAACTGGCTACAGGACACGTGGCTGGTCCTCCCCTAGTCTAACTGGCTACAGGACACTTGCCTGGTCCTCCCCTAGTCTAACTGGCTACAGGACACTTGCCTGGTCCTCCCCTAGTCTAACTGGCTACAGGACACGTGGCTGGTCCTCCCCTAGTCTAACTGGCTACAGGACACGTGGCTGGTCCTCCCCTAGTCTAACTGGCTACAGGACACTTGGCTGGTCCTCCCCTAGTCTAACTGGCTACAGGACACGTGGCTGGTCCTCCCCTAGTCTAACTGGCTACAGGACACTTGGCTGGTCCTCCCCTAGTCTAACTGGCTACAGGACACTTGGCTGGTCCTCCCCTAGTCTAACTGGCTACAGGACACGTGGCTGGTCCTCCCCTAGTCTAACTGGCTACAGGACACGTGGCTGGTCCTCCCCTAGTCTAACTGGCTACAGGACACTTGGCTGGTCCTCCCCTAGTCTAACTGGCTACAGGACACGTGGCTGGTCCTCCCCTAGTCTAACTGGCTACAGGACACTTGGCTGGTCCTCCCCTAGTCTAACTGGCTACAGGACACTTGGCTGGTCCTCCCCTAGTCTAACTGGCTACAGGACACTTGGCTGGTCCTCCCCTAGTCTAACTGGCTACAGGACACGTGGCTGGTCCTCCCCTTGTCTAACTGGCTACAGGACACTTGGCTGGTCCTCCCCTAGTCTAACTGGCTACAGGACACGTGGCTGGTCCTCCCCTAGTCTAACTGGCTACAGGACACGTGGCTGGTCCTCCCCTAGTCTAACTGGCTACAGGACACTTGGCTGGTCCTCCCCTAGTCTAACTGGCTACAGGACACGTGGCTGGTCCTCCCCTAGTCTAACTGGCTACAGGACACTTGGCTGGTCCTCCCCTAGTCTAACTGGCTACAGGACACGTGGCTGGTCCTCCCCTAGTCTAACTGGCTACAGGACACGTGGCTGGTCCTCCCCTAGTCTAACTGGCTACAGGACACGTGGCTGGTCCTCCCCTAGTCTAACTGGCTACAGGACACGTGGCTGGTCCTCCCCTAGTCTAACTGGCTACAGGACACGTGGCTGGTCCTCCCCTAGTCTAACTGGCTACAGGACACGTGGCTGGTCCTCCCCTAGTCTAACTGGCTACAGGACACGTGGCTGGTCCTCCCCTAGTCTAACTGGCTACAGGACACGTGGCTGTAGACTGCCATTAGCCAAACGCTAACTATAACATAGCTAGATCGATATGGGCCAATAACCCAATCCACGAACGGTATCTCACCTTATCTTCGATTATGATGATCATGTTGATAGATCGTTAGACGGCCGCAGAGCGAGACGGAGACGGAGACGGAGACGGAGACGGTCTACCTCTGGCGTGTTTCCCCGGGTGGACCACGCACGCTCTGTGCTGAACGGGATAGCCCGTTATGAAGGGGCGGGTTTATGTAAATGTGGTTCAGAACAACCCTGCCCCTCTCCATTTGTTCAGCCCATTCATGGTGTGTGTGTGTACCATAGACTGTTGTATTCAATGTCGACAAGACCTGTCTCTCTGTTAAATTAGCCTACTGTTGCATAGCAGTCATATGACCATAAGGTTTCTCCTGCTCTTCAGACAAGCAGTAATGTGAGGAGTAAGTAAGTAGTCAAGTAAGTCCCCTGGACAGGATGCTAGTCTATTACAGGCTCTCCATTCTAGTTTATCAAGACAGTGGTATACTGACAGCCCCATGTAGTGTTGTGTTATTGGTTCATCAAGACAGTGGTATACTGACAGCCCCATGTAGTGTTGTGTTATTGGTTCATCAAGACAGTGGTATACTGACAGCCCCATGTAGTGTTGTGTTATTGGTTCATCAAGACAGTGGTATACTGACAGCCCCATGTAGTGTTGTGTTATTGGTTCATCAAGACAGTGGTATACTGACAGCCCCATGTAGTGTTGTGTTATTGGTTCATCAAGACAGTGGTATACTGACAGCCCCATGTAGTGTTGTGTTATTGGTTCATCAAGACAGTGGTATACTGACAGCCCCATGTAGCGTTGTGTTATTGGTTCATCAAGACAGTGGTATACTGACAGCCCCATGTAGTGTTGTGTTATTGGTTCATCAAGACAGTGGTATACTGACAGCCCCATGTAGTGTTGTGTTATTGGTTCATCAAGACAGTGGTATACTGACAGCCCCATGTAGCGTTGTGTTATTGGTTCATCAAGACAGTGGTATACTGACAGCCCCATGTAGTGTTGTGTTATTGGTTCATCAAGACAGTGGTATACTGACAGCCCCATGTAGTGTTGTGTTATTGGTTCATCAAGACAGTGGTATACTGACAGCCCCATGTAGTGTTGTGTTATTGGTTCATCAAGACAGTGGTATACTGACAGCCCCATGTAGTGTTGTGTTATTGGTTCATCAAGACAGTGGTATACTGACAGCCCCATGTAGTGTTGTGTTATTGGGTCTACTGGACCCTATATCATCTCCTGTTTACCGCATCCTGGTTGGTCCACACATCAAGGGGCAGTTGGGCTGTGTTACTATGGATACAGGGGGGGGGGCACTACAGTGTGTCAGAGGAACCAAATGTGATTCTAATCAGAGGTGTTGTGAATGATTATCAAAGAGTGTTTAATTCATGCAAGCTCCCCTGAATTAACAACATGAAAAGATAATCCCATAAACACGCATGCATACACACACACACACACATCTGAATGGAGAGGATGTGGGGTCTTTCATGTACAACACCAATACATTCAAGCAAATGAGCACCTTATTGAATAGAGTTTAAACACTGAGGATGGAACACCTTATTGAATAGAGTTTAAACACTGAGGATGGAACACCTTATTGAATATAGTTTAAACACTGAGGATGGAACACCATATTGAATATAGTTTAAACACTGAGGATGGAACACCTTATTGAATATAGTTTAAACACTGAGGATGGAACACCTTATTGAATAGAGTTTAAACACTGAGGATGGAACACCTTATTGAATAGAGTTTAAACACTGAGGATGGAACACCTTATTGAATAGAGTTTAAACACTGAGGATGGAACACCTTATTGAATATAGTTTAAACACTGAGGATGGAACACCTTATTGAATAGAGTTTAAACACTGAGGATGGAACACCTTATTGAATAGAGTTTAAACACTGAGGATGGAACACCTTATTGAATAGAGTTTAAACACTGAGGATGGAACACCTTATTGAATAGAGTTTAAACACTGAGGATGGAACACCTTATTGAATAGAGTTTAAACACTGAGGATGGAACACCTTATTGAATAGAGTTTAAACACTGAGGATGGAACACCTTATTGAATAGAGTTTAAACACTGAGGATGGAACACCTTATTGAATATAGTTTAAACACTGAGGATGGAACACCTTATTGAATAGAGTTTAAACACTGAGGATGGAACACCTTATTGAATAGAGTTTAAACACTGAGGATGGAACACCTTATTGAATAGAGTTTAAACACTGAGGATGGAACACCATATTGAATAGAGTTTAAACACTGAGGATGGAACACCATATTACTACAATGTTGCAGGGCCACTCAGTGAAGATAATGGAAACCAAATCTTATTCAAGCTCTGTGGTGAAGATGTCTATGATTTGGCCAGTCACCCCTCACATGCAAGGTGGTATGCATGTGTGTGTGTGTGTGTGTTCTGTATGTGTGTGTGTGTTCTGTGTGTGTTCCATGTGTGTTGCCTGCACTTGAATGGGTGTGAGAGGCAGGTGTCTATGTTAATGTCTCATATCTCCTTCATCCACTCTGCCATTCAACTGTCTCATGAATAAATAAAAGACACAGAGAGAAACAGAAAGAGAGATGAGGTTAGGAGAGAGAGAGGTTAGGAGAAAGCGAGAGATGAGGTTAGGAGAGAGAGGGAGAGATTAGTAGAGAGAGAGATAGAGAGAGGAGGTTAGGAGAGAGAGACAGGGAGAGAAAGGGAGAGAGGAGGTTAGGAGAGAGAGAGAGGAGGTTAGGAGAGAAAGAGAGAGGAGGTTAGGAGAGAAAGAGAGAGGTTAGGAGAGAAAGAGAGAGGAGGTTAGGAGAGAAAGAGAGAGGAGATTAGGAGAGAAAGAGAGAGGAGGTTAGGAGAGAGAGAGAGAGGAGGTTAGGAGAGAGAGAGAGAGAGAGAGGAGGTTAGGGGAGAGAGAGGAGGTTAGGGGAGAGAGAGGAGGTTAGGGGAGAGAGAGGAGGTTAGGAGGGTAGAAAATAGCTCTTCTGTCCCCTGGGGGTATTACTACTACTACTACTGATACTACTACTACTACTACTACTACTACTACTACTACTACTACTGATACTACTACTGATACTACTACTACTACTACTGATACTACTACTACTACTACTGATACTACTACTGATACTACTACTACTGATACTACTGATACTACTACTACTACTACTACTACTACTACTACTACTACTACTACTAGTGATACTACTACTACTACTACTACTAACTACTACTACTACTACTACTACTACTACTACTACTAACTACTACTACTACTACTACTACTACTACTACTACTACTACTACTAACTACTACTACTACTACTACTACTACTACTGCTACTACCACTGATACTCCACCTGTGTTTGTGTGTGTTAGTGTTTAACCATTCTACTATTTGTTTAAAATGTAGTGGTAAATATGTTTTACAGTGGTAAATATGTTTTACAGTGGTAAATATGTTTTACAGTGGTAAATCTGTTTTACAGTGGTAAATATGTTTTACAGTGGTAAATATGTTATACAGTGGTAAATATGTTTTACAGTGGTAAATATGTTTTACAGTGGTAAATATGTTATACAGTGGTAAATATGTTTTACAGTGGTAAATCTGTTTTACAGTGGTAAATATGTTATACAGTGGTAAATATGTTATACAGTGGTAAATATGTTTTACAGTGGTAAATATGTTTTACAGTGGTAAATATTAAAATAAAAGCTTCCCCTGGCTCTCCTGTAATTCGCATCCTGCCCCTTTGCCTCCGTGGATCGACATGTACTTTTCTGACCTGTCCCAAAAGCATTTGCAAGCTTGACGTGCATACAGTTAGGCACTAAAGGTTAGGTTTACGCAGTAATGCCAGATAGCCTTAAATAATGAAAGAAAAACCTAAATGTAGCCTATAGATATAAATTACACAAGAATTATACATTATTATTTTATCTTCAACTCACCCGCCAGCATCACTAGTGTGTGTGTCTGTGTGTGTGTGTGTGTGTATGTCAGTGAGTGTGTGTGTCTGTGTGTGTCAGTATGTGGTGTGTGTGTCAGTATGTGGTGTGTGTTTTGAGTGTGTGTGTGTCAGTGTGTGTGTGTGTGTGTGTGTGTGTGTGTGTGTGTGTGTGTGTTTTGTGTGTGTGTGTATGTCAGTGTGTGTGTGTGTGTCTGTGTGTGTCAGTATGTGGTGTGTGTGTCAGTATGTGGTGTGTGTGTCAGTATGTGGTGTGTCTTTTGAGTGTGTGTGTGTCAGTGTGTGTGTGTGTGTGTGTGTGTGTGTGTGTGTGTGTGTTTGTGTATGTCAGTGAGTGTGTGTGTGTCTGTGTGTGTGTGTGTGTGTGTGTGTGTGTGTGTGTGTGTGTGAGTTTGTGTATGTCAGTGAGTGTGTGTGTCTGTGTGTGTCAGTATGTGGTGTGTGTGTCAGTATGTGGTGTGTGTGTCAGTATGTGGTGTGTGTGTCAGTATGTGGTGTGTCTTTTGAGTGTGTGTGTGTCAGTGTGTGTGTGTGTGTGTGTGTGTGTGTGTGTGTGTGTGTGTGTGTTTGTGTATGTCAGTGAGTGTGTGTGTGTCTGTGTGTGTGTGTGTGTGTGTGTGTGTGTGTGTGTGTGTGTGAGTTTGTGTATGTCAGTGAGTGTGTGTGTCTGTGTGTGTCAGTATGTGGTGTGTGTGTCAGTATGTGGTGTGTGTTTTGAGTGTGTGTGTGTCAGTGTGTGTGTGTGTGTGTGTGTGTGTTTCTTTATATTATTTGATCCAGATATTTGCATTGAATTGATTCGTACAAAGTATCACTTGAGCAAAAACGTATTTCCTCCCTCTTCTCTCCCTCCTTTCCCTTCCCTCTCAGGTCTCTCCGTGTATCCTCCCCCCTCTCCTCTTCTCTCCCTCCTTTCCCTTCCCTCTCAGGTCTCTCCGTGTATCCTCCCCCCTCTCCTCTTCTCTCCCTCCTTTCCCTTCCCTCTCAGGTCTCTCCGTGTATCCTCCCCCCTCTCCTCTTCTCTCCCTCCTTTCCCTTCCCTCTCAGGTCTCTCCGTGTATCCTCCCCCCTCTCCTCTTCTCTCCCTCCTTTCCCTTCCCTCTCAGGTCTCTCCGTGTATCCTCCCCCCTCTCCTCTTCTCTCCCCCTCCCTCGCTCCCGCCCAGTGCAAGGGCGTCCCTGGTTGGTTTCCATGGCTTGCCTTGCCGTAAAGTGAGGGAAAATGTCTGATTCCTCTCTGTGTATATAATCTCGGTCCCGACCCAGGCGTTGTTCCGATATATCGCAAAAAGCATGGCTGTTACGGCTATCTCAAACCGCGCTGGGATGTGCGGGGCTTCATCCAAGTGACTTTAACACGGGTAAGATGTCAAATATAGCCTAGTCTACAATGTAGTGAATCCTACTTGTAGTGCGTATTCGGTTGCTAGCTATATCGCAAGGTACTTCCACTAAACGCAGATGGGCAGCTACATTGTTGCCATTATTTTCTACAATATAGCCAGCCAAGAATGAATGTTTTTACAACGTTCACTTACCGATGTTGAAACAAAGTTGCGACCACGACGTTCTAATGTTCTCGCCAGTTGTCACTCTGTTGCTAGTTGGTACGAATTCCCTTTGATGATGACAGACACAGACAGACAGACAGACAGACAGTCATATGTAACTTCATCCTCACATTAGACTTTAGTTAGATGTTATCTGTTCCACAATGTCATCTGGCCCGATGACCAGTCATTGCTCCAGGAGAATGAGCAGACAGCCTCTGTCTTTAGAGTTTAAACTAAGTCCAATACAGGACAGTCGTCATTCATGATATAGGCAGTGGAAGTCACCATCACACTGAAGTGTAGGTCTATAGGTCTAGTCTAAACTAACCTAGTCTGTCTGTCTGCCTGTAGGTCTAGTCTAAACTAACCTAGTCTGTCTGTCTGCCTGTAGGTCTAGTCTAAACTAACCTAGTCTGTCTGTCTGCCTGTAGGTCTAGTCTAAACTAACCTAGTCTGCCTATAGGTCTAGTCTAAACTAACCTAGTCTGTCTGTGTGTCTGTCTGTGTGTCTCCAGTCCCCAGGTGCCCCCCCCCCCTTTCAGAGCCATGTCATTGGGTAGCAGTGGAAGCAGCAGCAGTGCTGGTGGAGGTGTCAGCCTCCCAGTGGAGGTATGGCGTGTGGTCCTGGCGTACCTGGCCCTCCCAGAGCTGGGCCGCTGCAGCCTGGTGTGCAGGGCCTGGAGAGAGCTGATCCTCTCCCTGGATAACACCCGCTGGAGACAGCTCTGCCTGGGCCTGCCTGAGTGTCCCCGACACCCCAACTGGCCCAGGTACTGTAGTGGAGATGGATGTTCTCTCAACTATAAGGTCCTCATCCACATAATCTAACCCAGTGTGTCTGTCTGTCTGTCTGTCTGTCTGTCTGTCCACATACTCTAACCCTGTGTGTCTGTCTGTCCACATACTCTAACCCAGTGTTTCTGTCTGTCTGTCTGTCCACATGTTCCCAGCCGGCCCCACCTGGAGCCGTCATCTTGGAGAGAAGCCCTGAGGCAGCATTCCCTGGCCAGTCGTACGTGGTCCCGCCACGCCCACCCTGAGCTCCAGCCCTCCGCCTGCCTGCACCTGTTCCGCCGGAGGAAGGAGAGGAGGGTGTGGCAGGTGGGGCCGGGGCGGGAGCTGGAGACTCTGAGGGGGGTGTTGGGTGTAGCTGGGGCATATGACCGGGTGGTGCTCTACCCCGGGGTGTATGAGGAGCAGGCAGAGCTGGTACTGAAGGTGACAGACTGATGGTTTCTATAGGCTGCTGTTGTCTTATGATTTGTTAGGTCTATTTAATGGGCCTTTCTGGGATTCATACATCCATTTCTGGACTTTTAAATGAATTATATGTGCTTTATGATTGCAAATTGTCCCTTTAAGTTAATCTGGAGCTGGAAACAGTCTGTTAATATCTGTTTTATCAAGTATTGTAACGTAATAAGATCTGCAATGTGATAAATAAAAATATTGACCTTTGACCCTGCCAGGTGCCTGTGGAGGTGGTGGGGTTAGGGAGGCTGGGGGACGTGGCTCTCCTGGTCAGTCTGGAGCAGCAGTGTCCCACAGCCAGGCTCTGCAACCTGGTCTTAATGCCTACATGGTTCTCCACCGTTGTATACAAGGTACATGTTTATTTATGAAACCCTTTTTACAACAGTAGTTCTGACAGTGCTTTACAGACTGGCTGACCGGCTAGCTGGCTGACTGGCTGGGGTGTCAGACTGACTGACTGGCTGACTGGGGTGTCTGGCTGGCTGTCTCTCTGTCTGGGGTGTCAGTCAGTCAGTTCTGTGGCTGTCTCTCTGTCTGGGTGTCAGTCAGTCAGTTCTGTGGCTGTCTCTCTGTCTGGGGTGTCAGTCAGTCAGTTCTGTGGCTGTCTCTCTGTCTGGGGTGTCAGTCAGTCAGTTCTGTGGCTGTCTCTCTGTCTGGGGTGTCAGTCAGTCAGTTCTGTGGCTGTCTCTCTGTCTGGGGTGTCTGTCAGTCAGTTCTGTGGCTGTCTCTCTGTCTGGGGTGTCAGTCAGTCAGTGCTCTCTCTTCTCTCCCCTCCCTTCTCCTCCTGCCCTCCAGACGTCGTCAGGTCATGTCCAGTTGGACAACTGTAATTTCGAGGGAGCCCAGCTGCAGGTCCGAGGGCCAGGAACTTGCCACGCCCGCTTCTGCTCATTCTCACAGGGAAGCTCCACCCACTTCCTGGGCGTGGCCCTCAGCTTATTGGATAGCTGTGATTTCTCAGGAAGTGATTCGGCGTCCGTGACGGTTGAGGGCGCTCCAGTGACGGACCGGAACTGGGCCTGTAAACATCTGGCCGCTCTGGCCCGAATCTCCATATCCTGGGCCTCGCCTGGGAGTGGTAGCCCAGCTGGAGACACCCTGGGCGGGCTTTCCGGAGCCACACAGCCCCCTGGGGCTATCGTCACCCTGGAGGACTGGAGCAAAGGTGAAACGGAGAGGAGGAGGAGGAGGAGTGGAGGAGTGCGGGAAGAGGGAGTGTGTCAGGATACGGTGATTGAGGACAGCTGGAGCGACAGTGATCCTAGCGAGGAGGAGGAGGAAGAGGAGGAAGGAGGAGAGCAAGGTTCAGGACCAGGCAACAACAGCAGTCTGAACTATAGACTGGCCCACAGTCACCACAGCCTCTCTCATCTCCTCAGACCCAACCAGGACGACTCCCCCGAGCTGACGCCTGAAATCCGAACCCTGACCGAGGAGCTGCAACGCGACCCCAGAGCCCAGGAGCTGGTTGAGACAGTGCAGGGGTGCGTACTGAGGCGTTGCCTGTTTCGGGACGGGAAGGGCGGTGTGCACTTGTGTAGCCATGGAAACGCCAGACTGGAAGGAAGCGTGTTCCGGGGGCTGACCTATGCCGTGCGCTGCATCCAGAACGCCACGGTAACCAGATAGGGATGGATATCCTGCCTTAACTGGATGTGCTTTAGATAGTAATGTTGATCAAATATGATTGATTGATTGATTGTGTGTGGATCTCACTGGTGTGTGTGTGTGTGTGTGTGTGTGTGTGTGTTCCAGATGGTGATGTTGTGTAATGAGGTGTGTGAGTGTCGTGCGTCGGGCGTGTTCCTGCGTCTCTCTGCTCAGGGTCTGATCGCTGACAACAACATCCACTCCAACGGGGAGGCGGGGCTTGACATCCGCAAGGGAGCGGACCCCATCATCCTGGTAGATCTATTCATTCAATTTCTATCTGCAACGTTCAGTTTGTTTCACATCTCTGATGTCATTATATCTATCCTGTGTGTTTCACATCCCTGATGGCATTATATCTATCCTGTGTGTTTCACATCCCTCATGGCATTATATCTATCCTGTGTGTTTCACATCCCTGATGGCATTATATCTATCCTGTGTGTTTCACATCCCTGATGGCATTATATCTATCCTGTGTGTTTCACATCCCTCATGGCATTATATCTATCCTGTGTGTTTCACATCCCTGATGGCATTATATCTATCCTGTGTGTTTCACATCCCTCATGGCATTATATCTATCCTGTGTGTTTCACATCCCTGATGGCATTATATCTATCCTGTGTGTTTCACATCCCTGATGGCATTATATATATATCTATCCTGTGTGTTTCACATCCCTGATGGCATTATATATATATACAGCGGGTGAAATAAGTATTGAACACGTCACCATTTTTCTCAATAAATATATTTCCAAAGGTGCTATTGACATGAAGGTTTCACCAGATGTTGGTAACAACCCAAGTAACCCATACATACAAATAAGTTCAGAAATTAAGTTATGTGTAATAATGTGAAATGACACAGGGAAAAAGTATTGAACACATGAAGAAAGGGAGGTTCAAAAAGGCATGGAAAGCCAAGACAACAGCTGAAAACTATCAGTAATTAAAAAGCAATATCCTGTGTGTTTCACATCCCTGATGGCATTATATATATATATATCCTGTGTGTTTCACATCCCTGATGGCATTATATATATATATATCCTGTGTGTTTCACATCCCTGATGGCATTATATATATATATATCCTGTGTGTTTCACATCCCTGATGGCATTATATATATATATCCTGTGTGTTTCACATCCCTGATGTCATATCTATCCTGTTCATCTTATTAGTGTGCTATGGTATTTTCCTCTCTAGAACACAGCAGCTTGTCAATGAGTGTCAAATCATGTCTGTCATTCATCTGGTAGAAGTTACAGGACATGGTGATCTGTCTGTCTGACTCATCACAGGAGACATGGTGATCTGTCTGTCTGACTCATCACAGGAGACATGGTGATCTGTCTGTCTGACTCATCACAGGAGACATGGTGATCTGTCTGTCTGACTCATCACAGGAGACATGGTGATCTGTCTGTCTGTCTGTCTTTCATCACAGGAGACATGGTGATCTGTCTGTCTGTCTGTCTTTCATCACAGGAGACATGGTGATCTGTCTGTCTGTCTGTCTGTCTTTCATCACAGGAGACATGGTGATCTGTCTGTCTGTCTGTCTGTCTTTCATCCCAGGAGACATGGTGATCTGTCTGTCTGTCTGTCTTTCATCCCAGGAGACATGGTGATCTGTCTGTCTGTCTGTCTTTCATCACAGGAGACATGGTGATCTAAAGTAACAACTGTCCAAACCTCATCTCTCTCTCTCACTCAGTGTAACAGAATACACAGCGGTTTGCGTTCCGGCATCGTGGTCCTTGGCAACGGGAGGGGTTCCATCCGTAGCAACCAGATCTATAACAACAAGGAAGCAGGAGTCTACATTCTGTTCAACGGGAACCCTGTAGTCAGGTAGGAGGGTGGAGTCTACATTCTGTTCAATGGGAACCCTGTAGTCAGGTAGGAGGGTGGAGTCTACATTCTGTTCAACAGGAACCCTGTAGTCAGGTAGGAGGGTGGAGTCTACATTGTGTTCAACAGGAACCCTGTAGTCAGGTAGGAGGGTGGAGTCTACATTGTGTTCAACAGGAACCCTGTAGTCAGGTAGGAGGGTGGAGTCTACATTGTGTTCAACAGGAACCCTGTAGTCAGGTAGGAGGGTGGAGTCTACATTGTGTTAATGAGATGGAAGTGTTCTGTCTGGAGACACTCAACACTATATTCTATTTATTTGACATCTCCCTCCCTCTCCTCCAGTGGTAACCATATCTTCCAGGGTCAGGCAGCTGGGATAGCTGTGAACGAGAACGGCAGAGGGGTGATAGTCGGTACTACACACACACACACACACAGCAACACACGCAGCAACACACACGCAACAACACACACGCAGCAACACACACACAGCATCTTTACTGAAATGTGAAAAGTACTTTATGAATGAAATGTATTATTAGTGGCCGTTCTGTAAATGCAGGTACTTTATTGCTATCCATCCATTCTCCCCTCCTCTCCTCCAGAGAATGTGATCAGGGAGAACCAGTGGGGGGGTGCAGACATCAGGCGGGGGGGCGACCCGGTCCTGAGGAACAACTACATCTGTCATGGCTACTCTGACGGGGTGGTGGTGGGGGAGAGAGGCCGTGGGCTCATAGAGGGAAACCATATCTACAGTGAGTAACATACAGACACACACGTTCTATTAACAGACACCACTCTGTTCTCCTGTCCTCCTCTCCTCCTCTCTCCATCTCCTAGGCAACAAGGGCTGTGGTGTGTGGGTGATGTCCTCCAGCCTCCCTCAGCTGTTGGGAAACTACATTACCCATAACCGCATGTACGGGTTGGCCGTGTTCTGCCGGAAAGACCCTGAGGGGGGCAGGACCAGGGAAGGGGGGCAGGAGGGAGGAGGAAGAGGAGGAGGAGGACAGGAGAACTTCCATGAGGAAGGAGAGCTGCTGGCGTGGGAAGGTGACCTTGACAGCGAGGACGAACGCCTCTCCGCCCGGCGCTCCATCAGCACAGCTCTGGTGGAGGGAAACTGCATTAGCCGCAATGGAGGTGAGACTGTAGACACTGTAGAGCCACAATGGAGGTGAGACTGTAGACACTGTAGAGCCACAATGGAGGTGAGACTGTAGACACTGTAGAGCCACAATGGAGGTGAGACTGTAGACACTGTAGGAGGAGACACTGTAGAGGAGGAAGAGACACTGTAGAGCCACAATGGAGGAGACACTGAGGTGAGACTGTAGACACTGTAGGAGGAGACACTGTAGGAGGAGGAGACACTGTAGAACCACAATGGAGGAGACACTGTAGAGCCACAATGGAGGAGACACTGTAGAGCCAGGAGGAGGAGGAGGGGGATTTTTTAATATACTCTGAAGAGATAGGGTTTCAGGTGCTTTCGGAAGGTATGGGTAGGGACTTCAGCTGGTTCCACCGTTCGTTTCAGAACCGAGAAGAGCTTGGACTGGGCTGAGCGGGAGCTGCCCTCCCGTAGAGTTGAAAGGGCCAAGAGACCAGAGGTGTCAGAACAGAGTACTCTGGTTGGGGTGTAGGGTTAGAACATATCTTGAAGTAGGAAGGGGCAGTACCTCTTGCTGCTCCGTAGGGAAGCACCATGGTCTTGTAGTGGATGTGAGCTTCGACTAGAAGCCAGGAGAGTGTGCAGAGGAGCGGGGTGACATGAGAACTTAAGAAGGTTGAACACCAGGCAGGATGCAGCGTTCTGGTTACGTTGCAGGGGTTTGATGGCACAAGCGTAGAGCCCAGCCAACAGCGAGTTGCAGTAATCCAGACTGGAGGTAACAAGTGCCTGGATTAGGAAAAAATATATTTAAAAAAATAAAATAATATTTATCCTTTCTGTGCGGCCCGGTAGTGAATGGTGGTTGGGGACCCGCCCGGTGGTTGGGGACCGCTGTTACAGAACATGAACCTGCAGGAGCGAGTCACTGCTTTGATGTTTGCAGAGAACGACAGGGTGTTGTCCAAGGTCACGCCAAGGTTCTTTTCACTTTGGGATGGCGACACTGTGGCGTTGTCAACAGTGATGGGGAGGTCTTTGAGCGGGCAGGCCTTCCTCAGGAGGAAGAGCAGCTCCGTCTTGTCGAGGTTGACCTTGAGATGGTGGGCCAACATCCAAGCTGAGATATCTGCCAGGCACGCAGAGATGTGTGTCACCACCTGGGTGTCAGAAAGGGGGAAGGAGAAAAGTAGTTGAGTGTCCTCATCCTCATTGCAATGATGGGAGAGACCATGTGATGATATGATGGAGCTGAGTGACTTGGTGTATAGAGAGGAGAGGGCCTAGAACCATGAAGACTGGTTTACCTCGTACCATCTTTTTTCATTGCTTTTAGTATATCGAACGTGCATTTATCTGTAATTAAACCCTGCGCACTAAGGACTGTATTTTAAGGGAATTACTATTATTACCCCAAATTATATCATACACACATTTAGCTATTTAAGTATCTCTTCCTGTCATTTACCTGTACAGTTTGTGTAAACATGCAAGTATTCACTTATCTGTTCATTTAACCAGTCTGTATATTAAGTAAACTATTATTACCCTCACTCATATCATATGCATTTTTAGCTACTGAAGTATTTCTCTGCCATTGACCTGTATAGTATAGTTAACCATCCAACATCCACCAATGTATAGTGTACATATTCAGCCAACCACCCATACTATGCAATGTCCTTTTATAGCTTTTTTGTATTTCTATACTTTTTCATACTGCCGTTCTATGTATCATGTATCGTGTATCTGTCTTGTGTATTTTGCACCTGTCCTGTTCTTTTTCGTAGCTACTTGACAAAGAAATTTCCCCTCGGGATCAATAAAGTATCTATCTATCTATCTATCTATCTATCTATCTATCTATCTATCTATCTATCTATCTATCTATACACAGCATGGTTGGTAAATCACTGCTGTGGAACGTAGCAATCTCTTCTCTCTTTCTCTCTCTAGCGGTTGGTTTGTATGTGAAGAGCAGTGAACCGCTGAATGTCGTTGCTAACCTAGTGAACGGTAACCGTGGCACCGGTGTTGCCGTGCTACAGAGCGGTCAGCTGACTCGACTAGTTGCTAACTGTGTCCATGGAAACGGTCGTGGTGGTGTCACAGTGGAAAGGGAGTGTCGGGTGGAACTCCGTGGCAATGGTGTGTATGACAACGGCAGCCATGGTGTTAGTTTCCGGGGCGATGGACAGGTGGTGGAGAACGACGTGGTGGGTAACCGTGGTTACGGGATACGGTTGAAGGACGGCGCCGACGTCAAGGTGAGCTGGGCTCAAACACACACACCAAATCACCGTCACCCTGGGAATCAAGGAAATACCGTGTGTGTGTGTGTGTGTGTGTATAGGTGTTGCGTAATCGAGTCCAGCCGGTGCAGGGGTGTGGCATCGCCGTGCTGGGGCCGGCAAAGGCCATTGTCCACGACAACCTGGTGTTCCAGGGTCACCCCGGCAACGTCAAACCCCTGCTACATCGCGACCACGGCAACGACAGCAGTGTGCTGCGCAACAACAGCGTGCTGAAACATAGCAACAGGTAGCTAAGCAACCAACTATCAATGCTACTCACCAAGTGTGGAACCTCCTCCCCCTCCTCCTAGCTATTTAGTGGTTTAACACATTTTACCTCTCCTCTCCTCCTCACCCTTTTTGTCTCCCCTCCACCACTCCCCCTCTCTGCCCTCTCTTGCCAGGTCATGTCCCTCTGCCCCTCCCTGGGTTTTGGAGAACCCTCCCCCTCGCCCCCTCTCTGACCGTCCCTCATCCCTCCCCCCCTCCTCCTCCTCCTCCTGTCACCCCTCCCACTTTGCCATCTCCATGACTACCAGGATCACCGCCACCGTCGAGAGCGGTTGCCATAACAACGGCAGTGTCTTCTGCACCATCCTCTGAGGCCCTAGAAACCCGCCCTGACAACTGATTGGATGACCTCACCAGGGGGTCAAGAGTTCAGCCCTGACCTCTCCTAACTCCAGACATTGTTTTCTTAGAACATTCCTCTGACATTTTGATCTAGGAACACTTGGACTCTGAAGATGTTGCGGAATGGCTGGCTGGACACAGAACGTTCTAGAAGTGTCACTGAGCTGAAGGGGCTGTTCAGGTGACATCGCTTAAATACAGAACCAACTGACTATACAATGTTTACCACTGTGACTGTTGTGTTATCATGGACAGTATCAGCTGTGAATATACAATGTTTACCACTGTGACTGTTGTGTTATCATGGACAGTATCAGCTGTGAATATACAATGTTTACCACTGTGACTGTTGTGTTATCATGGACAGTATCAGCTGTGAATATACAATGTTTACCACTGTGACTGTTGTGTTATCATGGACAGTATCAGCTGTGAATATACAATGTTTACCACTGTGACTGTTGTGTTATCATGGACAGTATCAGCTGTGAATATACAATGTTTACCATTGTGACTGGTATCAGTGTGACCCACCTGACTAGGAATAACTCCTGGCCTTAACAACAATATTGAAAGTTCTGCCTCCTCACTGAGGAAATGTCCAGTACATAAAGTCTAGCAGCGTCTGTTTTTACTGCTATCTAAATGTTTAAGCACCAAATGACTATAAATTAATCAGTTCTTCCAGACACTTAGTTGAAGTTTTTTGAAGCCTAGTTAAATAAATAAAAGCTAGTGTTCTGACAGCTAGAGATATGAAATCACACACAACCTGAATTGACTTGTTTATTACGTTACATGTTTTATTTGTTTCCAGAATACTTTGAGGATGGCCTCCACTATCCATCTCTCTCACTAGGAATATTTAGACACTCCTCTCCTCCCTACCCATGGTTTCCTCTCCTCCCTACCCATGGTTTCCTCTCCTCCCTACCCATGTTTTCCTCTCCTCTCCTCCCTACCCATGTTTTCCTCTCCTCCCTACCCATGTTTTCCTCTCCTCCCTACCCATGTTTTCCTCTCCTCTCCTCCCTACCCAGGTTTTCCTCTCCTCCCTACCCATGTTTTCCTCTCTTCCTCTACCGCATTTTTTTGCGTTTGCGTATCTCTGAGAACGGTTGGTATTTGACGAGGGGGAGCTGCAGAGATGCCATTCTGTTTTCAGTTGTCGGGTCAGCATCGTCCCCCTTCACAAAGGCATGTCTGACCAGGGTCAGCCCCATCGACTTGGCCACCTCCAGGATCCTACACACGTACACACACGTACACACACGTACACACACGTACACACACGTACACACACGTACACACACGTACACACACGGAAAGAGAAAAGATCAGGGACGCTTTAGTTTTTTACATGATTAAGAGGTGTGTCTCTCCTGTTCTCTGTGACCTCCAGGTCTCTCTGTAACAGTCTCTCTCTCTCCTGTTCTCTGTGACCTCCAGGTCTCTCTGTAACAGTCTCTCTCTCTCCTGTTCTCTGTGACCTCCAGGTCTCTCTGTAACAGTCTCTCTCTCTCTCCTGTTCTCTGTGACCTCCAGGTCTCTCTGTAACAGTCTCTCTCTCTCTCCTGTTCTCTGTGACCTCCAGGTCTCTCTGTAACAGTCTCTCTCTCTCTCCTGTTCTCTGTGACCTCCAGGTCTCTCTGTAACAGTCTCTCTCTCTCTCCTGTTCTCTGTGACCTCCAGGTCTCTCTGTAACAGTCTCTCTCTCTCCTGTTCTCTGTGACCTCCAGGTCTCTCTGTAACAGTCTCTCTCTCTCTCTCCTGTTCTCTGTGACCTCCAGGTCTCTCTGTAACAGTCTCTCTCTCTCTCTCTCTCCTGTTCTCTGTGACCTCCAGGTCTCTCTGTAACCGTCTCTCTCTCTCTCTCCTGTTCTCTGTGACCTCCAGGTCTCTCTGTAACAGTCTCTCTCTCTCCTGTTCTCTGTGACCTCCAGGTCTCTCTGTAACAGTCTCTCTCTCTCCTGTTCTCTGTGACCTCCAGGTCTCTCTGTAACAGTCTCTCTCTCTCCTGTTCTCTGTGACCTCCAGGTCTCTCTGTAACAGTCTCTCTCTCTCTCCTGTTCTCTGTGACCTCCAGGTCTCTCTGTAACAGTCTCTCTCTCTCTCCTGTTCTCTGTGACCTCCAGGTCTCTCTGTAACAGTCTCTCTCTCCTGTTCTCTGTGACCTCCAGGTCTCTCTGTAACAGTCGCTCTCTCTCCTGTTCTCTGTGACCTCCAGGTCTCTCTGTAACAGTCTCTCTCTCCTGTTCTCTGTGACCTCCAGGTCTCTCTGTAACAGTCTCTCTCTCTCCTGTTCTCTGTGACCTCCAGGTCTCTCTGTAACAGTCTCTCTCTCTCCTGTTCTCTGTGACCTCCAGGTCTCTCTGTAACAGTCTCTCTCTCTCCTGTTCTCTGTGACCTCCAGGTCTCTCTGTAACAGTCTCTCTCTCTCCTGTTCTCTGTGACCTCCAGGTCTCTCTGTAACAGTCTCTCTCTCTCCTGTTCTCTGTGACCTCCAGGTCTCTCTGTAACAGTCTCTCTCTCTCCTGTTCTCTGTGACCTCCAGGTCTCTCTGTAACAGTCTCTCTCTCTCCTGTTCTCTGTGACCTCCAGGTCTCTCTGTAACAGTCTCTCTCTCTCCTGTTCTCTGTGACCTCCAGGTCTCTCTGTAACAGTCTCTCTCTCTCCTGTTCTCTGTGACCTCCAGGTCTCTCTGTAACAGTCTCTCTCTCTCCTGTTCTCTGTGACCTCCAGGTCTCTCTGTAACAGTCTCTCTCTCTCTCTCCTGTTCTCTGTGACCTCCAGGTCTCTCTGTAACAGTCTCTCTCTCTCTCTCCTGTTCTCTGTGACCTCCAGGTCTCTCTGTAACAGTCTCTCTCTCTCTCTCCTGTTCTCTGTGACCTCCAGATCTCTCTGTAACAGTCTCTCTCTCTCTCTCCTGTTCTCTGTGACCTCCAGGTCTCTCTGTAACAGTCTCTCTCTCTCTCTCCTGTTCTCTGTGACCTCCAGGTCTCTCTGTAACAGTCTCTCTCTCTCTCTCTCTCTCCTGTTCTCTGTGACCTCCAGGTCTCTCTGTAACAGTCTCTCTCTCTCTCTCTCTCTCTCCTGTTCTCTGTGACCTCCAGGTCTCTCTGTAACAGTCTCTCTCTCTCTCTCTCCTGTTCTCTGTGACCTCCAGGTCTCTCTGTAACAGTCTCTCTCTCTCTCTCTCCTGTTCTCTGTGACCTCCAGGTCTCTCTGTAACAGTCTCTCTCTCTCTCTCCTGTTCTCTGTGACCTCCAGGTCTCTCTGTAACAGTCTCTCTCTCTCTCTCTCCTGTTCTCTGTGACCTCCAGGTCTCTCTGTAACAGTCTCTCTCTCTCTCTCCTGTTCTCTGTGACCTCCAGGTCTCTCTGTAACAGTCTCTCTCTCTCTCTCCTGTTCTCTGTGACCTCCAGGTCTCTCTGTAACAGTCTCTCTCTCTCTCTCTCCTGTTCTCTGTGACCTCCAGGTCTCTCTGTAACAGTCTCTCTCTCTCTCTCCTGTTCTCTGTGACCTCCAGGTCTCTCTGTAACAGTCTCTCTCTCTCTCTCCTGTTCTCTGTGACCTCCAGGTCTCTCTGTAACAGTCTCTCTCTCTCTCTCCTGTTCTCTGTGACCTCCAGGTCTCTCTGTAACAGTCTCTCTCTCTCTCTCCTGTTCTCTGTGACCTCCAGGTCTCTCTGTAACAGTCTCTCTCTCTCCTGTTCTCTGTGACCTCCAGGTCTCTCTGTAACAGTCTCTCTCTCTCCTGTTCTCTGTGACCTCCAGGTCTCTCTGTAACAGTCTCTCTCTCTCTCTCTCCTGTTCTCTGTGACCTCCAGGTCTCTCTGTAACAGTCTCTCTCTCTCTCTCTCCTGTTCTCTGTGACCTCCAGGTCTCTCTGTAACAGTCTCTCTCTCTCCTGTTCTCTGTGACCTCCAGGTCTCTCTGTAACAGTCTCTCTCTCTCTCTCTCCTGTTCTCTGTGACCTCCAGGTCTCTCTGTAACAGTCTCTCTCTCTCTCCTGTTCTCTGTGACCTCCAGGTCTCTCTGTAACAGTCTCTCTCTCTCTCTCTCCTGTTCTCTGTGACCTCCAGGTCTCTCTGTAACAGTCTCTCTCTCTCTCTCTCCTGTTCTCTGTGACCTCCAGGTCTCTCTGTAAGTCTCTTTCTCTCTCTCCTGTTCTCTGTGACCTCCAGGTCTCTCTGTAACAGTGTCTCTTACCTTTTCTCTGTGACCCCCAGGTCTCTGTGTAGCAGTGTGAGGTCAGAGGTCATGTCTCCCATGTGGAGCAGCAGGGCCAGGCAGTACGCTGCCACCTTCACACGCATAGACGTAGACACCACGTTCTGCACCCTACACACACACACACACACACACACACACACACACACACACACACACACTATTCAATGTAGCAAAGACATAATAACTAAATAATGAGTTTAACCAAGAGGGAAAGAAGGACAGATGTATTCCATATATAATGCACTGTGTTGGGTGGACTATCTATGGGCCCGGGTCAAAAGTGTCCACTATATAGGGCATAGGGTGCCAGTGAGTGGACAGCTACCTGCCGTTGTTGAAGGTCTCCACGGTGAAGGTCCTCATCAGCTTGTTCTGGATGATACGAGGACAGCCCTCCTCCTGCCCGACTGAAACACAACAGTATTAATACAAAACCCTTAGGCCGGGATTCAATCAAAGGCGTATTGTCGTCAGTGTGCCTTTTTCCCCCCAAGATGTTCAGAGATCATATTCTCTGTAAACGCTACAGATGCAGGCTCAAACGAGGATTACCTTTTAAACACACACACAGGTGTACACACACACACACACACACACACACACACAGATACAAGTATACACACAGCGCAGAACTCACACTTGCGAGTGATATTTTTCTGCCGTGCCAGTCTGAGCAGCAGGTGGAGGTAGAAGGCACAGCGCGCCAGTCTCTCTCTGGCCTCGCCCTCTCTGGGCAGGGTCTCCAACTGACGCAGCACGCTCAGACACCTGGAACAACAACCACATGTCAACCACACGTCAACCACACGTCAACCACACGTCAACAGTAGCAGCATTGTACTCCTACCCTCCTTGGTCTGTCATCTTCTGTAGTTCCTCTGGGGTCAGGGCGGCCATCTTAGAACCAGCAGCAGCCAGGGCATCATACTCCACTGGAGACAGGACTGGGACTCAGGTAAGGACACACACACACAGCTTAACCTGGGGTTACAAACACACACCGAGCTTAACCTGGACACACACACACACACAGCTTAACCTGGGGACACACACACACACACACACACACAGCTTAACCTGGGGTTACAAACACACACCGAGCTTAACCTGGACACACACACACACACAGCTTAACCTGGGGACACACTTGAGACCTGAGGTCGGTCATACACACACCTTTACCTGCTCTCTCTCTCTCTCACACACACAGAGACCAGGTGAAGGATACGGTCATCAAACAGGTAGACGTGTTGAGGTATGTCGGCGTCGGGGTAGCAGGGAGGAAGGTAATGAGATACTTCAGACTGGGACGCTGTTTGAGCCACTTCCTGCTGCAGCGCTGGGGGAGCATTTACATGTTTCAGCTGTGTTACTGTACAGCTGTGTTACTGTACAGCTGTGTTACTGTACAGCTGTGTGTGTGTGTTACTGTACAGCTGTGTGTGTGTGTTAGTGTACAGGTGTGTGTGTGTTGTGTACAGGTGTGTGTGTGTGTTAGTGTACAGGTGTGTGTGTGTGCGTGTGTGTTAGTGTACAGGTGTGTGTGTGTGTGTGTGTGTGTGTGTGTGTGTGTGTGTGTGTGTGTGTGTGTGTGTGTGTTAGTGTACGTGTGTGTGTGTGTGTGTGTGTTAGTGTACAGGTGTGTGTGTGTGTGTTAGTGTACAGGTGTGTGTGTGTGTGTTAGTGTACAGGTGTGTGTGTGTGTGTTAGTGTACAGGTGTGTGTGTGTGTGTTAGTGTACAGGTGTGTGTGTGTGTTAGTGTACAGGTGTGTGTGTGTGTGTTAGTGTACAGGTGTGTGTGTGTGTGTTAGTGTACAGGTGTGTGTGTGTGTGTTAGTGTACAGGTGTGTGTGTGTGTGTTAGTGTACAGGTGTGTGTGTGTGTTAGTGTACAGGTGTGTGTGTGTGTTAGTGTACAGGTGTGTGTGTGTGTTAGTGTACAGGTGTGTGTGTGTGTGTTAGTGTACAGGTGTGTGTGTGTGTTAGTGTACAGGTGTGTGTGTTTGTGTGTGTGTGTGTGTGTGTGTGTGTGTGTGTGTGTTGCTGCAAACATTTCTAAACCTGTTTACGCTTTGTGTTAATTGATGAGGAATTTAAAAAAAAACAATTTTAGAATAAGACCTCACCATACAATATGTAATGAATTACCAAGGACCATACAATATGTAATGAATTACCAGGGACCATACGATATGTAATGAATTACCAGGGACCATACGATATGTAATGAATTACCAGGGACCATACAATATGTAATGAATTACCAGGGACCATACAATATGTAATGAATTACCAGGGACCATACAATATGTAATGAATTACCAGGGACCATACAATATGTAATGAATTACCAGGGACCATACAATATGTAATGAATTACCAGGGACCATACAATATGTAATGAATTACCAGGGACCATACGATATGTAATGAATTACCAGGGACCATACGATATGTAATGAATTACCAGGGACCATACGATATGTAATGAATTACCAGGGACCATACGATATGTAATGAATTACCAGGGACCATACGATATGTAATGAATTACCAGGGACCATACGATATGTAATGAATTACCAGGGACCATACCATATGTAATGAATTACCAGGGACCATACCATATGTAATGAATTACCAGGGACCATACGATATGTAATGAATTACCAGGGACCATACCATATGTAATGAATTACCAGGGACCATACCATATGTAATGAATTACCAGGGACCATACCATATGTAATGAATTACCAGGGACCATACCATATGTAATGAATTACCAGGGACCATACGATATGTAATGAATTACCAGGGACCATACGATATGTAATGAATTACCAGGGACCATACGATATGTAATGAATTACCAGGGACCATACGATATGTAATGAATTACCAGGGACCATACGATATGTAATGAATTACCAGGGACCATACGATATGTAATGAATTACCAGGGACCATACGATATGTAATGAATTACCAGGGACCATACGATATGTAATGAATTACCAGGGACCATACGATATGTAATGAATTACCAGGGACCTCACCATACGATATGTAATGAATTACCAGGGACCTCACCATACGATATGTAATGAATTACCAGGGACCTCACCATACGATATGTAATGAATTACCAGGGTGGAAAAGGGAAGGGGTCTGAATAATTTCTGAATGCACTGTAGGTGATTGTGTGTGTATATACAGGTGAGTGTGTTACCTTCCAGGCCCTTCTGGTCTATGACGGAGTGGGCAGCCTTGGCTACAGCACTCTGCAGGGTCTCACTGCCCACCTGGTTCAACCTCCTGGAGCTCAGAGCTCTCTTCTGCTTGTTGGTGCCAAACGCCTCGATCAGAGAGTCCACCTGGGGGTGATTACTTATTCATTATAACGACTGATGGGATCAAATGCAGATGACATGTAGCCCACAGTGGATTTAGTAAAAACAACAACCCTTAAATGTGTTAAACCTGATAGGAAGTATGGATACATTCTACTACCTGGGCTAGAGACTAAGGGGAGGGGTTCAAGACAGAACTCTACAATGCCCTGGTTCTAATTTAACAGAGATGAATGAAGGTACCTTCTCCCTGTATGTTAGATCTGTGTTCTGGGACGCATCATTCTCTGTAGACGACTCTCCTGGGAAACAGATAGCATGTTAGTCTGGTAGAGAAACATCCCAGTTACGTCAGTCAGTCAGAGCAACATCCCAGTTACGTCAGTCAGTCAGAGCAACATCCCAGTTACGTCAGTCAGTCAGAACAACATCCCAGTTACGTCAGTCAGAGCAACATCCCAGTTACGTCAGTCAGTCAGAGCAACATCCCAGTTACGTCAGTCAGTCAGAACAACATCCCAGTTACGTCAGTCAGTCAGAACAACATCCCAGTTACGTCAGTCAGTCAGAGCAACATCCCAGTTACGTCAGTCAGTCAGAGCAACATCCCAGTTACGTCAGTCAGTCAGAGCAACATCCCAGTTCAACACAATAGCAGCACATAACTCTGCATGTTGGTTAAGGGCTTGTTAGTAAGCATTTCACGGTTTACACCTGTTGTATTGGGCGCATGTGACAGCTATTCATCCAACTGTTTTTAAACATAAGTTGACGTCCCAATCCCAAATGAAACTCTATGTACTTGTGGAGATGTGATTGGTAGAGGGCAGTGTGTCCCTCCTCCAGCTCCTCCCCCAACAGCAGACATGTTTGTAGACCTGGTCAAACTGATTCAACCCATTACAATGCCAGTAAAGGTAATATGGTGAAACCTCCACCTATCCTATCCGAGGGCGGTCAAATCCTCTCATCTCCACTAGGGTGTAGGGCTTAGGGTCCATGTCTTGGACAGTAGTCCTTCTGTACCCTTACTGCCCGGCTACACTACAGTCATCAGCCAGAGGGAATGTTTCCTTAGAAATCAATGAACGCTGCTATTCTCCCTGCGTTGCGTCCAATGGCATCCAAGCTCAACAATCAGAGGTTCAATTCTCGACGGCTGACCCATTCTATCTTGTGATTTTAAATAAGAAGAAATAAAAAGCTGCATGCTGAAGAGTTAGCTTTACCTGGGATAATGGGCTGCATGCTGAAGAGTTGAGCGCTGTGCAACTCCATCCTCATGGTCTCCTTGTTCAGCACACCTACATAATACCTGTAATATAATAACACATAGTCACCCTGCCACTGTTTTGATAAACACCTGAGGACATAATACCTGGAATATAATAACACATGGTCACCCTGCCACTGTTTTGATAAACACCTGAGGACATAATACCTGGAATATAATAACACATGGTCACCCTGCCACTGTTTTGATAAACAGCTGAGGACATAATACCTGGAATATAATAACACATGGCACCCTGCCACTGTTTTGATAAACAGCTGAGGACATAATACCTGGAATATAATAACACATGTCACCCTGCCACTGTTTTGATAAACAGCTGAGGACATAATACCTGGAATATAATAACACATGTCACCCTGCCACTGTTTTGATAAACAGCTGAGGACATAATACCTGGAATATAATAACACATGGTCACCCTGCCACTGTTTTGATAAACACCTGAGGACATAATACCTGGAATATAATAACACATGGTCACCCTGCCACTGTTTTGATAAACACCTGAGGACATAATACCTGTAATATAACAACACATGGTCACCCTGCCACTGTTTTGATAAACACCTGAGGACATAATACCTGGAATATAATAACACATGGGCACCCTGCCACTGTTTTGATAAACAGCTGAGGACATAATACCTGTAATATAACAACACATGGTCACCCTGCCACTGTTTTGATAAACAGCTGAGGACATAATACCTGGAATATAATAACACATGTCACCCTGCCACTGTTTTGATAAACAGCTGAGGACATAATACCTGGAATATAATAACACATGGCACCCTGCCACTGTTTTGATAAACAGCTGAGGACATAATACCTGTAATATAACAACACATGGTCACCCTGCCACTGTTTTGATAAACAGCTGAGGACATAATACCTGGAATATAATAACACATGTCACCCTGCCACTGTTTTGATAAACAGCTGAGGACATAATACCTGGAATATAATAACACATGGTCACCCTGCCACTGTTTTGATAAACAGCTGAGGACATAATACCTGGAATATAATAACACATGGCACCCTGCCACTGTTTTGATAAACAGCTGAGGACATAATACCTGGAATATAATAACACATGGCACCCTGCCACTGTTTTGATAAACAGCTGAGGACATAATACCTGGAATATAATAACACATGGTCACCCTGCCACTGTTTTGATAAACAGCTGAGGACATAATACCTGGAATATAATAACACATGTCACCCTGCCACTGTTTTGATAAACAGCTGAGGACATAATACCTGTAATATAACAACACATGGGCACCCTGCCACTGTTTTGATAAACAGCTGAGGACATAATACCTGGAATATAATAACACATGGCACCCTGCCACTGTTTTGATAAACAGCTGAGGACATAATACCTGGAATATAATAACACATGGCACCCTGCCACTGTTTTGATAAACAGCTGAGGACATAATACCTGGAATATAATAACACATGGCACCCTGCCACTGTTTTGATAAACAGCTGAGGACATAATACCTGGAATATAATAACACATGGCACCCTGCCACTGTTTTGATAAACAGCTGAGGACATAATACCTGGAATATAATAACACATGGTCACCCTGCCACTGTTTTGATAAACAGCTGAGGACATAATACCTGGAATATAATAACACATGGCACCCTGCCACTGTTTTGATAAACAGCTGAGGACATAATACCTGGAATATAACAACACATGGCACCCTGCCACTGTTTTGATAAACAGCTGAGGACATAATACCTGGAATATAATAACACATGTCACCCTGCCACTGTTTTGATAAACAGCTGAGGACATAATACCTGTAATATAACAACACATGGTCACCCTGCCACTGTTTTGATAAACAGCTGAGGACATAATACCTGGAATATAATAACACATGGTCACCCTGCCACTGTTTTGATAAACAGCTGAGGACATAATACCTGGAATATAATAACACATGGTCACCCTGCCACTGTTTTGATAAACAGCTGAGGGACATAATACCTGTACACACAGTGTACATACAGTGGGGCAAAAAAGTATTTAGTCAGCCACCAATTGTGCAAGTTCTCCCACTTAAAAAGATGAGAGAGGCCTGTAATTTTCATCATAGGTACACTTCAACTATGAGAGACTAAATGAGAAAAAAAAATCCAGAAAATCATGTCATGTCTTCCATCATTGTAGGATTTGTAATGAATTTATTTGCAAATTATGGTGGAAAATAAGTATTTGGTCACCTACAAAAGTTTCTCAACACTTTGTTATATACCCTTTGTTGGCAATGACAGAGGTCAAACGTTTTCTGTAAGTCTTCACAAGGTTTTCACACACTGTTGCTGGTATTTTGGCCCATTCCTCCATGCAGATCTCTAGAGCAGTGATGTTTCGGGGCTGTCGCTGGGCAACACGGACTTTCAACTCCCTCCAAAGATTTTCTATGCCAGGGACTAGGCCACTCCAGGACCTTGAAATGCTACAACAGGTGTAAACCGTGAAATGCGGTGTGTTTGGGATCATTGTCATGCTGAAAGACCCAGCCACGTTTCATCTTCAATGCCCTTGCTGATGGAAGGAGGTTTTCACTCAAAATCTCACGATACATGGCCCCATTCATTCTTTCCTTTACACGGATCAGTCGTCCTGGTCCCTTTGCAGAAAAACAGCCCCAAAGCATGATGTTTCCACCCCCATGCTTCAGAGTAGGTATGGTGTTCTTTGGATGCAACTCAGCATTCTTTCTCCTCCAAACACGACGAGTTGAGTTTTTACCAAAAAGTTATATTTTGGTTTCATCTGACCATATGACATTCTCCCAATTCTCTTCTGGATCATCCAAATGCTCTCTAGCAAACTTCAGACGGGCCTGGACATGTACTGGCTTAAGCAGGGGGACACGTCTGGCACTGCAGGATTTGAGTCCCTGGCGGCGTAGTGTGTTACTGATGGTAGCCTTTGTTACTTTGGTCCCAGCTCTCTGCAGGTCATTCACTAGGTCCCCCTGTGTGGTTCTGGGATTTTTGCTCACCGTTCTTGTGATCATTTTGACCCCACGGGGTGAGATCTTGCGTGGAGCCCCAGATCGAGGGAGATTATCAGTGGTCTTGTATGTCTTCCATTTCCTAATAATTGCTCCCACAGTTGATTTCTTCACACCAAGCTGCTTACCTATTGCAGATTCAGTCTTCCCAGCCTGGTGCAGGTCTACAATTTTGTTTCTGGTGTCCTTTGACAGCTCTTTGGTCTTGGCCATAGTGGAGTTTGGAGTGTGACTGTTTAAGGTTGTGGACAGGTGTCTTTTATACTGATAACAAGTTCAAACAGGTGCCATTAATACAGGTAACGAGTGGAGGACAGAGGAGCCTCTTAAAGAAGAAGTTACAGGTCTGTGAGAGCCAGAAATCTTGCTTGTTTGTAGGTGACCAAATACTTATTTTCCACCATAATTTGCAAATAAATTCATTAAAAATCCTACAATGTGATTTTCTGATCTCTTTTTTTTCTCTCATAGTTGAAGTGTACCTATGATGAAAATTACAGGCCTCTCATCTTTTTAAGTGGGAGAACTTGCACAATTGGTGGCTGACTAAATACTTTTTTGCCCCACTGTATCGGTCAAAAGGTCCCCACTGTGTTGATAACAGCTGTAGCATGGTGGTTCCACCGTGTTGATAACAGATGTAGCATGGTGGTGTCCACTGTGTTGATAACAGCTGTAGCATGGTGGTTCCACCGTGTTGATAACAGCTGTAGCATGGTGGTGTCCACTGTGTTGATAACACCTGTAGCATGGTGGTGTCCACTGTTGATAACACCTGTAGCATGGTGGTGTCCACTGTGTTGATAACACCTGTAGCATGGTGGTGTCCACTGTGTTAATAACAGATGTAGCATGGTGGTGTCCACTGTGTTAATAACAGATGTAGCATGGTGGTGTCCACTGTGTTAATAACAGATGTAGCATGGTGGTGTCCACTGTGTCAATAACAGATGTAGCATGGTGGTGTCCACTGTGTTGATAACACCTGTAGCATGGTGGTGTCCACTGTGTTGATAACACCTGTAGCATGGTGGTGTCCACTGTGTTGATAACACCTGTAGCATGGTGGTGTCCACTGTGTTGATAACACCTGTAGCATGGTGGTGTCCACTGTGTTGATAACACCTGTAGCATGGTGGTGTCCACTGTGTTGATAACACCTGTAGCATGGTGGTGTCCACTATGTTGATAACACCTGTAGCATGGTGGTGTCCACTGTGTTGATAACACCTGTAGCATGGTGGTGTCCACTGTGTTGATAACACCTGTAGCATGGTGGTGTCCACTGTGTTGATAACACCTGTAGCATGGTGGTGTCCACTGTGTCAATAACACCTGTAGCATGGTGGTGTCCACTGTGTCAATAACACCTGTAGCATGGTGGTGTCCACTGTGTCAATAACAGATGTAGCATGGTGGTGTCCACTGTGTCAATAACAGATGTAGCATGGTGGTGTCCACTGTGTCAATAACACCTGTAGCATGGTGGTGTCCACTGTGTCAATAACAGATGTAGCATGGTGGTGTCCACTGTGTCGATAACAGATGTAGCATGGTGGTGTCCACTGTGTCGATAACACCTGTAGCATGGTGGTGTCCACTGTGTTGATAACAGATGTAGCATGGTGGTGTCCACTGTGTTGATAACAGATGTAGCATGGTGGTGTCCACTGTGTTGATAACAGATGTAGCATGGTGGTGTCCACTGTGTTGATAACAGATGTAGCATGGTGGTGTCCACTGTGTTGATAACAGATGTAGCATGGTGGTGTCCACTGTGTTGATAACAGATGTAGCATGGTGGTGTCCACTGTGTTAATAACAGATGTAGCATGGTGGTGTCCACTGTGTTGATAACAGATGTAGCATGGTGGTGTCCACTGTGTTAATAACAGATGTAGCATGGTGGTGTCCACTGTGTTAATAACAGATGTAGCATGGTGGTGTCCACTGTGTCAATAACACCTGTAGCATGGTGGTGTCCACTGTGTTAATAACAGATGTAGCATGGTGGTGTCCACTGTGTCAATAACAGATGTAGCATGGTGGTGTCCACTGTGTTAATAACAGATGTAGCATGGTGGTGTCCACTGTGTTAATAACAGATGTAGCATGGTGGTGTCCACTGTGTTAATAACAGATGTAGCATGGTGGTGTCCACTGTGTTAATAACAGATGTAGCATGGTGGTGTCCACTGTGTCAATAACAGATGTAGCATGGTGGTGTCCACTGTGTTAATAACAGATGTAGCATGGTGGTGTCCACTGTGTCAATAACAGATGTAGCATGGTGGTGTCCACTGTGTTAATAACAGATGTAGCATGGTGGTGTCCACGGTGTTAATAACAGATGTAACATGGTGGTGTCCACTGTGTCAATAACAGATGTAGCATGGTGGTGTCCACTGTGTTAATAACAGATGTAGCATGGTGGTGTCCACTGTGTTAATAACAGATGTAGCATGGTGGTGTCCACTGTGTTAATAACAGATGTAGCATGGTGGTGTCCACTGTGTCAATAACACCTGTAGCATGGTGGTGTCCACTGTGTTAATAACAGATGTAGCATGGTGGTGTCCACTGTGTTAATAACAGATGTAGCATGGTGGTGTCCACTGTGTTAATAACAGATGTAGCATGGTGGTGTCCACTGTGTTAATAACAGATGTAGCATGGTGGTGTCCACTGTGTTAATAACAGATGTAGCATGGTGGTGTCCAACTAGAATATTCAGAAAACTGGCCTCTCCTGAACACAACTCAGGGTTTTCAGCTGTTGAATATATTGTATAATTTGTTTTGTTTTTTAATAAACTTACTTGCAAAGGTTGTTGCATTTTAGGGATCCTGTTCCAAAGTTATCCCCAACATAGGAGAGTCTGTCTGATTCTACAACCTGAGAGAGACAGAAACAAGACTGTTAGAGAGATGTAACATACACATAAATAAAGTATTTTACCAAAGTGTCTGATATTTATCTACAGAGAGACAACCCAGTGTTGTGCTCCTGGGTACTGATCCAAGATCAGTGTCTGATATTTATCTAGAGGGACAACTCAGTGTTGTGCTCCTGGGTACTGATCCAAGATCAGTGTCTAGAGGAAACTTGTAGTGGTCTCACCAGCATGCGTCGGTGCTTCTTCCTAGGGTTGGTCTCGTCGATGTTCTTATAGAAGGTGAAGTCCAGCTGCTCTGTGTTCCTCAGGTTGCCATTAGAGAACTGAACTGTTGAGGAGAAGAGGGTTGATGATTGAAAGGGATGTACACTGTATGTGAGGATGCTGTTCGTTGACTACAGCTCTGCCTTTAATACCATAGTACCCTCTACGCTCACCACAAAGCTCACGGCCAAGGGTGCGTCTTCAGTCCCCTCCTGTATTCCCTGGATTGTGTGGCCTCACACAGTTCCAACTCCATCATCAAGTTGGCTGAGGACAGGACAGTAGTAGGCCTGATTACCACCAATGACGAGACAGCAAAACAAAAGAGCTGATTGTGGACTTCAGAAGGAACCAGACTGGGCACGCCCCTATCCTCATCAACATGGCTGCTGCGGACTTCCTTCCTGTCCAAAACGGCACCCTACTTCCTCTATATATACAGTGCACTTCCTTTGACCAGCTCTGGTCAAAAGTAGGGCACAATATAGGGACGCGTTAATGGTCAAAAGTCGTACTCTAGCTGTATGGGAATAGGGTGCCACCTGCTGGTCAAAAATAGAACACTATATCTGGAACATTCTGTATGGTAGCCAGCAGATCTGACCCGCTTGCTTACAGCTGCACAACAAATACGCTGATTGGCTGATGCTGATACTGCCACTCCAAAATGGCTGCTGCTACCTAGCATGAGGACAAAGTGGACAGTTTTATATTAATAATAATATTAAAAAGATTCCACAGACTTCCAGTCATTACGCTAGTTAGCATTGGCTCGCATAACTACATCTTAACTTCCTTCATACTGGATGCAGAGACATAAAAACGGCATCCATTAGTTAAAGGACCTTTACGTTACTGCGCTAACATGAGAGCACCCACGTGCCCTACGGAACAGGATGGAGTTCAGTGATGTCAGTGCTGTAATTAAACCTGTTTTTTAAATGAATTTTAGGCTGTGACATAAATAGGATATTTACCAATAACAGCTTTATCGGCTTCTCTCTCCTCCTCACAGCAAACCAATGTGCAGTTTGCGTCCATGTTTTGTTGTCAGGCACGGACCTAAACAGTCTGAGAGATATTCGCCCTCGACCTGCAGCGCCGACCCGTGGCAGGGAGTGGTACTGCACGGTGACATCATAGGGGCGCAGCGCCACCTACCGAGTCTGGGGAGAACAGCATCCACTCACCTGTCTACCGATACATCATGCTTGATAATCAGTGAATAAAGCTGCCATTACATTACAATAGTCTTTTTAAAATGTAATTTCGGATAGAAAATGAATCACCTCTAAATATATTACTAAATGTATTTCTTAATGTTTTAGGGACAAACCATCTAGCTCCAGGCCCCGCCCCTCGAGAAGACCCTCTCTGGTGAAACTCTAGATGTAGCTGTTATCTAGATGTTATCTAGCTGTTATCTAGCTGTGTTGTGTCTGTCCTTGGGGTTCAACCAGCCGGACAACATTCCGGGAAAGCTGACTGTGAGCGTTAGCGGTCCATGAAGACTGGCTAGCCGTCGGTAGTCGTGGTTCTGTCCGGTCTAGTGGCCTTGACGAACCCCGCCTGTCCGCCCTGACCGGCAGCAGCACCGACAAGGTACCGCGGACCGAGAGCTAACGTTAGCACGCTAGCTAGCTTCTTGTTTGTGTTTTTATCATCACGTTTTATTGTTCCCTCAAGTTATCAACGTTGCTGCTTTCAAGGGGAAACGGGACATCTGTTAATCCAGATAGATAGTCAGCATTAAGAATAACAGTAGACCTGTTAACGGGATCTAATCCAGATAGATAGTCAGCATTAAGAATAACAGTAGACCTGTTAACGGGATCTAATCCAGATAGATAGTCAGCATTAAGAATAACAGTAGACCTGTTAACGGGATCTAATCCAGATAGATAGTCAGCATTAAGAATAACAGTAGACCTGTTAACGGGATCTAATCCAGATAGATAGTCAGCATTAAGAATAACAGTAGACCTGTTAACGGGATCTAATCCAGATAGATAGTCAGCATTAAGAATAACAGTAGACCTGTTAACGGGATCTAATCCAGATAGATAGTCAGCATTAAGAATAACAGTAGACCTGTTAACGGGATCTAATCCAGATAGATAGTCAGCATTAAGAATAACAGTAGACCTGTTAACGGGATCTAATCCAGATAGATAGTCAGCATTAAGAATAACAGTAGACCTGTTAACGGGATCTAATCCAGATAGATAGTCAGCATTAAGAATAACAGTAGACCTGTTAACGGGATCTAATCCAGATAGATAGTCAGCATTAAGAATAACAGTAGACCTGTTAACGGGATCTAATCCAGATAGATAGTCAGCATTAAGAATAACAGTAGACCTGTTAACGGGATCTAATCCAGATAGATAGTCAGCATTAAGAATAACAGTAGACCTGTTAACGGGATCTAATCCAGATAGATAGTCAGCATTAAGAATAACAGTAGACCTGTTAACAGAATGAGGACTTCATGATGTTGTTGTTTTAACAACATGGGGTTATGTTGACTAGCTGCTTCATCTCTATCTGTGTAACTAGCTAACGGACTAACTATCCAGCTGCTGACTAGTTAGTTAGCTGTCTAGACTCGATTTCTAGACAACAACTAACTACAGTTTTCTTACTAACTGTTAGTTTGAACTTGACTAATGTCTCCACGTAGACATACTGGCTTTAATTTCATTTAGCACATTATCTTCAATATCGTTGCTAGTTCCCACTTTCACTTATCAGAAAATGTTCACCTTCAACAATACAAATATGATCTATTTGTTAATACGTGAAAGTAATGAATATACTAAACCTATTCTTCAACACGTCCCCTACTGTCTACTATAATGTCCCCTCTGTTGTCCCCTACTGTCTACTATAATGTCCCCTCTGTTGTCCCCTACTGTCTACTGTAATGTCCCCTCTGTTGTCCTCTACTGTCTACTATAATGTCCCCTCTGTTGTCCTCTACTGTCTACTATAATGTCCCCTCTGTTGTCCTCTACTGTCTACTATAATGTCCCCTCTGTTGTCCCCTACTGTCTACTATAATGTCCCCTCTGTTGTCCCCTACTGTCTACTATAATGTCCCCTCTGTTGTCCTCTACTGTCTACTATAATGTCCCCTCTGTTGTCCTCTACTGTCTACTATAATGTCCCCTCTGTTGTCCTCTACTGTCTACTATAATGTCCCCTCTGTTGTCCCCTACTGTCTACTATAATGTCCCCTCTGTTGTCCCCTACTGTCTACTATAATGTCCCCTCTGTTGTCCCCTACTGTCTACTATAATGTCCCCTCTGTTGTCCCCTACTGTCTACTATAATGTCCCCTCTGTTGTCCTCTACTGTCTACTATAATGTCCCCTCTGTTGTCCTCTACTGTCTACTATAATGTCCCCTCTGTTGTCCTCTACTGTCTACTATAATGTCCCCTCTGTTGTCCCCTACTGTCTACTATAATGTCCCCTCTGTTGTCCTCTACTGTTTACTATAATGTCCCCTCTGTTGTCCTCTACTGTCTACTATAATGTCCCCTCTGTTGTCCTCTACTGTCTACTATAATGTCCCCTCTGTTGTCCTCTACTGTCTACTATAATGTCCCCTCTGTTGTCCTCTACTGTCTACTATAATGTCCCCTCTGTTGTCCTCTACTGTCTACTATAATGTCCCCTCTGTTGTCCTCTACTGTCTACTATAATGTCCCCTCTGTTGTCCCCTACTGTCTACTATAATGTCCCCTCTGTTGTCCCCTACTGTCTACTATAATGTCCCCTCTGTTGTCCCCTACTGTCTACTATAATGTCCCCTCTGTTGTCCTCTACTGTCTACTATAATGTCCCCTCTGTTGTCCTCTACTGTCTACTATAATGTCCCCTCTGTTGTCCTCTACTGTCTACTATAATGTCCCCTCTGTTGTCCTCTACTGTCTACTATAATGTCCCCTCTGTTGTCCTCTACTGTCTACTATAATGTCCCCTCTGTTGTCCTCTACTGTCTACTATAATGTCCCCTCTGTTCAATCAATCAATCAATCATTTTTATTTCTAAAGCACATTTAAAAACAACACGAGTTGACCAAAGTGCTTTACAGACCCAACTGTACAAAACATATAGACAAATACACCATAAAACAAAACAAAACACCACATGTAGCTAAGAACAGTTAAAAGCAGCGGAGAAGAGGTGGGTCTTCAGCCTAGATTTAAAACACTCGACGGAATCACAGGATTTAATGTGTAAAGGGAGACTATTCCAAAGACGCGGTGCTGCTACCGCAAGGGCACGATCTCCCTTGGTTATTAACCGAGATTTTGGAACATTTAAAATGAAGCTTTGAGATGATCTTAGTGGTCTAGCAGCAACATGATGCTGTAACAAACTAGAGATATATACAGGGGCAAGCCCATGTAAACCTTTAAAAACCATCAAGAGGACCTTGAAATGCACCCTATACTCCACAGGAAGCCAGTGCAAAGAAGCCAGCACCGGAGAGATACTGGAACATTTCCTGGTACCAGTCAACAGTCTGGCCGCAGCATTCTGGACCAGTTGCAGCCGTGAAAGCAACTTCTTAGACAACCCCAAATAAAGAGAATTACAATAATCCAATCTGGACGAAATAAATGCATGGATCACAGTTTCCATGTCTTTGAAAGACAGGAAGCCTTTCAATTTGGCAATGCCCCTCAATTGAAAAAAGCTGCCCTTAACCACAGCATTTACTTGTTTATCGAATTTTAGTTCGGAGTCAAAAATCACACCAAGGTTCCTCACCTGAGTATTAACATTAGAGGCCAGAGGGCCCAAGTCAAGTACGATCTGTTTTGCTAGCTTTGGTGGGCCAAAAATCACCACTTCGAATTTGGATTCGTTCAGCTGAAGGAAACTTGATGCCATCCACAGCTTTATTTCGTCCAGACAGTTCAGCAATGCTGACCATTTTGAGGTGTCATTCAATTTCAAAGGAAGATACAACTGGGTGTCATCTGCATAACAATGGTATGCCACACCATGCTTTTGACAGATTAATCCCAGAGGGAGCATATATAAGGAAAACAAGACAGGGCCAAGACACGAACCCTGAGGGACCCCAGAGACGATGGAACGAGCGGAGGAAATAGAGCTCCCTATTTCCACCGCAAAGGTTCTCCCCTGTAAATACGATGAAAACCACCCTAATGCAATCCCCCCAATGCCCACCCAAAGACTCAGACGCTCAATGAGAATCCCATGATCCACTGTATCGAATGCAGCACTCAGATCCAGCATCACTAAGACAGCACCGTTCCCAGAATCTACCGACAAAAGCAAGTCGTTGGTCACCTTGAGAAGGGCAGTTTCTGTACTATGCTGAGGCCTAAAACCCGACTGGAATGTATCAAAAATATTGTTTTTATTTAAAAAAGTTGACAGTTGATTAAGAACTACCTTCTCCAGCATTTTAGCTAAAAAAGGCACCTTAGAGATAGGTCTATAATTGTTTAACACCGACGGGTCTAAACTCGTTTTTTTTAAAAGAGGCTGCACAAGAGCGTGCTTAAAATATGATGGCACAAGCCCCTCTATAAGACTCTGATTCACTACAGATGATATAGTAGGACCCACCGCATCCCAAACCTGAATTAGCAAGCGGGGCGGGATGATATCAAGAGAGCAATAAGATAACTTGAGATGTTGGGCAATTTCTAACAGGTCCGAAGTAGTTACCGGCTCAAATGTACTTAACTGGCCAGAGGTAAAAGAATTCGGAGGAGATTGAATATGGCTTAGAACGCGGACAGAACTAGAGATGCTGGCTCTTATAGCGGAGATTTTATCCATAAAAAACTGCAAAAAAGATTCACAAGCTCTCTCTGAATTATCGAAGACAATAGGGCATGCAGGATTTAAAACTGTATTAATTACCCTAAATAATATTTTATGACTGTGCTGATTCTTAGAGATTAAATGGGAGAAATGCTGCACCTTCGCCGCTTTGACAAACTGTTGGTAAGACACCATACACTCTCTGAGTACCTCGTATGAGACTTGAAGTCTGTCCTTCTTCCATTTCCTCTCTGCCTGCCTCCATTTTTGTCTAAGCAGCCGACTGTCATCATTGAGCCATGGCTGAGATACAGTTTTTGATTTTACCTGTTTCCAGGGGGCAATACAATCCAAAATATGATTGCAGCCCATATTGAAATCAGATACCAGCTCCTCTAAACCCCGAAAAGATGGATTATTCTCAATAACTGGCATAAGGGCATTGTACTGGTCAGAAAACTTAGAAGCAGAAGCAGCATTTAAGGCCCGCGCTCGACGGCCAACTGGCACGGAACCCGAAGGGAGTCCAGAAAATGTGACATTAAACATAATAACAATAATGTCCTCTACTGTCTACTATAATGTCCCCTCTGTTGTCCTCTACTGTCTACTATAATGTCCCCTCTGTTGTCCTCTACTGTCTACTATAATGTCCCCTCTGTTGTCCTCTACTGTCTACTATAATGTCCCCTCTGTTGTCCTCTACTGTCTACTATAATGTCCCCTCTGTTGTCCTCTACTGTCTACTATAATGTCCCCTCTGTTGTCCTCTACTGTCTACTATAATGTCCCCTCTGTTGTCCCCTACTGTCTACTATAATGTCCCCTCTGTTGTCCTCTACTGTCTACTATAATGTCCCCTCTGTTGTCCCCTACTGTCTACTATAATGTCCCCTCTGTTGTCCCCTACTGTCTACTATAATGTCCCCTCTGTTGTCCTCTACTGTCTACTATAATGTCTCCTCTGTTGTCCCCTACTGTCTACTATAATGTCCCCTCTGTTGTCCTCTACTGTCTACTATAATGTCCCCTCTGTTGTCCCCTACTGTCTACTATAATGTCCCCTCTGTTATCCTCTACTGTCTACTATAATGTCCCCTCTGTTGTCCTCTACTGTCTACTATAATGTCTCCTCTGTTGTCCTCTACTGTCTACTATAATGTCCCCTCTGTTGTCCTCTACTGTCTACTATAATGTCCCCTCTGTTGTCCTCTACTGTCTACTATAATGTCCCCTCTGTTGTCCTCTACTGTCTACTATAATGTCCCCTCTGTTGTCCTCTACTGTCTACTATAATGTCCCCTCTGTTGTCCCCTACTGTCTACTATAATGTCCCCTCTGTTGTCCCCTACTGTCTACTATAATGTCCCCTCTGTTGTCCTCTACTGTCTACTATAATGTCTCCTCTGTTGTCCTCTACTGTCTACTATAATGTCCCCTCTGTTGTCCTCTACTGTCTACTATAATGTCTCCTCTGTTGTCCTCTACTGTCTACTATAATGTCCCCTCTGTTGTCCTCTACTGTCTACTATAATGTCCCCTCTGTTGTCCTCTACTGTCTACTATAATGTCCCCTCTGTTGTCCTCTACTGTCTACTATAATGTCCCCTCTGTTGTCCTCTACTGTCTACTATAATGTCCCCTCTGTTGTCCTCTACTGTCTACTATAATGTCCCCTCTGTTGTCCCCTACTGTCTACTATAATGTCCCCTCTGTTGTCCCCTACTGTCTACTATAATGTCCCCTCTGTTGTCCTCTACTGTCTACTATAATGTCTCCTCTGTTGTCCTCTACTGTCTACTATAATGTCCCCTCTGTTGTCCTCTACTGTCTACTATAATGTCCCCTCTGTTGTCCTCTACTGTCTACTATAATGTCCCCTCTGTTGTCCTCTACTGTCTACTATAATGTCCCCTCTGTTGTCCTCTACTGTCTACTATAATGTCTCCTCTGTTGTCCTCTACTGTCTACTATAATGTCCCCTCTGTTGTCCTCTACTGTCTACTATAATGTCCCCTCTGTTGTCCCCTACTGTCTACTATAATGTCCCCTCTGTTGTCCCCTACTGTCTACTATAATGTCCCCTCTGTTGTCCTCTACTGTCTACTATAATGTCCCCTCTGTTGTCCTCTACTGTCTACTATAATGTCTCCTCTGTTGTCCTCTACTGTCTACTATAATGTCCCCTCTGTTGTCCTCTACTGTCTACTATAATGTCCCCTCTGTTGTCCCCTACTGTCTACTATAATGTCCCTTCTGTTGTCCCCTACTGTCTACTATAATGTCCCCTCTGTTGTCCTCTACTGTCTACTATAATGTCCCCTCTGTTGTCCCCTACTGTCTACTATAATGTCCCCTCTGTTGTCCCCTACTGTCTACTATAATGTCTCCTCTGTTGTCCCCTACTGTCTACTATAATGTCTCCTCTGTTGTCCCCTACTGTCTACTATAATGTCCCCTCTGTTGTCCTCTACTGTCTACTATAATGTCTCCTCTGTTGTCCTCTACTGTCTACTATAATGTCTCCTCTGTTGTCCTCTACTGTCTACTATAATGTCTCCTCTGTTGTCCCCTACTGTCTACTATAATGTCTCCTCTGTTGTCCTCTACTGTCTACTATAATGTCCCCTCTGTTGTCCTCTACTGTCTACTATAATGTCTCCTCTGTTGTCCTCTACTGTCTACTATAATGTCCCCTCTGTTGTCCTCTACTGTCTACTATAATGTCTCCTCTGTTGTCCTCTACTGTCTACTATAATGTCCCCTCTGTTGTCCCCTACTGTCTACTATAATGTCCCTTCTGTTGTCCCCTACTGTCTACTATAATGTCCCCTCTGTTGTCCTCTACTGTCTACTATAATGTCCCCTCTGTTGTCCCCTACTGTCTACTATAATGTCCCCTCTGTTGTCCCCTACTGTCTACTATAATGTCTCCTCTGTTGTCCCCTACTGTCTACTATAATGTCTCCTCTGTTGTCCCCTACTGTCTACTATAATGTCCCCTCTGTTGTCCTCTACTGTCTACTATAATGTCTCCTCTGTTGTCCTCTACTGTCTACTATAATGTCTCCTCTGTTGTCCCCTACTGTCTACTATAATGTCTCCTCTGTTGTCCCCTACTGTCTACTATAATGTCTCCTCTGTTGTCCTCTACTGTCTACTATAATGTCCCCTCTGTTGTCCTCTACTGTCTACTATAATGTCTCCTCTGTTGTCCTCTACTGTCTACTATAATGTCCCCTCTGTTGTCCTCTACTGTCTACTATGTCTCCTCTGTTGTCCTCTACTGTCTACTATAATGTCCCCTCTGTTGTCCTCTACTGTCTACTATAATGTCCCCTCTGTTGTCCTCTACTGTCTACTATAATGTCTCCTCTGTTGTCCTCTACTGTCTACTATAATGTCCCCTCTGTTGTCCTCTACTGTCTACTATAATGTCTCCTCTGTTGTCCTCTACTGTCTACTATAATGTCACCTCTGTTGTCCTCTACTGTCTACTATAATGTCTCCTCTGTTGTCCTCTACTGTCTACTATAATGTCCCCTCTGTTGTCCTCTACTGTCTACTATAATGTCTCCTCTGTTGTCCTCTACTGTCTACTATAATGTCCCCTCTGTTGTCCTCTACTGTCTACTATAATGTCTCCTCTGTTGTCCCCTACTGTCTACTATAATGTCCCCTCTGTTGTCCTCTACTGTCTACTATAATGTCCCCTCTGTTGTCCTCTACTGTCTACTATAATGTCCCCTCTGTTGTCCTCTACTGTCTACTATAATGTCCCCTCTGTTGTCCTCTACTGTCTACTATAATGTCTCCTCTGTTGTCCTCTACTGTCTACTATAATGTCCCCTCTGTTGTCCTCTACTGTCTACTATAATGTCCCCTCTGTTGTCCTCTACTGTCTACTATAATGTCCCCTCTGTTGTCCTCTACTGTCTACTATAATGTCCCCTCTGTTGTCCTCTACTGTCTACTATAATGTCCCCTCTGTTGTCCTCTACTGTCTACTATAATGTCTCCTCTGTTGTCCTCTACTGTCTACTATAATGTCCCCTCTGTTGTCCTCTACTGTCTACTATAATGTCCCCTCTGTTGTCCTCTACTGTCTACTATAATGTCTCCTCTGTTGTCCTCTACTGTCTACTATAATGTCCCCTCTGTTGTCCTCTACTGTCTACTATAATGTCCCCTCTGTTGTCCTCTACTGTCTACTATAATGTCCCCTCTGTTGTCCTCTACTGTCTACTATAATGTCCCCTCTGTTGTCCTCTACTGTCTACTATAATGTCCCCTCTGTTGTCCTCTACTGTCTACTATAATGTCTCCTCTGTTGTCCCCTACTGTCTACTATAATGTCTCCTCTGTTGTCCTCTACTGTCTACTATAATGTCCCCTCTGTTGTCCTCTACTGTCTACTATAATGTCCCCTCTGTTGTCCTCTACTGTCTACTATAATGTCCCCTCTGTTGTCCTCTACTGTCTACTATAATGTCCCCTCTGTTGTCCCCTACTGTCTACTATAATGTCCCCTCTGTTGTCCTCTACTGTCTACTATAATGTCTCCTCTGTTGTCCTCTACTGTCTACTATAATGTCCCCTCTGTTGTCCTCTACTGTCTACTATAATGTCCCCTCTGTTGTCCTCTACTGTCTACTATAATGTCCCCTCTGTTGTCCTCTACTGTCTACTATAATGTCCCCTCTGTTGTCCTCTACTGTCTACTATAATGTCCCCTCTGTTGTCCTCTACTGTCTACTATAATGTCCCCTCTGTTGTCCTCTACTGTCTACTATAATGTCCCCTCTGTTGTCCTCTACTGTCTACTATAATGTCCCCTCTGTTGTCCTCTACTGTCTACTATAATGTCCCCTCTGTTGTCCTCTACTGTCTACTATAATGTCCCCTCTGTTGTCCTCTACTGTCTACTATAATGTCTCCTCTGTTGTCCTCTACTGTCTACTATAATGTCCCCTCTGTTGTCCTCTACTGTCTACTATAATGTCCCCTCTGTTGTCCTCTACTGTCTACTATAATGTCCCCTCTGTTGTCCTCTACTGTCTACTATAATGTCCCCTCTGTTGTCCTCTACTGTCTACTATAATGTCCCCTCTGTTGTCCTCTACTGTCTACTATAATGTCCCCTCTGTTGTCCTCTACTGTCTACTATAATGTCCCCTCTGTTGTCCTCTACTGTCTACTATAATGTCCCCTCTGTTGTCCTCTACTGTCTACTATAATGTCCCCTCTGTTGTCCCCTACTGTCTACTATAATGTCCCCTCTGTTGTCCTCTACTGTCTACTATAATGTCCCCTCTGTTGTCCTCTACTGTCTACTATAATGTCCCCTCTGTTGTCCTCTACTGTCTACTATAATGTCCCCTCTGTTGTCCTCTACTGTCTACTATAATGTCCCCTCTGTTGTCCTCTACTGTCTACTATAATGTCCCCTCTGTTGTCCTCTACTGTCTACTATAATGTCTCCTCTGTTGTCCTCTACTGTCTACTATAATGTCTCCTCTGTTGTCCTCTACTGTCTACTATAATGTCCCCTCTGTTGTCCTCTACTGTCTACTATAATGTCCCCTCTGTTGTCCTCTACTGTCTACTATAATGTCCCCTCTGTTGTCCTCTACTGTCTACTATAATGTCCCCTCTGTTGTCCCCTACTGTCTACTATAATGTCCCCTCTGTTGTCCTCTACTGTCTACTATAATGTCCCCTCTGTTGTCCTCTACTGTCTACTATAATGTCCCCTCTGTTGTCCCCTACTGTCTACTATAATGTCCCCTCTGTTGTCCCCTACTGTCTACTATAATGTCCCCTCTGTTGTCCCCTACTGTCTACTATAATGTCCCCTCTGTTGTCCTCTACTGTCTACTATAATGTCCCCTCTGTTGTCCTCTACTGTCTACTATAATGTCCCCTCTGTTGTCCTCTACTGTCTACTATAATGTCCCCTCTGTTGTCCTCTACTGTCTACTATAATGTCCCCTCTGTTGTCCTCTACTGTCTACTATAATGTCTCCTCTGTTGTCCTCTACTGTCTACTATAATGCCCCCTCTGTTGTCCTCTACTGTCTACTATAATGTCTCCTCTGTTGTCCTCTACTGTCTACTATAATGTCTCCTCTGTTGTCCTCTACTGTCTACTATAATGTCCCCTCTGTTGTCCTCTACTGTCTACTATAATGTCCCCTCTGTTGTCCTCTACTGTCTACTATAATGTCTCCTCTGTTGTCCTCTACTGTCTACTATAATGTCCCCTCTGTTGTCCTCTACTGTCTACTATAATGTCTCCTCTGTTGTCCTCTACTGTCTACTATAATGTCCCCTCTGTTGTCCTCTACTGTCTACTATAATGTCTCCTCTGTTGTCCTCTACTGTCTACTATAATGTCCCCTCTGTTGTCCTCTACTGTCTACTATAATGTCTCCTCTGTTGTCCTCTACTGTCTACTATAATGTCCCCTCTGTTGTCCTCTACTGTCTACTATAATGTCTCCTCTGTTGTCCTCTACTGTCTACTATAATGTCCCCTCTGTTGTCCTCTACTGTCTACTATAATGTCCCCTCTGTTGTCCTCTACTGTCTACTATAATGTCCCCTCTGTTGTCCTCTACTGTCTACTATAATGTCTCCTCTGTTGTCCTCTACTGTCTACTAGAATGTCCCCTCTGTTGTCCTCTACTGTCTACTATAATGTCTCCTCTGTTGTCCTCTATTGTCTACTATAATGTCCCCTCTGTTGTCCTCTACTGTCTACTATAATGTCTCCTCTGTTGTCCTCTACTGTCTACTATAATGTCCCCTCTGTTGTCCTCTACTGTCTACTATAATGTCTCCTCTGTTGTCCTCTACTGTCTACTATAATGTCCCCTCTGTTGTCCTCTACTGTCTACTATAATGTCTCCTCTGTTGTCCTCTACTGTCTACTATAATGTCCCCTCTGTTGTCCTCTACTGTCTACTATAATGTCCCCTCTGTTGTCCTCTACTGTCTACTATAATGTCCCCTCTGTTGTCCTCTACTGTCTACTATAATGTCTCCTCTGTTGTCCTCTACTGTCTACTATAATGTCCCCTCTGTTGTCCCCTACTGTCTACTATAATGTCCCCTCTGTTGTCCTCTACTGTCTACTATAATGTCCCCTCTGTTGTCCTCTACTGTCTACTATAATGTCCCCTCTGTTGTCTTCTACTGTCTACTATAATGTCCCCTCTGTTGTCCTCTACTGTCTACTATAATGTCCCCTCTGTTGTCCTCTACTGTCTACTATAATGTCCCCTCTGTTGTCCTCTACTGTCTACTATAATGTCCCCTCTGTTGTCCTCTACTGTCTACTATAATGTCTCCTCTGTTGTCCTCTACTGTCTACTATAATGTCTCCTCTGTTGTCCTCTACTGTCTACTATAATGTCCCCTCTGTTGTCCCCTACTGTCTACTATAATGTCCCCTCTGTTGTCCTCTACTGTCTACTATAATGTCCCCTCTGTTGTCCTCTACTGTCTACTATAATGTCCCCTCTGTTGTCCTCTACTGTCTACTATAATGTCCCCTCTGTTGTCCTCTACTGTCTACTATAATGTCCCCTCTGTTGTCCTCTACTGTCTACTATAATGTCTCCTATGACAGTCAATTTAAACTTAACTTTTTAATCAATCAAATATTTGTCAGCAAGATTTTTTTACAACCCTGTTTCTCTCTCTCCCTTCCTTCCCCTCCCTGCCCTCACCCTCTCCTCGCTCCCTCTCCCCTCTCTTTCCCTCTCACCCCTTCCCTATTCCCCTTTCCCTCCTCTCCCCCGTCCCCCTCCCTCCCTCCCCCCAGGTCATGGACTTCCCCGGCCACTTTGACCAGGTAATGCAAAGAGCTTTATGATTTCTGTCTGTAAATGAAAAAACATTCTACAAATTATTTATTATTTTTCATAATAATATCATATTAGAATATTAGAATACATGCCGTTTGGCTGCCGCTTCTATCCGAAGTGACTTACAGTCATGCATTCGTACATTTTACATGTATGCGTGGCCCCAGCGGGAATCGAACCCATGACGTTGCAAGCGCCATGCTCTAGCGAGCGACTGAGCCACACATTATTCATGTTATTATTCTAGGTCTTCCAGCAGCTGAACTACCAGCGCATACACAACCAGCTGTGTGACTGTGTCATTGTGGTGGGCAGCCGTCATTTTAAGGCCCACCGCTCGGTGCTGGCGGCTTGCAGCACTCACTTCAGAGCCTTATTCACCGTCGCCCAGGGAGACGCCAGCATGAACATGATACAACTGGACAGCGAGGTGAGGAGGATAACGATGAGGGTGATGAAGATGATTATGATGAGTTTATAACAGGGGTGATGATAATGATGAGTTTATAACAGGGGTGTTGATTATGATGAGTTTATAACAGGGGTGATGGGGATGATGAGTTTATAACAGGGGTGATGATTATGATGAGTTTATAACAGGGGTGATGATTATGATGAGTTTATAACAGGGGTGATGGGGATGATGAGTTTATAACAGGGGTGATGATAATGTGTGTACCTGCAGGTGGTGACTGTGGAGGCGTTCTCAGTGAATAATGTGTGTACCTGCAGGTGGTGACTGCGGAGGCGTTCTCAGTGAATAATGTGTGTACCTGCAGGTGGTGACTGCGGAGGCGTTCGCTGCCCTGGTGGACATGATGTACACCTCTACCCTGATGCTAGGAGAGAGCAACGTGATGGACGTCCTGCTAGCTGCCTCTCACCTTCACCTGAACGCCGTAGTCAAGGCCTGTAAGCATTACCTGACCACCCGCACCATGCCCATGTCCCCACCGGCAGACCAGCAGAGACATAGGCAGCAGCAGGCAGCCACCGAGTTAGCCGCTAATGCTAACCTAGCCGCTAATGCTAACCTAGTGGCTAACGCTGCTACGTCCAGACTCCAGCGGTCGTTCCTGCTGCAGGAGCTGGGTCTAAGCCTGGTGAGCTCTGCCCTAGGTGGGGTGGAGGAGGATGGGGCCGGGGGTGGTAGCGGTGGTGTTAGCATTAGTGGTGTAGTGGAGCATAGAGCTTCCTTCCCCATCCGACGCTTCCACAAGAGAAAGCCCTCCCTGAGCTTTGGCATATCTGAGGACAGGCCCAGACAGAGGCCCCGCCCCTCTGGACCCCCCGGGGGTGAGGAAGGGGGACTACTCTCCCCCGACTCCCACAAAACAGGGGAGGAGGCCAGACTGGACGCGGCGATCACTGGCCTAGTAGGGGGCGTGTCCCAGGATGACTCCCAGATGCCAAGCCAATCTGACGGCGGACGCTGTGAAGGGGAGGAGCAAGGGATGGCGGAGGAGGGGGGTGTGGGGAAGGAGTCCCTGGATGGAGGGAGTCAAAATGGTGATGGGGTGGAGGTGAAGATGAAGGAGGGTACAGAGGAGGAGGAAGAGGAGGAGGAAGGACGGAAGCAACAGGGACAGGTAATGACATTTTACCAGGAAATACTTAATGCATCCTATGGCACCTTATACCCTCTATAGTTCACTACGTTTGACCAGGGCCAATAGTGCAGGTTAGAGGCTACCATTTGGGATGCATGCTTCCCCAGTTAAAGAGTTAGCCATGTATGAAACAACTGTCTAGCTATAATTAATATTTTACCCTCGTTAAATAAAGGATAAAAAACCAACCTTGGTCATGTCCTGTTCCTCTCTCCTCTCCTGTCCTCCAGGTGGTGGTGAAGTGTGAGCCTCTGAGCTCCCCAGAGCCAGCTGATGACATCAGCATCCAGGGCAGCGACCAGCTGGGACTTAGAGGAGGGGGTGGAGGAGTAGAAGTGGGGGAGAAGGTAGAACTGAGCCCACAGAGCAGTGACCGCAGCCTTTCCTCCTCTGACCAACAGCTGCTCCAGCCCAGCTCCCAGCTCCTGCTGAAAGGAGGTCTTGGTGGGGGGAGTGGAGGTGGTTTCGGGTGTAGCAACGATCTTGATGGGAAGTCTGGTTTTAGGATTTCTAGCTTCCTCAGTCCCAAGGTGTTTGGAGGCGGGGGGTCGGGGGTCGATGCCGGGGATGACGAACTCAACACGACAACTGGCGAGGCGATGGCAGCAGCACATCACTTCCTGCTGAGCCCGGAACACTCCGGGACCACTAACTCTTCCTCGATGCTCCGTCCCGGGTCGGCCAACCACCTCCACCTACTGGGTGGCGACGGTCTCGGAGTATTCTCTACAGATGCTGATTCGCTCTTCCTGCGGCCCCTGCATGACGGGCTGGGAAACCCCAGAGGAGGAGGGGGGTTTCCAAACCCGTTCTCTCTGGACTTCCAGCGCTCCAGCCTGGGCCTGCACTCCCTTGCCCGCGCCTCTAGAGGGGGCCCCCTGGGCTTTCCTGGATATCGCCGCATCGCACCTAAAAATGACAACATGGGAGGAGGAGGAAGAGGGGGGACAGGAGGAGGAGCAGGGGCCATTCTCCAAGACGCCCTGTCTTCCTCCAGTCTGGGGGAAGGGGGACCCCTGCTTCTGAACGGGTCGGGGGGGTACGAGTCAGGCCCACCCCCCTCCTCCTCCGCCCCCCATCCCCATCCCCAGCTGACCCGTGCCTCAGCGGACGTCCTCTCAAAGTGTAAGAAGGCCCTGTCTGAACACAACGTCCTGGTGGTAGAGGGGGCCAGGAAGTACGCCTGTAGGATCTGCTGTAAAACCTTCCTCACCCTGACAGACTGTAAGAAACACATCCGAGTCCACACTGGGGAGAAGCCCTATGCCTGCCTCAAGTGTGGCAAGCGTTTCAGCCAGTCCTCCCACCTGTATAAACACTCCAAGACCACCTGTCTGCGTTGGCAGAACAGCAACATGCCCAACACACTGATGTAGGGTGGTAGATGTGATCACTGAAGTTGTGGACATTTTGGTTGACTCTAGGGTTGGACGGTATCCAGATTTTATACCTTTATACCATCCTTGTGGCATACCGGGCTATACGGTATTACCGGCATTGCGCACAAACCAACGATTTTACTTAATGCAAAAAAAAAAAAAAAAAAAAATGTGTTTGTGAGAGTTTCACCTTTCCACAGATGGGTCGTATTAGTGTGTAGGCCAAACTGTTCGGACACTACAGACAGGAGTTGGCAGATCGGCTGTACCGACATCAGACGAGTCCCAAGATGCTTGTGAGACAAACCGTTCGGAGTCATCTGACAAACACCCTCTAGGTCTTACACTTTTCATCACAGATGCAGAAGTGCGACATCGGCGGATGCAGTCGATTTGAGAAGCATCCAATGCAGATATCTCTAGCTTAAACTGACTGATGTTTTGTATTATGCTAATTAGATTGATTGATGCGATCGCTTTCGATAAGGGATTCACTTCAGGAGGGGTGGACTCCCACCGGCTTCATGGAACCCTGTTGTGTTCATATTGGAACCATGTTCAGAATGTTTCTGAAAACAGGGATTCAGATTCAGAACAGTCCTGAAGCTGAAACCTGGCTAGGGAGATTCAGAACAGTCCTGAAGCTGAAACCTGACTAGGGAGATTCAGAACAGTCCTGAAGCTGAAACCTGACTAGGGAGATTCAGAACAGTCCTGAAGCTGAAACCTGACTAGGGAGATTCAGAACAGTCCTGAAGCTGAAACCTGGCTAGGGAGATTCAGAACAGTCCTGAAGCTGAAACCTGGGACCAGGCTAAGAGGGGACCTCTTTCTCTCCTGGTTCTTTTACATTTGTCTCAAACTGTCAAAGTTCGATTTGTTTATTTAAAAAATATATATATGTACTTGCCTTTTCGTCCGTGCACTTTTTCAATGAAACACCCCGTTCCCTAAATAGGGCACTACTTTAGACCAGGGACCATGGGGCAGTAGGGCACTACTTTAGACCAGGGACCATGGGGCAGTAGTGGATATGTTGACCCTTATACCCTCCTCACAGGACAAAACATTAGAAATGTAAATATTACACATTTATGTGGCTGAACACTTTCCTCTGCAAGGGGACATCAAATAAAACCAGTGACTATAATTAGAGCCTGGAGTGTCTTTTGGTCAGGTCACATCATCAGGGATAACTCTGGGCCCCAGATAACTATAAAATAGTGTTGTTAGTTACTAGATGTGGTGGAACAGTTTGGTACAGTATCTGTGCTGCTTAAATGTCTTTATTTCATCCATCTAACACCTCAACTGTGACATTGTCTTTAGACATTACAAACAACACTGCTAATAGGAAGGTTGGACTGTGTTTCCGTGGCGATGTGTTGGACCAGTGTCAGTACAGTACCGTTACTCTACTGAGTTCTGTTGGAGTTAACTGACTGACTTTGAGACACGCAGCAACTAGTGGGCACCTTAAGACCATAGAGTCTTCACACTGCTACTCAGTCTGAGCTAAAAGTTTAAAAGGTTTCCTAACTGACCAGTAACTATCTATCCTACTGTCTCTAACTGACCAGTAACTATCTATCCTACTGTCTCTAACTGACCAGTAACTATCTATCCTACTCTCTAACTGACCAGTAACTATCTATCCTACTGTCTCTAACTGACCAGTAACTATCTATCCTACTGTCTCTAACTGACCAGTAACTATCTATCCTACTGTCTCTAACTGACCAGTAACTATCTATCCTACTGTCTCTAACTGACCAGTATCTATCTATCCTACTGTCTCTAACTGACCAGTAACTATCTATCCTACTGTCTCTAACTGACCAGTAACTATCTATCCTACTGTCTCTAACTGACCAGTAACTATCTATCCTACTGTCTCTAACTGACCAGTAACTATCCTACTGTCTCTAACTGACCAGTAACTATCTATCCTACTGTCTCTAACTGACCAGTAACTATCTATCCTACTGTCTCTAACTGACCAGTATCTATCTCTCCTACTGTCTCTAACTGACCAGTAACTATCTATCCTACTGTCTCTAACTGACCAGTATCTATCTCTCCTACTGTCTCTAACTGACCAGTAACTATCTATCCTACTGTCTCTAACTGACCAGTAACTATCTATCCTACTGTCTCTAATTGACCAGTAACTATCCTACTGTCTCTAATTGACCAGTAACTATATATCCTAGTGTCTCTAACTGACCAGTATCTATCTATCCTACTGTCTCTAACTGACCAGTAACTATCCTACTGTCTCTAACTGACCAGTAACTATCTATCCTACTGTCTCTAACTGACCAGTAACTATCCTACTGTCTCTAACTGACCAGTAACTATCCTACTGTCTCTAACTGACCAGTAACTATCTATCCTACTGTCTCTAATTGACCAGTAACTATCTATCCTACTGTCTCTAACTGACCAGTAACTATCTATCCTAGTGTCTCTAACTGACCAGTAACTATCTATCCTACTGTCTCTAACTGACCAGTATCTATCTATCCTACTGTCTCTAACTGACCAGTAACTATCTATCCTACTGTCTCTAACTGACCAGTAACTATCTATCCTACTGTCTCTAACTGACCAGTAACTATCTATCCTACTGTCTCTAACTGACCAGTAACTATCTATCCTACTGTCTCTAACTGACCAGAAACTATCCTACTGTCTCTAACTGACCAGTAACTATCTATCCTACTGTCTCTAACTGACCAGAAACTATCCTACTGTCTCTAACTGACCAGTAACTATCTATCCTACTGTCTCTAACTGACCAGTAACTATCTATCCTACTGTCTCTAACTGACCAGTAACTATCTATCATACTGTTACAGCAACACTGGAAATGCACCTTAATCACTAACCAATTAGTTTATAACTAATACTGAGTTTATATCTAATTAATTGATCACTGAAGTAAAAATTATTTTGTAGTTAAGCTCTTTTCAATCAGGCATAATCCGTAGGTACCCCTCAAGGACATGAAGACCCTTGTTAAACAGATCCAAAATGGCTTCCATCTCTCACTGTAGCCCAGTTTCCCTGGTTATATCTTCTGTGGCAGTAGTCTAACTGAAACTGTTGTCTTTATTGAGTTGAGTTTATGTGAATCTTTGAAAGTGCACTGTATGGTCATATTTATACAACGGTGTGGCGAAATCCTGCACGGAGCCTTCACCGTGCGCTGCCACGTTTAGAGTGCATCAGCAGTCAGGAAGGAGGACGTAAAGAAGGCTCTTCCTGCTCTCTGGGGGGAGACTCACCTGTGTGAATACTGCAAGAAACTACAACAGAGAAGGACTAAGGAGAATAAACAAAACAGTTATTTATGTAATAATATAATTGATGAAGAAAGTTACTGCCTTACGCTCTCTGGCTTAAAAAGCTGGGCTTTATCCTAATGCCAAAAGTGAAGGAATTCTGTGTTGTTTTTCTACACTTCTAACTTATAGTGTAACCATGTTTGGTTAGCGTCTCAAACGGCGCCCTGTTCCTGCTCTGGTCAAAAGTAGTGCACTATATAAGGAATAGGGTGCGATTTGAGACGTTGCCCCAAAGAGATGAAATGTAAATGAATTTCTTTCTTTCTTTGTTGAGGAGAAGTTAATAAAGTAATGAAGGACACATCGTTTCAGTTTTCATTACAGACTGGATTAAAAGACGGGAAAAGATCCACGTTTATTGTCGTCCTTCGTCAAAAGCCAACTAGATCATTTACAGTTTGGTAAGAGCTCTTCAATCATTGGTTCTCCTCTGGTGTTCCGAAGCAGGTGATTGGTTCTCCTCTGGTGTTCCGAAGCAGGTGACTGGCAGCTACAGCTTGAGCTCTTTGATCATTGGCTGTCCCTTCAGACCCAGTAGCAGGTTATTGGCTGCCAGGGCAGACATGGCGTTACGCGTGGTGTAGGATGCACTGGCGATGTGGGGGAGGATCACTAGAGAGAGATGAGAGATGAGAGAGGATCACGGGAGAGAGAGAAGAGTGGACATGGAGATATTTATTTATTGAGGTCTCAGGGAAAGATGTGTGCTTAGTGAGCAAAGAGAGCATCGCTGTCTTGAAAGACTACAACTTGTCCCGACACTTCCAGACGAAGCATGCAGAGAAATATAGGAATATGTCTTCTGAACAGAGGGCAAGTGCATCGAAGGAGTTGCTTTCTCAGTTGCAAAAGCAGCAAGGACTTTTCACAAAACTGCATTCAGAAAACAACGGAGAGCTAGCTACGTAATGTCCCACAACATTGAGCTAGCTACGTACTGTCCCACAACATTGAGCTAGCTACGTACTGTCCCACAACATTGAGCTAGCTACGTAATGTCCCACAACATTGAGCTAGCTACGTAATGTCCCACAACATTGAGCTAGCTACGTACTGTCCCACAACATTGAGCTAGCTACGTACTGTCCCACAACATTGAGCTAGCTACGTAATGTCCCACAACATTGAGCTAGCTACGTAATGTCCCACAACATTGAGCTAGCTACGTACTGTCCCACAACATTGAGCTAGCTACGTACTGTCCCACAACATTGAGCTAGCTACGTACTGTCCCACAACATTGAGCTAGCTACGTAATGTCCCACAACATTGAGCTAGCTACGTACTGTCCCACAACATTGAGCTAGCTACGTACTGTCCCACAACATTGAGCTAGCTACGTAATGTCCCACAACATTGAGCTAGCTACGTAATGTCCCACAACATTGAGCTAGCTACGTAATGTCCCACAACATTGAGCTAGCTACGTAATGTCCCACAACATTGAGCTAGCTACGTAATGTCCCACAACATTGAGCTAGCTACGTAATGTCCCACAACATTGAGCTAGCTACGTAATGTCCCACAACATTGAGCTAGCTACGTACTGTCCCACAACATTGAGCTAGCTACGTACTGTCCCACAACATTGAGCTAGCTACGTAATGTCCCACAACATTGAGCTAGCTACGTACTGTCCCACAACATTGAGCTAGCTACGTAATGTCCCACAACATTGAGCTAGCTACGTAATGTCCCACAACATTGAGCTAGCTACGTAATGTCCCACAACATTGAGCTAGCTACGTACTGTCCCACAACATTGCTAAACATAGCAAGCCATTCGCTGAGGGTGAATTCATTAAAGAATGTTTAATTGACTCTGCAGCAATACTTTGCCCCGACAAGAAAGAGCTGTTTGAAAATGTTTCCCTGTCAGACGAACAGTGACAGGGTGTGTTGAGGACATGGCAGAGAATATGGAACAACAGTTGAAAGACAAGGTAAAGGATTTCACCTATTTCTCCTTGGCCCTGGATGAGAGCAGTGATGCACGTGACACGGCACAGTTGTTGATATTCTTACGAGGCATGACCCCAGACTTTGACATTACAGAGGAGCTTGCTTCAGTGCAGTCAATGAAGAGCACAACCACAGGGAAATATCTATTGGAGGAGGTTATTAAGTGTGTGGCAAAGCTGGGACTGAGTTTTGAAAAGTTATCCAGTGTGACCACCGATGGGGGTGCCCAAACTTGACAGGATAAAACGTTGGCCTTTTGAAAAGGATACAAGATCAAGTAGCTGAGCTGAACCCAGATCAGACAATGATTTTCCTGCATTGCATTATTCATCAGGAGGTGCTCTGTAAATGTGTTCTGAAAATGAGTCATGAGCAAAATCTTTAAACCACAGGCAGTTTGTCTCACTGTTGGAAGAGACATGCAGATCTTCCCTACCACACTAACATGAGATGGCTGAGTTTGGGGAAGGTGCTGAAAAGGGTGTGGGACCTGAAGTCGGAGATTGCTGAGTTTTTGCAAATGAAAGGAAAATATGTGGATAAAGAATGGCTGGCTGATTTTGCCTTCACCATGAACATCATGGCCCTCATGAATGAACTGAAATCCAAACTACAAGGGAAGGGTCTTTTTGCACATCAGATGTACAGCCTCGTCAAAGCCTTTATGTGAAAATTACTCCTCCTGACCCGCCAAGTAGAAGCCAACAATCTCACCCACCTTCCGACACTACTAGTCTGTACCCTATCAGATGACCAGCGGGAGAAGTATAGCAATCTTCAGTCTGATGCAGTGATTGGAGAACTATTCAAAACAATGTCACTGACGAGGTTCTATGCATCTCTCGATGAACAAAACTCTCCAAATATTAGGAGTCATGCTCAGATGTTTGTTCAGTTTGGGTCGACCTATGTATGTGAACAGACATTTTCAGTGATGAAATATAACAAGTCAAGGCACAGATCATCTCGTACTGACTCTCACCTCTCAGCAATCCTGCACATAACGACGTCAGAAACTATACCTGACTTCACTGCTCTAGTCAACGCCCATCAGAGACTTCACTCCTCACACTGACTGAGTAGTTTAAATGTAATGTTGAGCTCTCTCTCTGTCTTGTGTTTTTGTGCACACCGGTTAAAAAGAGTTCTGTCTGTGATGCTGAATGCACAGTGTACTTTTCCCTCTGTGTTCATTGCATGTTTAATAATGAAAATACCAAAAGGAGAACATGGATGTGGTTTATTTCTGTGCATGTTAAACATGTAAAGTCAGTATCATATCTGGGCGTGATTTACAGTGAGATATATCTGTCAACACAGTCATAGTGATTTACAGTAGATATATCTGTCAACACAGTCATAGTGATTTACAGTAGATATATCTGTCAACACAGTCATAGTGATTTACAGTGAGATATATCTGTCAACACAGTCATACACAGAATGTATAATCCAGTAATATGATTATGGCCCGCATTGGCAAACATATATTCTAATGTGGCCCTACATGGAAAATAATTGCCCAGGCCATGTCTAGACTCTAAAGCACACACACCATGTTTATACTCACCACAGTTGTTGAGGGTGAAGAGTGGGTGGCTGGTGGGCAGGGGTTCAGGGACAGTGACATCTAATCCAGCTCCAGCTATCTGACCACTGGACAGAGCTTCATACAGATCCTCCTGGTGTACCACGCCCCCTCTAACACACACACATCCATGATCATGTAACACCGTATGTTACTGTTTGTTACTGTGTGTGTGTGTATGAGTCTGTGTGGACACATCTGTCCCTGTGTATAAGCATATGAGTCTGTGTGGACACATCTGTCCCTGTGTATAAGCATATGAGTCGGTGTGGACACATCTGTCCCTGTGTATAAGCATATGAGTCTGTGTGGACACATCTGTCCCTGTGTATAAGCATATGAGTCTGTGTGGACACATCTGTCCCTGTGTATAAGCATATGAGTCTGTGTGGACACATCTGTCCCTGTGTGTGTATATGAGTCTGTGTGGACACATCTGTCCCTGTGTATAAGCATATGAGTCTGTGTGGACACATCTGTCCCTGTGTGTGTGTGTGTGTGTGTGTGTGTGTGTGTGTGTGTGTGTGTGTGTGTGTGTGTGTGTGTGTGTGTGTGTGTGTGTGTGTGTGTGTGCGTGCGCTTGGTACCTGCTGGTGTTGATGAATATGGAGGTATTCTTCATCTTAGAGAACAGGTCCTTGTTACAGATGTCTTTAGTCTCTGGTGTCAGAGCACAACACACTGTCAGGAAGTCAGACTGGCTGGCCAACTCATCCATAGAGACTGGAGGGAGAGAGGACAACACACTGTCAGGAAGTCAGACTAGCTGGCCAACTCATCCATAGAGACTGGAGGGAGAGAGGACAACACACTGTCAGGAAGTCAGACTGGCTGGCCAATGACTATCAACAGATATGACAATATATAACATTCAGCATCAAGTCTATCAACAGATATGACAATCCATAACATTCAGCATCAAGTCTATCAACAGATATGACAATCCATAACATTCAACATCAAGTCTATCAACAGATATGACAATCCATAACATTCAGCATCAAGTCTATCAACAGATATGACAATCCATAACATTCAACATCAAGTCTATCAACAGATATGACAATCCATAACATTCAGCATCAAGTCTAGGAATCTGTCAACACAAGACATACTCAGTATGACATCATAAATAACATACATACCAACTGTTGTTGATTTAATCTGTTTTTAAATGTGTTTTATTTGGCATATTCACCATCAACTCCCATCTTGAGTCACTAGAAGAACACTGGAAACCTTGTGTATTACAGAAACAAACAATATTCTAAACATTGTGTTGATCGATGTAAACTAAATATGAACTTGAGAGGTCTTACATTACCCCATATCTCAGTGGTACCATATTCCCCATTACCCCATATCTCAGTGGTACCATATTCCCCATTACCCCATATCTCAGTGGTACCATATTCCCCATTACCCCATATCTCAGTGGTACCATATTCCCCATTACCCCATATCTCAGTGGTACCATATTCCCCATTACCCCATATCTCAGTGGTACCATATTCCCCATTACCCCATATCTCAGTGGTACCATATTCCCCATTACCCCATATCTAAGTGGTACCATATTCCCCATTACACCATATATCAGTGGTACCATATTCCCCATTACACCATATCTCAGTGGTACCATATTCCCCATATCTCAGTGGTACCATATTCCCCATATCTCAGTGGTACCATATTCCCCATTACCCCATATCTCAGTGGTACCATATTCCCCATTACCCCATATCTCAGTGGTACCATATTCCCCATTACCCCATATCTCAGTGGTACCATATTCCCCATTACCCCATATCTCAGTGGTACCATATTCCCCATTACACCATATATCAGTGGTACCATATTCCCCATTACACCATATCTCAGTGGTACCATATTCCCCATATCTCAGTGGTACCATATTCCCCATATCTCAGTGGTACCATATTCCCCATCACACCATATCTCAGTGGTACCATGTTCCCCATATCTCAGTGGTACCATATTCCCCATTACACCATATCTCAGTGGTACCATATTCCCCATTACACCATATCTCAGTGGTACCATATTCCCCATTACACCATATCTCAGTGGTACCATATTCCCCATTACACCATATCTCTGTGGTACCATATTCCCCATTACACCATATCTCAGTGGTACCATATTCCCCATATCTCAGTGGTACCATATTCCCCATATCTCTGTGGTACCATATTCCCCATATCTCTGTGGTACCATATTCCCCATTACACCATATCTCAGTGGTACCATATTCCCCATATCTCAGTGGTACCATATTCCCCATAGCTCTGTGGTACCATATTCCCCATATCTCTGTGGTACCATATTCCCCATATCTCTGTGGTACCATATTCCCCATATCTCTGTGGTACCATATTCCCCATATCTCTGTGGTACCATATTCCCCATATCTCAGTTCTCCGTACCATATTCTGCATTGATCAAACTGGCCAGCTCTGGTCGGGGAGCCACGTCTGTGTAGATGAACTTCTTTACCTTGAACGGCTTCAGACGCTCAGCGATAGCCACTCCTGTCACACACACAGTTTATTATTTGTATTTAACCTTCATTTAAATAGGCAAGTCAGTTAAGAACAAATTCTTATTTACAATGACGGCCTACACCGGACACTGGGCCAATTGTGCGCCGCCCTATGAGACTCCCAAATCATGGCCGGTTGTGATACAGTCTGGATTCTAACCAGGTTGTCTGTAGTGACACCTCCAGCACTGAGATGCAGTGTCTTAGACCACTGAACCAGGGTGTCTGTAGTGACACCTCTAGCACTGAGATGCAGTGTCTTAGACCACTGAACCAGGTTGTCTTAGACCACTGAACCAGGTTGTCTTAGACCACTGAACCACAGTCATGAGGTTGTGCTGTTCATTCCCTTGATGGTTAAGGTTTTCACTGACCATAGTGTGTGTGTTACTCACCAATCCTCCCTAGTCCGAGTATTCCCACGGTGCTGTTAGCCAACTCATAGCCACACAACCACAGAGTCCTCCATGTTCCCCAGCCACCACTGGACAGGGACACAGAGAGAAGTATGGGTGTCTGTGTGTCTGTGTGTGTGTTTTTCGTCTGTCTCTGCGTGTGTGTGAGTGTGTGAGAGTGTGTGTGTGAGAGTGTGTGTGTGTGTGTGTGTGTGTGTGTGTGTGTGTGTGTGTGTGTGTGTGTG
>JAKYLM010000071.1:255000-377500 GCA_023634145.1 Thymallus thymallus
GGGAATCTTTATTATTATTAATTGTGTTACGGTGTTTTTATGATATGATGTTTTTATTGATATGATGTTTTTATTGATACAATGTTTTTATTGATATTATGTTTTTATTGATATGATGTTTTTATTGATATGATGTTTTTATTGATAGGCCCATTGTTAATTAATCATTCCATTTCCAAAGTAAGCTTTGGCAGTATGTACATTTTTATGTCATGACAATAAATTAATTGAAATTGAGAGAGACGTGTTATCTGTTTGGTCTGGTCGAGAGACGTGTTATCTGTTTGGTCTGGTCGGTCTGGTCGAGAGACGTGTTATCTGTTTGGTCTGGTCGAGAGACATGTTATCTGTTTTGTCTGGTCGGTCTGGTCGAGAGACGTGTTATCTGGTTGGTCTGGTCGAGAGACGTGTTATCTGGTTGGTCTGGTCGAGAGACGTGTTATCTGTTTGGTCTGGTCGAGAGACGTGTTATCTGGTTGGGCTGGTCGAGAGACTTGTTATCTGGTTGGTCTGCTCAGGGCAAACATTGTCAGTTCTGTTTAACCAAAAGTCAATAATGAACAGCAAACTACAACATGAATGACACAAACTGATAGGTTAGCGATATGAATGACACAAACTGATAGGTTAGCCGATATGAATGACACAAACTGATAGGTTAGCCGATATGAATGACACAAACTGATAGTTTAGCCTATATGAATTAAATTATGAAACAATCCAAAACCCATAGCCTACATAACATTAAATTAAAAGAAAAATAATTAGATTTAAATAATATAATTCAATTAAAAAGTAGGCCTACAGAACCTGTACTAATAACGGCAACAAGAGCAAAGTGTGATCTCACTCACTGTCCTGACTCGCTGAGAATCTTCAGCCCCTCTGGCGGGATCTGACGCGTGATGTAGACCAGCGGTAGGGACGACATCTCTCTCTGCACCGCGGCCGGTAATCCCCCGGTAATACTTAATGAGTTTAGCGGAGCAACGGCGATCCGCTGGAGCCGACGCAGAGCCACGCGACCGCACCACATCGCCGAGGAGAGGAGGTCTGGATCGGTAGAGAGAGAGAGAGAGATCCGTCAAAAACTGGGATTTCGGAACCTGAGCACCTTTCTGGTTTGTGTTGTGTGTGTGTGTTGTTTTTGGCAGGAGTTCAGAGGGGAGGTACCGAGGGGGTTGCCGTTTGGCCAATATGAAGGGAGGGATGGTTGACTGGTGGCTGGCTTCACACACACACACACACACACACACACACACACACACACACACACACACACACACACACACACACACACACACACACATGGAGTTTGATCCTGTTGTACATTTAGCTTCATAAGTAACCACTAACCAGACAGTTTGTAAAACAGACTATGACACTCAGCCATGACCTGGTCCACTGTTAACTAATATGGACCACATGACATGATCTAGTCTGTTCTATTTAGACCTACAATCTATCTGTTATATATTGTTACAGACTCCCAACATTATGGGATTAGACCTACTATCTATCTGTTATCTATTGTTAAAGACTCCCAACATTATGGGATTAGACCTACTATCTATCTGTTATCTATTGTTAAAGACTCCCAACATTATGGGATTAGACCTACTATCTATCTGTTATCTATTGTTACAGACTCCCAACGTTATGGGATTAGACCTACTATCTATCTGTTATCTATTGTTACAGACTCCCAACATTATGGGATTAGACCTACTATCTATCTGTTATCTATTGTTACAGACTCCCAACATTATGGGATTAGACCTACTATCTATCTGTTATCTATTGATACAGACTCCCAACATTATGGGATTAGACCTACTATCTATCTGTTATCTATTGTTACAGACTCCCAACATTATGGGATTAGACCTTCAGTAGCATATATTACTATAAGATTAGTGACGTCATCGTTTGGTTTTGGTCCTGCGTTTTTCCTGACCATTGGACCTGACCAGGACTAAATCCAGGTTCTAAGGGTCCTGTCCAAGGGCCCAGAGTTTTACCCTGGCCTCAATTGACAGTGTGATGGAAAACTCTCTCTCTCTAACCCCTCACCCCTGTTAGTTAGAGAGTCTGAGTTGTAAATGTTTTACTGGGCAGATGAACTTTGGCTGTTTAAACAGTGTCTGTTTTCTCCTAAACTGTAAAACGGTGTCTTGCAGGTTTTCAATAGGACCAATGATACATGATATGATGATGCACTATGATGCCTGCACTTAATATGGAATCTGGTAAAAGTTGGCCACTGCTGTCACAACTATTCTGGTAATGCCAAGTACAAAGAGAAATAACATATCACTTGTTATTGTGATATAACAAATTGATTTAAATAGGATAAATTTTGTTTCATTTGTTTGTTGTATATCATTTGTATTTTTAATAATGTATGAAATACATATCATTGAAACTTCAACCTTGTCATGTGACCGGGGTAACCCGGAACTGCTTGGTGTTTTCCGCCGTTCACTCGTTCCAACTCTCTGAACCTGACAGGTAAGATCATTCCTCTCTGAAAGACGGGTTTAACGCGCATTTTCCCAACATTCACAAATACCATTATGGACATCCGTATCTGCAACCAGAGGAATACTTGTGCTTGACACGTCATGACTATACTAGTTTAATAAGGGAGTTTGTTTGCTGACCGGCATCAGACAGTGTCTAGCTAGCTGTCCTTCTGAGGAAGCAGTCTATGCTAAGTGACGTTAGCCGTCCTAAGTAGCAAGATAAACACACAGTTATTGACAAGGCTTTGAGAAGTTGTCAACCTCAAAACACTAGTAGTGTTACTGTTACTCTTACATCGTCCTCACATTATTATGGCTAACTGCAGATTGGGACCAGGAAGCTAGTTAGTTAACAAGCCCATTAGCTAGTTAGCAATACTGTTTAGTTAGTGAGCTACTTAACTATCAACTTCATGGTGATGTAGTAGATAACGGTAAGAACGACCAGATATATACTTCAACTCACTAAACAGAAAGATTCAAGTAGATAACTAAATCAGAAAGCCGTTTTACCTTGACATTGGACAGCTAGTATGATAATATAGTGGATTGTGCTGCGGACAAGGATATACCAGGTGACAACACTGTTTTATTTAAGATAGCCTGTCATCAATTATTACACAGACATAGATAACTAAGATATATTCTAGAATAATGTATTCCTCATCCTTTACCTCAACTGTAAGGACATAACAGTTTCCTTTAATCCTGGTTCTGTAGACCCACCTACAGGGTGTGCAGGTTTTTGTTACAGCCCAACACTAACACACCTGATAAAACAACTCAAGGGCTGGATAAAAAGTTGGTCCATTGTATAAGGACTACTAGTAATGCGTTGGAATGAAAGCCTGCACACCCCATCTATGGAATGCGTCCCAATAATATGTCCTTTCTTGTGTAGTGTGTACTTCTTCACTACTTTACACCCCCCCTACTTGCCCTAGCAATACACAGCTGATTCAAATAACCAACTCATCATCAAGCTTTGATTATTTGAATCAGCTGTGTAGTGCTGGGGGCAAAAACCAAAACATTCACCTGAGGGGGCGAGGACTGAGATTGGGAAACCCTGGTCTAGAGGTTTATATAACCCTGACAGCAGAAGGACTCTCTTCTCTCCTCCATGATCTCTCTCTCAAGATCCAGTGCTTCAAGGACCAGTGAGTTCTCCCCTCCCAAGATGTCAGCTGACTCCATGGAGATTGATGACTCCCTGTACAGGTAAGTCCCCTGTATACTGTACTACCAGTCTCAAAATGCACTATTATCACAAATCACTATTACCAGTAATAGTACTTACAAAACATGTTCTACGTGCTTTCTGTCTCACAAAAACATCCTTTGATCTCTCCCTCCTTATCTCTCCCCCTCTTCTCTGCCTCCCCCTCTTCTCTGCCTCCCCCTCTTCCCTGCCTCCCTCCCCATCTCTCCCTAATCGCTCTCTCACGCTCTTGCTCTCTCTCTTGCTTTCGCTCTCTCTTTCCTCTTCCTCCCGAACACCCTCCCTCCCCCTCTCTCCCCTCCGTCACTCCCCTCTGCCTCCTCCCTCCCTAACTCCCCTCTCCTCCTTCCAGTCGTCAGAGGTATGTCCTGGGGGACAGTGCTATGCAGCAGATGGCTCAGTCTTCTGTCTTCCTCAGTGGAATGGGAGGACTGGGAGTAGAGATCGGTAGGTGACATAAGCATGACATAACAAGACATAGCATGACTTTACATGATATTAACATGACTTAGCATTACATTATGTGACATTACATGATGGTACATGACATTATTTACATGTTAGTAATTTAGCAGACGCTCTGATCCAGAGTGACTTACAGTGTCTTAACATAGCTAGGTGGGACAACCACATATCACAGGTATAGTAAGTACACTTTTCCTCAAAGTAGTTATCAGTAGAGTCAGAACTAGAAGGGGGGGGTTGCGGTCAAGTGCATGTGTTGGTTCAGCAATGTTTTTTGTTGTTTTGGTCAGGGGGGTCGAGGGGAGGAGAGGGATTATTTAAGATACTCTTTTAAGAGGTAGGGTTTCAGGTGTTTTAGGAAGATGGCCAGGGACTCTGCTGTCCTAGCTTCAGGGGGAAGATGGTTCCAGAACAGAGAGCTTGAACTGGACTGAGAGGGAGCTGACCTCCCGTAGGGGTGGGAGGACCTAGAGACCAGAGGTGGGAGGACCAAGAGACCAGAGGTGGGAGGACCTAGAGACCAGAGGTGGGAGGACCAAGAGACCAGAGGTGGGAGGACCAAGAGACCAGAGGTGGGAGGGCCAAGAGACCAGAGGTGGGAGGGCCAAGAGACCAGAGGTGGGAGGACCAAGAGACCAGAGGTGGGAGGACCAAGAGACCAGAGGTGGGAGGACCAAGAGACCAGAGGTGGGAGGACCAAGAGACCAGAGGTGGGAGGACCAAGAGACCAGAGGTGGGAGGACCAAGAGACCAGAGGTGGGAGGACCAAGAGACCAGAGGTGGGAGGACCAAGAGACCAGAGGTGGGAGGACCAAGAGACCAGAGGTGGGAGGACCAAGAGACCAGAGGTGGGAGGACCAAGAGACCAGAGGTGGGAGGACCAAGAGACCAGAGGTGGGAGGACCAAGAGACCAGAGGTGGGAGGACCAAGAGACCAGAGGTGGGAGGACCAAGAGACCAGAGGTGGGAGGACCAAGAGACCAGAGGTGGGAGGACCAAGAGACCAGAGGTGGGAGGACCAAGAGACCAGAGGTGGGAGGACCAAGAGACCAGAGGTGGGAGGACCAAGAGACCAGAGGTGGGAGGACCAAGAGACCAGAGGTGGGAGGACCAAGAGACCAGAGGTGGGAGGACCAAGAGACCAGAGGTGGGAGGACCAAGAGACCAGAGGTGGGAGGACCAAGAGACCAGAGGTGGGAGGACCAAGAGACCAGAGGTGGGAGGACCAAGAGACCAGAGGTGGGAGGACCAAGAGACCAGAGGTGGGAGGACCAAGAGACCAGAGGTGGGAGGACCAAGAGACCAGAGGTGGGAGGACCAAGAGACCAGAGGTGGGAGGACCAAGAGACCAGAGGTGGGAGGACCAAGAGACCAGAGGTGGGAGGACCAAGAGACCAGAGGTGGGAGGACCAAGAGACCAGAGGTGGGAGGACCAAGAGACCAGAGGTGGGAGGACCAAGAGACCAGAGGTGTCAGAACAGAGTACTCTGGTTGGGGTGTAGGGTTAGAACATATCTTGAAGTTGGAAGGGGCAGTACCTCTTGCTGCTCCGTAGGGAAGCACCATGGTCTTGTAGTGGATGTGAGCTTCGACTAGAAGCCAGGAGAGTGTGCAGAGGAGCGGGGTGACATGAGAACTTAAGAAGGTTGAACACCAGGCAGGCTGCAGCGTTCTGGTTACGTTGCAGGGGTTTGATGGCACAAGCGTAGAGCCCAGCCAACAGCGAGTTGCAGTAATCCAGACTGGAGATGACAAATGCCTGGATTAGGACCTGTGCCACTTCCTGTGTGAGGTAGGGTCGTAGTCTACGGATGTTCTAGAGCATGAACCTGCAGGAGCGAGTCACGGCTTTGATGTTTGCAGAGAACGACAGGGTGCTGTCCAGGGTCATGACAAGGTTCTTTGCGCTCTGGGAGGGCGACATTGTGGATTTGTCAACCATGATGGAGAGGTCTTTGAGCAGGCAGGCCTTCCCTGAGAGGAAGAGCAGCTCCGTCTTGTCGAGATTGAGATGGTGGGCCGACATCCAAGCTGAGATATCATTGTGACATTACATGACGGTACATGCCAGAACATTAAGTGACATGACATAGCATTTAGTGAGTGTTTACAGTATGTATTGTGTCCATGTGTTTCCTGTCATGTGACTGACGTTAGACCTCTGCCCTGTTTTCACAGCAAAGAATATTGTGTTAGCAGGTGTGAAGGTGAGTGACACCCTATTTCCCATAAGCCCTGGTCAAAAGTAGTGCACTATATTGAGAATAGGTGCCATTTTCTGTATGATGACATCGTTCAGCTACATGTCTTTGTCACCATGTTTCATGAGCGTGAAATGCATTTCAGCAGGGGGACCTGGCTCTGTGTGTGTGTGTGTGTGTGTGTGTATAGGCAGTGACGCTGCATGACAGTAAGCAGTGTGAGACCTGGGACCTGGGCTCCAACTTCTTCCTCAGACAGGACGATGTGTTGACTCGGAGGAACAGGTGAGACCAATAATATCTATCTGCAGTTTCTACAAGGAACGCCCATTAGCATTACGTCACTACACGACACACCCACTGTCATTGCCAGCTGTAGTGTATTGCTCTCAGGCCAGGCTGCTGGTGCTGCGTTAGCATTTCAGTAACACAGGAAACAGGAAACAGGAAACTAGGGGTCGGAAACACTGTACCTCATCTAATAACAGGCAGCAATGTAGTGGTCTGTCAGACACTGTCCCTCATCTAATAACAGGTTTGTGAACTCAGCCCCAGGACCAGCTGGATGAGGGGACTCTGTTCTTCAGTATGTTAGTAGAACAGGTTAGTGAACTCAGCCCCAGGACCAGCTGGATCAGGGGACTCTGTTCTTCAGTGTGTTAGTAGAACAGGTTAGTGAACTCAGCCCCAGGACCAGCTGGATGAGGGGACTCTGTTCTTCAGTGTGTTAGTAGAACAGGTTAGTGAACTCAGCCCCAGGACCAGCTGGATGAGGGGACTCTGTTCTTCAGTGTGTTAGTAGAGCAGGTTTGTGAACTCAGCCCCAGGACCAGCTGGATGAGGGGGCTCTGTTCTTCAGTGTGTTAGTAGAGCAGGTTTGTGAACTCAGCCCCAGGACCAGCTGGATGAGGGGACTCTGTTCTTCAGTGTGTTAGTAGAGCAGGTTTGTGAACTCAGCCCCAGGACCAGCTGGATGAGGGGACTCTGTTCTTCAGTGTGTTAGTAGAGCAGGTTTGTGAACTCAGCCCCAGGACCAGCTGGATGAAGGGACTCTTATCTTTGCTCAGCTCTTGGTATTGCAGGGCTTGGTGATGATATGAGAGGGGGTCACTGTGTTTTAGATGTTTCCAAAACCTTAATTGCTCTTGTTTGAGTTTTTAATATTAGTGGATATCGGCCTAATTCTGCCCTGCATGCATCGTTTGTAGTTTTCCTCTAGACATGTAGGAGAATCTTCCAGAAGTCTGCATGCAGGGTTTCAATGGGGTGTTTGTCCCATTGGGTGGAATCTTGTTTTGCAAGCTGCCATGAAGTGCCATTGGTTCAATGAAACATTATATTCGTTTTAGCCAAGTTAGTTTTTGAATGGTGTAGAATTCCCTGCTTTCTCTCTGTTCATTCACTGCATCATTAAGGTGTCTAGTTGAGCTTATTTTAAACCTAAGTAATTGTAGTGTGTACAGTACTCTATATATTTAAACCTAAGTAATTGTAGTGTGTGCAGTACTCTATATATTTAAACCTAAGTAATTGTAGTGTGTACAGTACTCTATATATTTAAACCTAAGTAATTGTAGTGTGTACAGTACTCTAAATATTTAAACCTAAGTAATTGTAGTGTGTGCAGTACTCTATATATTTAAACCTAAGTAATTGTAGTGTGTACAGTACTCTATATATTTAAACCTAAGTAATTGTAGTGTGTACAGTACTCTATATATTTAAACCTAAGTAATTGTAGTGTGTACAGTACTCTATATATTTAAACCTAAGTAATTGTAGTGTGTACAGTACTCTATATATTTAAACCTAAGTAATTGTAGTGTGTGCAGTACTCTATATATTTTGTACCAATTAAGAATCTCTCTCTCTCCCTTCTTTCATCTCGTCTCCCACTCCTCTCATCACGTCCTCTCCCCAGGGTTGAGGCGGTCCGTCCCAGGGTAGCAGAGTTGAACCCCTACGTCCATGTGGACACGTCCTCCTCCTCTCTGGACCTCTCTACTGACCTCAGCTTCCTCAAGAGGTACCAGGTGAGAGACACACGTCTTGTAGATGAGACATTCTGCACAGTCAGACTGTAATGTAGTGGATCTGGAACACTGTTGAATGTCCTTGTTGTGTTGTCCAGTGTGTGATCCTGACTGAGGCCAGACTGAGTCTCCAGAAGAAAGTCAATGACTTCTGCCACTTCCATCAGCCTCCTATCAGGGTAACACCTCTACATATAGAGACACTTCCATCAGCCTCCTATCAGGGTAACACCTCTACATATAGAGACACTTCCATCAGCCTCCTATCAGGGTAACACCTCTACATATAGAGACACTTCCATCAGCCTCCTATCAGGGTAACACCTCTACATATAGAGACACTTCCATCAGCCTCCTATCAGGGTAACACCTCTACATATAGAGACACTTCCATCAGCCTCCTATCAGGGTAACACCTCTACATATAGAGACACTTCCATCAGCCTCCTATCAGGGTAACACCTCTACACATAGAGACACTTCCATCAGCCTCCTATCAGGGTAACACCTCTACATATAGAGACACTTCCATCAGCCTCCTATCAGGGTAACACCTCTACACATAGAGACACTTCCATCAGCCTCCTATCAGGGTAACACCTCTACATATAGAGACACTTCCATCAGCCTCCTATCAGGGTAACACCTCTACACATAGAGACACTTCCATCAGCCTCCTATCAGGGTAACACCTCTACATATAGAGACACTTCCATCAGCCTCCTATCAGGGTAACACCTCTACATATAGAGACACTTCCATCAGCCTCCTATCAGGGTAACACCTCTACATATAGAGACACTTCCATCAGCCTCCTATCAGGGTAACACCTCTACATATAGAGACACTTCCATCAGCCTCCTATCAGGGTAACACCTCTACACATAGAGACACTTCCATCAGCCTCCTATCAGGGTAACACCTCTACATATAGAGACACTTCCATCAGCCTCCTATCAGGGTAACACCTCTACATATAGAGACACTTCCATCAGCCTCCTATCAGGGTAACACCTCTACATATAGAGACACTTCCATCAGCCTCCTATCAGGGTAACACCTCTACATATAGAGACACTTCCATCAGCCTCCTATCAGGGTAACACCTCTACATATAGAGACACTTCCATCAGCCTCCTATCAGGGTAACACCTCTACATATAGAGACACTTCCATCAGCCTCCTATCAGGGTAACACCTCTACATATAGAGACACTTCCATCAGCCTCCTATCAGGGTAACACCTCTACATATAGAGACACTTCCATCAGCCTCCTATCAGGGTAACACCTCTACATATAGAGACACTTCCATCAGCCTCCTATCAGGGTAACACCTCTACACATAGAGACACTTCCATCAGCCTCCTATCAGGGTAACACCTCTACATATAGAGACACTTCCATCAGCCTCCTATCAGGGTAACACCTCTACATATAGAGACACTTCCATCAGCCTCCTATCAGGGTAACACCTCTACATATAGAGACACTTCCATCAGCCTTCCATCACTTGTTCCCTACATAGGGCCCTAGTCAATGGTGCACTATGCAAGGAATAGGGCCCTGGTCCATGAAGGGAAGTTAATAAGTGCACAGTTCAGGAGAAAGGAGAGATGATTGGTCTGCAGCCTCGTTCCCCAGGACTAAGAGCATGTTGTCCTGCTCTCCTTGTAGTTCATTGGATGTGACGCCTATGGGATCTGTGTGAGAGTGTTCTGTGACTTCGGGGTGCAGTTTGAGGTGTCTGACCCCACGGGAGAGGAAGCCAAGGAGATCTTTATCCAGAACATCACACAGGTACCCACACACACACACACACACACACACACACAGGTACACACACACACACACACACACAGGTACACACACACACACACACACACACACACACACACACACACACACACACACACACACACTGACCTCTAACATCTGACCTGTAGGGTAACCCAGGGATGGTGACCTGTATGGACAGCAGGACCCACGGCCTCCAGACTGGACAGACTGTTCTCTTCAGAGAGGTCAACGGCATGGACACACTCAATGGCACTGCACGACAGGTCACAGGTACTGATATGACAGGCTTATGACAGGTCACAGGTACTGATATGACAGGCTTATGACAGGTCACAGGTACTGATATAACAGGTCACAGGTACTGATATGACAGACTTATGACAGGTCACAGGTACTGCTACAACAGGCTTATGACAGTTCACAGGTACTGATACGACAGGCTTATGATAGGTCACAGGTACTGATACGACAGGCTTATGACAGGTCACAGGTACTGATACGACAGGCTTATGACAGGTTACAGGTACTGATATGACAGACTTATGACAGGTCACAGGTACTGATATGACAGGCTTATGACATGTCACAGGTACTGATATGACAGGCTTATGACAGGTCACAGGTACTGATACGACAGGCTTATGACAGGTCACAGGTACTGATACGACAGGCTTATGGACAGGTCACAGGTAGGAGTCTTGGATTATTGTTGATAATAATGTGTGTGTCAGTCCTCTCCCCTTACAGTTTCACCATCGGGGACACGTCGTGTCTGCAGCCCTATGCACACGGAGGCTTCTTCCTCCTGGTCAAAATCCCCAGAACATACAGCTTTGTAAGTACACAACCACAACATAACCACAACACAACCACAACATAACCACAACACAACCACAACACAACCACAACATAACCACAACACAACCACAACACAACCACAACACAACCACAACACAACCACAACACAACCACAACACAACATTCATAAATGACATAACACTTTTAAAGCTTTACACTTAAAGCTTTATTCTGTCTTTTGTTAATTCTGTTGATACAGTTGTAAATGTTTTTCCTGTCATCAACCTTCTTATGTTAAAATGACACCAACTAGGTTCCAGTTTAACAATGTAATATCAGGTCCATCAACAATGAGCCTCTGCAGGCGCTCTAATAACAGTCATCTAGAGATACTGAACAATACTGGGTCACTTTGTGTGTTTTGGAAGTTCTATATGTTGAACAGTTGTTTGCTGATTGTTGTGGTGCTGTATCAACAGTGGACTAATGGAACAGTTTGAAGTGGTCTTTTCCTTAAACGTCTGTGTGTTCTTCAGGAGACGATGGAACAGCAGCTATGTGAGCCCCAGGTCCTGACTCCCGACTTCAGCAAACCAGAGGTGAGAGGTCGTAGGTCAACTCCAGTGTGCTTTGTGTCTGCGCTGCTGTGTGTTTGAGCCGTCTCTGAGCAGTTTCCTGTTTTGTCCATTGTGAATGTGTCCCTCAGGCCCCGCTGCAGATCCATGCCGCCATGCTGGCACTAGATGCCTTCCAGGAGCAACACAACAGACTGCCCAACATCGGGTAACACAACCCCTAGTCCCTCCCCCCTAGTCCCTACTCCCTAGCTGCTACTCCCTAGACCCTCCCCCCTAGTCCCTACTCCCTAGCTGCTACTCCCTAGACCCTCCCCCTAGTCCCTACTCCCTAGCTGCTACTCCCTAGACCCTCCCCCTAGTCCCTACTCCCTAGCTGCTACTCCCTAGACCCTCCCCCTAGTCCCTACTCCCAAGCTCCTTCTCCCTAGACCCTCCCCCTAGTCCCTACTCCCAAGCTCCTTCTCCCTAGACCCTCCCCCTAGTCCCTACTCCCAAGCTCCTTCTCCCTAGACCCTCCCCCTAGTCCCTACTCCCAAGCTCCTTCTCCCTAGCCCCTCCCCCTAGTCTCTACTCCCTAGCCTCTCCTCCTTAGTCCCTACTCCCTAGCCTCTCCTCCTTAGTCCCTACTCCCTAGCCTCTCCTCCTTAGTCCCTACTCCCTAGCCTCTCCTCCTTAGTCCCTACTCCCTAGCCTCTCCTCCTTAGTCCCTACTCCCTAGCCTCTCCTCCTTAGTCCCTACTCCCTAGCCTCTCCTCCTTAGTCCCTACTCCCTAGCCTCTCCTCCTTAGTCCCTACTCCCTAGCCTCTCCTCCTTAGTCCCTACTCCCTAGCCTCTCCTCCTTAGTCCCTACTCCCTAGCCTCTCCCCCCTAGTCCCTACTCCCTAGCTCCTTCTCCCTAGCCCCTCCCCCTAGTCCCTACTCCCTAGCCTCTCCACCTTAGTCCCTACTCCCTAGCCTCTCCCCCTAGTCCCTACTCCCTAGCCTCTCCCCCCTAGTCCCTACTCCCTAGCTCCTTCTCCCTAGCCCCTCCCCCTAGTCCCTACTCCCAAGCCTCTCCTCCTTAGTCCCTACTCCCTAGCCTCTCCCCCTAGTCCCTACTCCCTAGCCTCTCCCCCCTAGTCCCTACTCCCTAGCTCCTTCTCCCTAGCCCCTCCCCCTAGTCCCTACTCCCAAGCCTCTCCTCCTTAGTCCCTACTCCCTAGCCTCTCCTCCTTAGTCCCTACTCCCTAGCCTCTCCTCCTTAGTCCCTACTCCCTAGCCTCTCCTCCTTAGTCTCTACTCCCTAGCCTCTCCTCCTTAGTCCCTACTCCCTAGCCTCTCCTCCTTAGTCCCTACTCCCTAGCCTCTCCTCCTTAGTCCCTACTCCCTAGCCTCTCCTCCTTAGTCCCTACTCCCTAGCCTCTCCTCCTTAGTCCCTACTCCCTAGCCTCTCCTCCTTAGTCCCTACTCCCTAGCCTCTCCTCCTTAGTCCCTACTCCCTAGCTCCTCTTGGTATTTCCTCTATAGCTGGTTGGTCCCTAGCCCCTACTTCCTCTAAAGCTGGTTGGTCCCTAGCCCCTACTTCCTCTATAGCTGGTTGGTCCCTAGCCCCTACTTCCTCTAAAGCTGGTTGGTCCCTAGCCCCTACTTCCTCTACAGCTGGTTGGTCCCTAGCCCCTACTTCCTCTACAGCTGGTTGGTCCCTAGCCCCTACTTCCTCTAAAGCTGGTTGGTCCCTAGCCCCTACTTCCTCTACAGCTGGTTGGTCCCTAGCCCCTACTTCCTCTAAAGCTGGTTGGTCCCTAGCCCCTACTTCCTCTAAAGCTGGTTGGTCCCTAGCCCCTACTTCCTCTAAAGCTGGTTGGTCCCTAGCCCCTACTTCCTCTAAAGCTGGTTGGTCCCTAGCCCCTACTTCCTCTATAGCTGGTTGGTCCCTAGCCCCTACTTCCTCTAAAGCTGGTTGGTCCCTAGCCCCTACTTCCTCTAAAGCTGGTTGGTCCCTAGCCCCTACTTCCTCTAAAGCTGGTTGGTCCCTAGCCCCTACTTCCTCTAAAGCTGGTTGGTCCCTAGCCCCTACTTCCTCTATAGCTGGTTGGTCCCTAGCCCCTACTTCCTCTAAAGCTGGTTGGTTGGTTGTTTTCTGCAGGTGCTGTCAGGATGCGGATGTTCTGGTCAAACTAACAGAGGAAGTCAACCTCACCTTGACAAACGGAGTGAGTGTTTCATCTACACACACACACACTCACACTCTAGATACTCCCTCTCTCACCTCTCACCTCTCACCTCTCACCTCTCCCCTCTCCCCTCTCTCCTCTCCCCTCTCCCCTCTCACCTCTCCCCTCTCCCCTCTCCCCTCTCTCCTCTCCCCTCTCACCTCTCCCCTCTCCCCTCTCCCCTCTCACCTCTCCCCTCTCCCCTCTCCCCTCTCCCCTCTCACCTCTCCCCTCTCACCTCTCCCCTCTCCCCTCTCACCTCTCCCCTCTCCCCTCTCCCCTCTCCCCTCTCCCCTCTCACCTCTCCCCTCTCCCCTCTCACCTCTCCCCTCTCCCCTCTCACCTCTCACCTCTCCCCTCTCCCCTCTCCCCTCTCCCCTCTCCCCTCTCCCCTCTCCCCTCTCCCCTCTCCCCTCTCCCCTCTCCCCTCTCCCCTCTCCCCTCTCACCTCTCTCCTCTCCCCTCTCCCCTCTCCCCTCTCCCCTCTCCCCTCTCCCCTCTCCCCTCTCCCCTCTCCCCTCTCCCCTCTCCCCTCTCCCCTCTCACCTCTCACCTCTCTCCTCTCCCCTCTCCCCTCTCCCCTCTCCCCTCTCCCCTCTCCCCTCTCACCTCTCCCCTCTCCCCTCTCCCCTCTCCCCTCTCCCCTCTCCCCTCTCCCCTCTCCTCTCTCCTCTCTCCTCTCTCCTCTCTCCCCTCTCCCCTCTCCCCTCTCCCCTCTCCCCTCTCCCCTCTCCCCTCTCCCCTCTCCCCTCTCCCCTCTCCCCTCTCTCCTCTCCCCTCTCCCCTCTCCCCTCTCCCCTCTCCCCTCTCCCCTCTCCCCTCTCCCCTCTCTCCTCTCTCCTCTCCCCTCTCCCCTCTCCCCTCTCCCCTCTCCCCTCTCCCCTCTCCCCTCTCACCTCTCACCTCTCACCTCTCCCCTCTCCCCTCTCCCCTCTCACCTCTCACCTCTCACCTCTCCCCTCTCCCTCTCTCCTCTCTCCCCTCTCCCCTCTCCCCTCTCCCCTCTCCCCTCTCCCCTCTCCCCTCTCCCCTCTCCCCTCTCCCCTCTCACCTCTCCCCTCTCCCCTCTCCCCTCTCCCCTCTCCCCTCTCACCTCTCACCTCTCACCTCTCACCTCTCTCCTCTCTCCTCTCCCCTCTCCCCTCTCCCCTCTCCCCTCTCACCTCTCCCCTCTCCCCTCTCCCCTCTCACCTCTCACCTCTCACCTCTCCCCTCTCACCTCTCACCTCTCCCCTCTCCCCTCTCCCCTCTCCCCTCTCCCCTCTCCCCTCTCCCCTCTCTCCTCTCCCCTCTCACCTCTCTCCTCTCCCCTCTCTCCTCTCTCCTCTCTCCTCTCTCCCCTCTCCCCTCTCTCTCCTCTCTCCTCTCCCCTCTCCCCTCTCACCTCTCTCCTCTCCCCTCTCTCCTCTCTCCTCTCTCCTCTCTCCTCTCTCCTCTCTCCTCTCCCCTCTCTCCTCTCCCCTCTCTCCTCTCTCCTCTCTCCCCTCTCCCCTCTCTCACCTCTCTCCTCTCCCCTCTCCCCTCTCCCCTCTCCCCTCTCCCCTCTCCCCTCTCTCACCTCTCACCTCTCTCCTCTCTCCTCTCCCCTCTCTCCTCTCTCCTCTCTCCTCTCTCCTCTCACCTCTCTCCTCTCCCCTCTCTCCTCTCTCCTCTCTCCTCTCTCCTCTCTCCCCTCTCCCCTCTCTCTCCTCTCCCCTCTCCCCTCTCACCTCTCTCCTCTCCCCTCTCACCTCTCACCTCTCTCCTCTCTCCTCTCTCCTCTCTCCTCTCCCCTCTCTCCTCTCTCCTCTCCCCTCTCTCCTCTCCCCTCTCTCCTCTCTCCTCTCCTCTCTCCTCTCTCCTCTCTCCTCTCTCCAGGCTCCAGTGAATAGTGAGTTGGTGCGTTGTCTTTCCAGAACGGCGCAGGGTTCTCTCCCTCCATTGGCTGCGGCGGTGGGGGGCATGGCCAGTCAGGAGGTCCTCAAGGCCCTCACAGGGAAGTTTGCCCCGCTACAGCAATGGGTAGGTCAACTGCTATCCACCTGACAGACTGATCAATACATCTGATTGGTTGGGTAGGTCAACTACTACTATCCACCTGACAGACTGATCAATACATCTGATTGGTTGGGTAGGTCAACTACTACTATCCACCTGACAGACTGATCAATACATCTGATTTCTCTCTCTCTCTCTCTCTGTCTCTCTCTGTCTCTCTCTCTCTCTCTCTGTCTCCCTAGTTCTATCTAGATGCCATAGAGGTAGTGAAACCACTACAGTCTCTATCTGCAGAGGAGTTTAGCCCCAGGTAAAACACACACACAAAGAACACGACAAAGAATGTGAAACACATAAAGATACATATTGTGTGTGTAGGGGTGATCGATACGATGGGCTGAGGGCCTGCATCGGGGAGACCATGTGTCTGGAACTCCACAAGCTGAGAGTCTTTATGGTGAGAACCCACCCTGTCATCACCCACCTTAACAACCCACCCTGTCACCACCCACCTTAACAACCCACCCTGTCACCACCCACCTTAATAACCCACATGTATCAGTACACACAGAACACACACAAATATAGGGGTCCTCAAACCTTTTTGGCCTACGACCCCATTTTGATATCAGAACATGTGACCCCACCATGTCTTTGATGATCTATCCCAAATCAGTGTGCCAGTATTTGGACAGTTTGGCTGAAGGAAGGATGGTTTGAAGGGACTGATGGTGTATTTGATGACAGTTTAGCTGAAGGAAGGATGGTTTGAAGGTACTGATGGTGTATTTGATGACAGTTTAGCTGAAGGAAGGATGGTTTGAAGGTACTGATGGTGTATTTGATGACAGTTTAGCTGAAGGAAGGATGGTTTGAAGGTACTGATGGTGTATTTGATGACAGTTTAGCTGAAGGAAGGATGGTTTGAAGGTACTGATGGTGTATTTGATGACAGTTTAGCTGAAGGAAGGATGGTTTGAAGGTACTGATGGTGTATTTGATGACAGTTTAGCTGAAGGAAGGATGGTTTGAAGGTACTGATGGTGTATTTGATGACAGTTTAGCTGAAGGAAGGATGGTTTGAAGGTACTGATGGTGTATTTGATGACAGTTTAGCTGAAGGAAGGATGGTTTGAAGGTACTGATGGTGTATTTGATGACAGTTTAGCTGAAGGAAGGATGGTTTGAAGGTACTAATGGTGTATTTGATGACAGAGTGCTGGGGGTGGGGTCTTCTTCTGCAGGTGGGCTGTGGAGCCATTGGCTGTGAGATGCTCAAGAACTTTGCCTTGCTGGGAGTGGGATTGGCCAAGAGCTCAGGAGAGGTAGGGATTGGTTGATGTATTACCTGTTCTCGTGTGGATGACAGACTTGGGTAATTGATTTATTGTTTAGTAACTTGATTAATTATTAATGATTTGGTTGGTTAATCAGTCAATGTATTAGTTAATGTGTGTTTGATTGATTGATTGATTGATTGATTTAGCTGTATTGATTGATGACCTTGTCCTCAGGTGTGTGTGACAGACCCAGACCTGATAGAGAAGTCCAACCTTAACAGACAATTCCTCTTCAGACCTCAACACATTCAGGTCAGACACACACACAGACACACACAAACACACAGACACACACAGACACACACAGACACACACAGACACACACAGACACACACAGACACACACAGACACACACAGACACACACACACAGACACACACACACACAGACACACACAGACACACACAGACACACACACACAGACACACACACACACAGACACACACACACACAGACACACACACACACAGACACACACACACACACACACAGACCTCAGCACATACAGGTCAGACACACACACAGACCATACTATATACAGGTCAGACACACACACAGACCATACTATATACAGGTCAGACACACAGACACGCAGTCTTACCATCATCATCCTCCCTTATATAATTTTCTCCACATAATAACTCCCTCCTCCTCCCTCCCTCCGTCAGAAACCTAAGAGCACCACTGCAGCAGTAGCGACCCAGGAGATCAACCCAGAGATGCAGGTAGAAGCTCACCTCAACAAGGTGTGTCCTGCCACCGAGGGGGTCTACAACGACCTGTTCTACTCCCGCCTACACCTGGTTGTCACGGCGCTGGACAATGTAGAGGCTCGCAGATACGTTGACAGGTGTGGGGGGGAGATATTACACTGGTATCTTTATCAGGTTATGGTGATTTGATAGTAATGTGAATGGTTGTGTAAGTATCTTTATCAGGTTATGGTGATTTGATAGTGATATGAATGGTTGTGTAAGTATCTTTATCAGGTTATGGTGATTTGATAGTGATACGAATGGTTGTGTGGTATCTTTATCAGGTTATGGTGATTTGATAGTGATATGAATGGTTTTGTGGTATCTTTATCAGGTTATGGTGATTTGATAGTGATATGAATGGTTTTGTGGTATCTTTATCAGGTTATGGTGATTTGATAGTGATGTGAATGGTTTTGTGGTATCTTTATCAGGTTATGGTGATTTGATAGTGATGTGAATGGTTGTGTGGTATCTTTATCAGGTTATGGTGATTTGATAGTGATGTGAATGGTTGTGTGGTATCTTTATCAGGTTATGGTGATTTGATAGTGATGTGAATGGTTGTGTGGTATCTTTATCAAGTTATGGTGATTTGATAGTGATATGAATGGTTGTGTAAGTATCTTTATCAGGTTATGGTGATTTGATAGTGATATGAATGGTTGTGTAAGTATCTTTATCAGGTTATGGTGATTTGATAGTGATATGAATGGTTGTGTAAGTATCTTTATCAGGTTATGGTGATTTGATAGTGATATGAATGGTTGTGTAAGTATCTTTATCAGGTTATGGTGATTTGATAGTGATATGAATGGTTGTGTAAGTATCTTTATCAGGTTATGGTGATTTGATAGTGATATGAATGGTTGTGTAAGTATCTTTATCAGGTTATGGTGATTTGATAGTGATATGAATGGTTGTGTAAGTATCTTTATCAGGTTATGGTGATTTGATAGTGATATGAATGGTTGTGTAAGTATCTTTATCAGGTTATGGTGATTTGATAGTGATGTGAATGGTTGTGTGATATCTTTATCAGGTTATGGTGATTTGATAGTGATATGAATGGTTGTGTAAGTATCTTTATCAGGTTATGGTGATTTGATAGTGATATGAATGGTTGTGTAAGTATCTTTATCAGGTTATGGTGATTTGTGAATGGTGGTGTGTCGTGGTTGTGATGTTGTTGTTGCAGACTGACGTAACTGCACCTCAGGGATAAATCTATCTGATTGGTTAACCCACAGCCGCAGTGTATCCAATCAGAAGGCTCTCCTGGACTCTGGTACCATGGGAACCAAAGGACACACAGAGATCATCGTGCCCAACCTGACTGAGTCTTACAACAGCCATGTATGTACAAGTGTGTGTGTGTGTGTGTGTCAACAGTCGTACCAGCCATGTATTGCCAGAGGTCTGTGTTTCTGAATGTCCATATCTTTGACAGAGGGACCCACCAGAAGAGGAGATTCCATTCTGCACCCTCAAGTCTTTCCCTGCCATCATAGAACACACCATCCAATGGGCCAGAGACAAGGTGATAGAACTACTACAACTAGTTATTATAGAACCCCATCCAATGGGCCAGAGACAAGGTGATAGAACTACTACAACTAGTTATTATAGAACCCCATCCAATGGGCCAGAGACAAGGTGATAGAACTACTACAACTAGTTATTATAGAACCCCATCCAATGGACCAGAGACAAGGTGATAGAACTACTACAACTAGTTATTATAGAACCCCATCCAATGGGCCAGAGACAAGGTGATAGAACTACTACAACTAGTTATTATAGAACCCCATCCAATGGGCCAGAGACAAGGTGATAGAACTACTACAACTAGTTATTATAGAACCCCATCCAATGGACCAGAGACAAGGTGATAGAACTACTACAACTAGTTATTATAGAACCCCATCCAATGGACCAGAGACAAGGTGATAGAACTACTACAACTAGTTATTATAGAACCCCATCCAATGGGCCAGAGACAAGGTGATAGAACTACTACAACTAGTTATTATAGAACCCCATCCAATGGGCCAGAGACAAGGTGATAGAACTACTACAACTAGTTATTATAGAACCCCATCCAATGGACCAGAGACAAGGTGATAGAACTACTACAACTAGTTATTATAGAACCCCATCCAATGGGCCAGAGACAAGGTGATAGAACTACTACAACTAGTTATTATAGAACCCCATCCAATGGACCAGAGACAAGGTGATAGAACTACTACAACTAGTTATTATAGAACCCCATCCAATGGGCCAGAGACAAGGTGATAGAACTACTACAACTAGTTATTATAGAACCCCATCCAATGGACCAGAGACAAGGTGATAGAACTACTACAACTAGTTATTATAGAACCCCATCCAATGGACCAGAGACAAGGTGATAGAACTACTACAACTAGTTATTATAGAACCCCATCCAATGGGCCAGAGACAAGGTGATAGAACTACTACAACTAGTTATTATAGAACCCCATCCAATGGGCCAGAGACAAGGTGATAGAACTACTACAACTAGTTATTATAGAACCCCATCCAATGGGCCAGAGACAAGGTGATAGAACTACTACAACTAGTTATTATAGAACCCCATCCAATGGGCCAGAGACAAGGTGATAGAACTACTACAACTAGTTATTATAGAACCCCATCCAATGGGCCAGAGACAAGGTGATAGAACTACTACAACTAGTTATTATAGAACCCCATCCAATGGGCCAGAGACAAGGTGATAGAACTACTACAACTCTAACTGGCTAGGTTCCATTCTAATATGAGGGTTCTAGAATCTGTTGTTGAGGACAACACCTTGATGCCGTGTCTCCTCTCTCTCTCCCTTCCCGTCTTTCTCTCACACACTCTCTCTCTCTCTCTCTCTCTCTCTCTCTCTCTCTCTCTCTCTCTCTCTCTCTCTCTCTCTCTCCCTTCCCGTCTTTCTCTCACACACTCTCTCTCTCTCTCTCTCTCTCTCTCTCTCTCTCTCTCTCTCTCTCTCTCTCTCTCTCTCTCTCTCTAAGATGGCGCCAGGTTGTGTGTTGGCTTGCCGTCGCTCCACATTTAGGATGTCTGCTTTTTGTTTGTTTGTTTTATTTGTATGTTTTATCATTCATATGGATTGCTCACAGTTAAATTATGACCGCCTTAAATTATTAAGCCTTCGATCCACGGCTTTTGATATGTGTAGCCGTGATCTGAACTTGAACTTGTATACTGAACAGCCATGCACGTTCCAGCCGCCGATGAAAGTCTGTCAAGTAACTGGCTGCGTGTGCTGGAAAAGGAGACGCCGTAGGAGACGAGGCATACGGGCTGGAGTTTTGGTGAAACTTAAGAAACTGAGTATCCTAAACAGTGGAGTTAGACTAACGGCAGAGTTGCGGCCTTCCTACCTGATACATGTTCTGCCTGTCATATCACCACCATTACGTTGGACTATACGGAGAGAGAGAAGACGCGGAGGTGCCGTGCACTCAAATTTGCGCTCTGTCAGACGAGCTGGGACAACGAAGCTAAGTGCTGTTTCTACTTCTAATTGGTCTGTTGAGTCAACCACAGTGCTTATGGCTTTGATAAACGCACGTTCAGTTGTCAACAAAACATTCATCCTGAATGACTATTATGTAACACATGGGCTGGACTTTCTTTTTATTACTGAAACTTGGTTGAACGACGCGGATACGAGCCCTCTTGCTGAGCTTCTACCAAATGGATGTAGCTATTTAAGCACTTCGAGGAGTAATCGTCGGGGTGGAGGCTTGGCTGTTATTTTTAAAAGCATGATGAAGTGCAAGTTACTGCCTGTTGAAAGCTACACGAGTTTTGAAGTACAATTAATGAAGATTGACTTGCCCTTGCCAGTGATCTGTGCACTGATATATAGGCCTCCTAGTTATAACAAGAATTTTCTTAATGAATTTTATGAGTTTCTATCTGTGATCGTTCCATCTGCAGATAGGATTTTGATTATGGGTGATTTTAATATTCACGTTTGTTGTCCTGGTAAACCTATGACTAAAGAATTTATGAATTTAGTAGATTCCTTTAACTTATCCCAATGTGTCTCTGGACCAACTCACGACCATGGGCACACACTTGACTTGGTGTTTTCTTTGGGGATAACGATAGAAAATATTTGTGTTGAAGAAATAGCCATTTCTGACCATATGCCTATAAGGTTTAATTTTTCTTCCTCAACAAATGGACTATGTTATCCTTCTCTATCATGTTTGTCCAGGGTTATCACTACTTCTACACCTAGTGCGTTCTCAACTGCTTTTACTGAATTGCCCCTTCATACTGAGCCCACAGCTTTGCCCGTTGTGGGACCCGATGAATTGGTTAATTCTTTTAATAATGTTTGTTCTGAGATCCTGGATAATGTTGCTCCTTTTAAAATGAGATGTCAAAAAGCTAAAAAAGAACCGTGGCTAAATGATATTACGCGGAATCTGAGGCGGGTTTGTCGGCACGCAGAGCGTAAGTGGCTGAAAGACAAATTGCAAGTATTTTACGATATTCTTAGAGAGTCTCTATCAAATTATCAAGACGCTGTTAGAGCCGCTAGATCTTCATATTTTGCGCGAATTATATCACATAATGCACATAACCCGAGGGTATTATTTTCAACCATAGATAAGGTACTGAGTCCGTCTTTTAATATTTTCCCTACCCAGTCTAAGGATCTGTGTGAGAGTTTTTTAAAATATTTTATTGATAAAGTTGCTCTCATTCGATTGAACATTATGCCTGTAGGCAATGTTATAATCCATAAAATGAATCCTTTTCATTGCTTAAGTGAATTTAAATATATTACATTAGCTCAGTTGGAAAAAATAATACTGCTCTTAAAACCGACTACCTCACTTAATGACGTTCTCCCGTCGCGATTGTTTAAAGAGGTTGTCGACGTTATTGGTCCCAATATACTATTGATTATAAATAGTAGTCTATATCATGGAATTGTACCATCAGGGTTTAAGCATGCGGTTATTGAGCCAGTCTTAAAGAAAATGAGTTTGGATCCACAGGATTTGAAAAATTTTAGACCTATTTCAAAATTGCCTTTTATGAATAAGATCTTAGAGAAAGTTGTCCATAATCAGCTTACAGATTTTTTGATGGGAAACAACATAATGGATATTTTTCAGTCTGGATTTAGGACCAAACATAGCACAGAATCAGCATTATTAAAGGTTACAAATGATATTTTTTTAAGTATTGACTCTGGGAAAAATGTTGCCTTAATGATGTTAGACTTAAGTGCAGCCTTCGATACTCTAGATCACACAATTTTAATAGAACGCCTCAGAGATTATGTAGGGATCAATGGCGTAGCCCTTAAGTGGTTCTCCTCTTATTTGCATGACAGGACATGTTCTGTCAAAATTGGAAATCATGTCTCTACATCCGCAAATATTTCTTGGGGGGTTCCTCAGGGTTCAATCCTTGGTCCGACTTTGTTTTCGTTATATATGTTACCCCTTGGTTCCATCTTTAAGCAACATAATATTAAATATCACTTGTATGCTGATGATTTACAGCTGTACTTTCCTTTGGAGTGTGATGGCTGTGTATCTCTCACTAATTTCTATAAGTGCTTGACTGAGGTAAAGGGATGGCTAACAAATAATTTTTTACAATTAAATGAAGATAAGACTGAGTTTATTATGTTTGGGAACAAACAGCTTGGGAATAGCCTGGCTGGAAATTGTGGACTATTGTCCAATAATATGAGTTATGTGAAGAACCTCGGAGTATTTTTCGATTCTGAAATGCGCTTTGATCGTCAAGTTAATAGCGTCGTGAAATCATCTTTTTTTCAGTTGAGAAAATTGGCAAAATTAAAACCCATCCTTTTATACAAGAGTTTGGAGATTGTTCTGCATGCCTTTGTTTCAACCCGGTTGGACTATTGTAATGCTCTTTATCTAGGCATAAGTGAATCACTGGTTACTCGTCTTCAGTACGTTCAAAATGCTGCAGCGAGATTTTTAACAAATACCAGAAAACGAGATCACATAACACCTGTATTGATAACCCTTCACTGGCTACCTGTCAAATTTAGAATACAATACAAGGTATTAACGTTTGTTTTTAAAGCATTACATGATCGAGCTCCTGAATATATAAAGGACATGTTAATCCCATATCAGTCTCAACGTCATCTACGTTCTTCTCAGAACATGCTTTTAACCGTCCCACGATCTCGCTTGAGGCGTAGTGGAGATCGCGCCTTTTCTGTTGCGGCCCCTGCACTTTGGAATGAGTTGCCGCTATCTTTGAAATCCTTGCCAAGCATAGATACTTTTAAAAAGGACTTGAAGACTTACTTATTCCATCAAGCTTATGACGTTTGAATGGGTCTGAGAACTGTGAGTGATTATATGTTTGATTTAATGGTGTCATGTGTTGATGTTTTTTTTTAATGTGTATTCTAGAGTTATTGTAATTTTTGTGTAACTTTGGAGTTATTTTATTACTCATGGACAGCACTTTGGTCCATTTTAATGGTTTTGAAAGCGCTTTATAAATAAAGTTGACTTGACTTGACTTGACTCTCTCTCTCTCTCTCTCTCTCTCTCTCTCTCTCTCTCTCTCTCTCTCTCTCTCTCTCTCCATCTGTCTCTCTCTTTCTCTTTCTCTCCATCTGTCTCTCTCTTTCTCTTTCTCTCCATCTGTCTCTCTCTTTCTCTTTCTCTCCATCTGTCTCTCCATCTGTCTCTCTGTCTGTAGTTCGAGAGCGCTTTTGCCCACAAGCCCACCATCTATAATATGTTCTGGCAGACCCACTCCTCAGCAGAAGCCGTGCTACAGGTAGGAACACCATCTATAATATGTTCTGGCAGACCCACTCCTCAGCAGAAGCCGTGCTACAGGTAGGAACACCATCTATAATATGTTCTGGCAGACCCACTCCTCAGCAGAAGCCGTGCTACAGGTAGGAACACCATCTATAATATGTTCTGGCAGACCCACTCCTCAGCTACAGGTAGGAACAGCATCTATAATATGTTCTGGCAGACCGACTCCTCAGCTACAGGTAGGAACACCATCTATAATATGTTCTGGCAGACCCACTCCTCAGCTACAGGTAGGAACACCATCTATAGTATGTTCTGGCAGACCGACTCCTCAGCTACAGGTAGGAACAGCATCTATAATATGTTCTGGCAGACCGACTCCTCAGCTACAGATAGGCACAGCATCTATAATATGTTCTGGCAGACCGACTCCTCAGCTACAGGTAGGAACACCATCTATAATATGTTCTGGCAGACCCACTCCTCAGCTACAGGTAGGAACACCATCTATAGTATGTTCTGGCAGACCCACTCCTCAGCTACAGGTAGGAACAGCTTCTACTCATGACTGGGCTGCAAAGTTCCCATAACTTTTTTCAGAGATCCTGGTTGGAGGATTCAAGATTTCCTACTTATTCCCCTCTGATTCCAGGACATTTCCAGAATTTTGCAATCCTACTCATACATATTCAATGCTATGGGACATAAATGAACACTGAGGTATGGGACATTAACAGACAGTAAATGAACACTGAGGTATGGGACATTAACAGACAGTAAATGAACACTGAGGTATGGGACATTAACAGACAGTAAATGAACACTGAGGTATGGGACATTAACAGACAGTAAATGAACACTGAGGTATGGGACATTAACAGACAGTAAATGAACACTGAGGTATGGGACATTAACAGACAGTAAATGAACACTGAGGTATGGGACATTAACAGACAGTAAATGAACACTGAGGTATGGGACATTAACAGACAGTAAATGAACACTGAGGTATGGGACATTAACAGACAGTAAATGAACACTGAGGTATGGGACATTAACAGACAGTAAATGAACACTGAGGTATGGGACATTAACAGACAGTAAATGAACACTGAGGTATGGGACATTAACAGACAGTAAATGAACACTGAGGTATGGGACATTAACAGACAGTAAATGAACACTGAGGTATGGGACATTAACAGACAGTAAATGAACACTGAGGTATGGGACATTAACAGACAGTAAATGAACACTGAGGTATGGGACATTAACAGACAGTAAATGAACACTGAGGTATGGGACATTAACAGACAGTAAATGAACACTGAGGTATGGGACATTAACAGACAGTAAATGAACACTGAGGTATGGGACATTAACAGACAGTAAATGAACACTGAGGTATGGGACATTAACAGACAGTAAATGAACACTGAGGTATGGGACATTAACAGACAGTAAATGAACACTGAGGTATGGGACATTAACAGACAGTAAATGAACACTGAGGTATGGGACATTAACAGACAGTAAATGAACACTGAGGTATGGGACATTAACAGACAGTAAATGAACACTGAGGTATGGGACATTAACAGACAGTAAATGAACACTGAGGTATGGGACATTAACAGACAGTAAATGAACACTGAGGTATGGGACATTAACAGACAGTAAATGAACACTGAGGTATGGGACATTAACAGACAGTAAATGAACACTGAGGTATGGGACATTAACAGACAGTAAATGAACACTGAGGTATGGGACATTAACAGACAGTAAATGAACACTGAGGTATGGGACATTAACAGACAGTAAATGAACACTGAGGTATGGGACATTAACAGACAGTAAATGAACACTGAGGTATGGGACATTAACAGACAGTAAATGAACACTGAGGTATGGGACATTAACAGACAGTAAATGAACACTGAGGTATGGGACATTAACAGACAGTAAATGAACACTGAGGTATGGGACATTAACAGACAGTAAATGAACACTGAGGTATGGGACATTAACAGACAGTAAATGAACACTGAGGTATGGGACATTAACAGACAGTAAATGAACACTGAGGTATGGGACATTAACAGACAGTAAATGAACACTGAGGTATGGGACATTAACAGACAGTAAATGAACACTGAGTTATGGGACATTTGTTCATTATTATAGGGGAGACAATTACAGCTTTTGATGTGTGTGTGTCTGTGTCTGTGTCTGTCTGTGTGTGTGTGTATAGAGGATGCAGCAGAGAGAGAGTCTGGAAGGAGCGTTCCAGGTGGTCAAGCTGCTGAGTCGAAGGCCCAGCCAATGGGAACACTGCATCATTCTGGCACGCCTTAAATTCGACAAATACTTCAAGAGAAAGGTAACGTTACCCCACAGACAGACACAGAGAGACACACACACAAAGAGACACGCAGACGCACACACACACCAAAATCTTGTTTCCGTGTGTGTGTTGTCATGTAGGCTCTACAGCTGTTGCATTCCTTCCCCCTGGACACTCGGTTAAAGGATGGCAGTAAGTATCTCTCTCTCTCTCTCTCTCTCTCTCTGTTGTTCTAACAAAGAAAGCGCTTTTAGCACCTATTGTGTATAGATTACCTGTTAGATTACCATCAATCCACACACACAACAAAGACTTCAGCAGCCCGTTATATTGTCCAGTGTTCTCATCTCTGTACTTGTTCTGCAGGTTTATTCTGGCAGTCACCTAAACGACCTCCATCTCCCATTGAGTTTGACCTGAAGGACTCACTGTGAGTAGACTGGCTCTATTAGTAACTATACTGGCTATATTAGTAACGAGACTAGCTCTATTAGTAACTAGACTGGCTCTATTAGTAACTAGACTGGCTCTATTAGTAACTAGACTGGCTCTATTAGTAACTAGACTGGCTCTATTAGTAACTAGACTGGCTCTATTAGTAACTAGACTGGCTCTATTAGTAACTAGACTGGCTCTATTAGTAACTAGACTGGCTCTATTAGTAACTAGACTGGCTCTATTAGTAACTAGACTGGCTCTATTAGTAACTAGACTGGCTCTATTAGTAACTAGACTGGCTCTATTAGTAACTAGACTAACTAATGTCAATGTTGTGTTGATTAGAGAGTAGCTGGGAGCTTTAACCAGGGGTGGGATAATGTCAATGTTGTGTTGATTAGAGAGTAGCTGGGAGCTTTAACCAGGGGTTGGATAATGTCAATGTTGTGTTGATTAGAGAGTAGCTGGGAGCTTTAACCAGGGGTGGGATAATGTCAATTTTGTGTTGATTAGAGAGTAGCTGGGAGCTTTAACCAGGGGTGGGATAATAAAAAAATTCAGTTAAGAACAAATTCTTATTTACAATGACGGCCTAGGAACAGTGGGTTAACTGCCTTGTTCAGGGGCAGAACGACAGATTTTTACCTAGTCAGCTCGGGTATTCGATCCTGCAACCTTCCAGTTACGGGCATAACACTCTAACCACTAGGCTACCTGCCGCAATGTCAATGTTGCGTTGATTAGAGAGTAGCTGGGAGCTTTAACCAGGGGTGGGATAATGTCAATGTTGCGTTGATTAGAGAGTAGCTGGGAGCTTTAACCAGGGGTGGGATAATGTCAATGTTGCGTTGATTAGAGAGTAGCTGGGAGCTTTAACCAGGGGTGGGATAATGTCAATGTTGTGTTGATTAGAGAGTAGCTGGGAGCTTGTAGTGCCTGATACTTGTGAGATTTGTTTATGACAACACTTGAAAATTGCATGTACTTTCCGAATTGTTTGGCGAGCTACTTATAGGTGGTAGCTATACCTCTGTTCTACAACCCTCTCTATATTGATCTGTTGGAGGCCTCTCCTCTACACTCCTCCTCTAGATTGATCTGTTGGAGGCCTCTCCTCTACATTCCTCCTCTCTAGATTGATCTGTTGGAGGCCTCTCCTCTACACTCCTCCTCTAGATTGATCTGTTGGAGGCCTCTCCTCTACACTCCTCCTCTCTAGATTGATCTGTTGGAGGCCTCTCCTCTACACTCCTCCTCTAGATTGATCTGTTGGAGGCCTCTCCTCTACATTCCTCCTCTCTAGATTGATCTGTTGGAGGCCTCTCCTCTACACTCCTCCTCTAGATTGATCTGTTGGAGGCCTCTCCTCTACACTCCTCCTCTCTAGATTGATCTGTTGGAGGCCTCTCCTCCTCTCTAGATTGACCTTTTTGGAGGCCTCTCCTCTACACTCCTCCTCTCTAGATTGACCTGTTGGAGGCCTCTCCTCTACACTCCTCCTCTCTAGATTGATCTGTTGGAGGCCTCTCCTCCTCTCTAGATTGACCTGTTGGAGGCCTCTCCTCCACACTCCTCCTCTCTAGATTGACCTGTTGGAGTCCTCTGCTCTACACCCCTCCTCTCTAGATTGATCTGTTGGAGGCTCCTCCTCTCTAGATTGATCTGTTGGAGGCTCCTCCTCTCTAGATTGATCTGTTGGAGGCCCCCCCTCTCTAGATTGATCTGTTGGAGGCCTCTCCTCTACACTCCTCCTCTCTAGATTGATCTGTTGGATGCCTCTCCTCTACACACCTCCTCTCTAGATTGATCTGTTGGAGGCCTCTCCTCCTCTCTAGATTGACCTGTTGGAGGCCTCTCCTCTACACTCCTCCTCTCTAGATTGACCTGTTGGAGGCCTCTCCTCCTCTCTAGATTGACCTGTTGGAGGCCTCTCCTCTACACTCCTCCTCTCTAGATTGACCTGTTGGAGGCCTCCTCCACACTCCTCCTCTCTAGATTGACCTGTTGGAGTCCTCTGCTCTACACCCCTCCTCTCTAGATTGATCTGTTGCAGGCTCCTCCTCTCTAGATTGATCTGTTGGAGGCTCCTCCTCTCTAGATTGATCTGTTGGAGGCCCCCCCTCTCTAGATTGATCTGTTGGAGGCCCCTCCTCTCTAGATTGATCTGTTGGAGGCCTCTCCTCTACACTCCTCCTCTCTAGATTGATCTGTTGGAGGCCTCTCCTCCTCTCTAGATTGACCTGTTAGAGGCCTCTCCTCTACACTCCTCCTCTCTAGATTGACCTGTTGGAGGCCTCTCCTCCTCTCTAGATTGACCTGTTGGAGGCCTCTCCTCTACACTCCTCCTCTCTAGATTGATCTGTTGGAGGCCTCTCCTCCTCTCTAGATTGACCTGTTGGAGGCCTCCTCCACACTCCTCCTCTCTAGATTGACCTGTTGGAGGCCTCTCCTCTACACTCCTCCTCTCTAGATTGACCTGTTGGAGGCCTTTCCTCTACACTCCTCCTCTCTAGATTGACCTGTTGGAGGCCTCACCTTCTTTTTGTTATTTCTAACTCTTGTTCTCTCTAACTCTCATTTCCTCTGTTTTTCCCATCAGGCACTTCAGTTTTGTCGTGAGCGCAGCTCGGCTTTATGCGGAGATCTACAACATCCCCTACTCAGAGAAGGTACTCACAGTCTCACAGTCTCTCTCTCTCTCTCTCTCTGTCTCTGTCTCTGTCTCTCTCTCTCTGTCTCTCTCTCTCTCTGTCTCTCTGTCTCTGTGTGTGTGTGTAGTGTATGGATCAGTTACTAGTAGGGTTGGGAATTACCAGGGACCTCACCATACGATATTATCACCGTACTGAGGGACCTCACCATACGATATTAGCACCGTACTGAGGGACCTCACCATACGATATTATCACCATACTGAGGGACCTCACCATACGATATTATCACCGTACTGAGGGACCTCACCATACGATATTATCACCGTACTGAGGGACCTCACCATATGATATTATCACCATACTGAGGGACCTCACCATATGATATTGTGTATGTGTGTGTGTGTGTGTGTGTCCACAGGATTTATCACAGGAAGCAATGTCAAGGATGTTGTCAGAGATTACCATCCCAGAGTACAGTCCAGCAGAGAAGGTACTATATACTACACTGGGTTATGGGTGGATGGACTGTATTGATAGATGAACTTAATGTATTGATAAATATTGCTGGTTGATTGATGGATTGATTGAGTGGTTGTTTTATTGATGTATGAATTGCAACATTTGTTTATTGGTTGACATTGGTTTATTAGTTGACGTATTGGTTGATATATTGATGTGTGTTGATGAATGTATTGATCTGGTTAGCGTATTGAAACGGATGAGAACGTGAAGAAACCTGATCAGATGAAGGTGTCAGTGAGCAGTGAGGAGGAGAGAGAGGCCATCGCCCAGTTAGAGGAGGCTATCACTGCAGACCACGTTACACCAGGTACACACACACACCATCATTCAGTCAGCTGGACACACGCTATTGACACACTCCTAACCCTGACGTGTGTGTAATACAGAGAGGTTGCGGATGTCTCCCATGATGTTTGAGAAGGACGATGACCTCAACGGTCACATGGACTTTGTGGCGGCGGCCGCCTCCCTCAGGGCCAGGATGTACTCCATCGAGGTGGCCGACCGCCTCAAGACCAAACGCATCGCCGGGAAGATCATCCCTGCCATCGCCACGGCTACTGCCGCTGTTGCCGGACTGGTGAGACCGCGCACAAGAGCACATTACACACACTGGTCAAGGGTGGTCTAAGCTGCTATCTAGAACACACTCCATGACATCAGAGGTGATTACTGGGTGGTCTAGGATGGTCGATGGTGGTCTAGTAGTGGTCTAAGCTGCTATCTAGAACACACTCCATGACATCAGAGGTGATTACTGGGTGGTCTAGGATGGTCGATGGTGGTCTAGTAGTGGTCTAAGCTGCTATCTAGAACACACTCCATGACATCAGAGGTGATTACTGGGTGGTCTAGGATGGTCGATGGTGGTCTAGTAGTGGTCTAAGCTGCTATCTAGAACACACTCCATGACATCAGAGGTGATTACTGGGTGGTCTAGGATGGTCGATGGTGGTCTAGTAGTGGTCTAAGCTGCTGCCCATAGAACACGTCTGCAGTATGGGTTAGAATCCAGCACACTGCTATTTCAGCACTCTCTCCCTCTATCATCTCTCCCTCTGTCTATCATCTCTCCCTCTGTCTATCCTCTCTCCCTCTGTCTATCATCTCTCCCTCTGTCTATCCTCTCTCCCTCTGTCTATCCTCTCTCCCTCTGTCTATCCTCTCTCCCTCTGTCTATCATCTCTCCCTCTGTCTATCCTCTCTCCCTCTGTCTATCATCTCTCCCTCTGTCTATCCTCTTTCCCTCTGTCTATCCTCTCTCCCTCTGTCTATCCTCTCTCCCTCTGTCTATCCTCTCTCCCTCTGTCTATCCTCTCTCCCTCTGTCTATCCTCTCTCCCTCTGTCTATCCTCTCTCCCTCTGTCTATCCTCTCTCCCTCTGTCTATCCTCTCTCCCTCTGTCTATCCTCTCTACCTCTGTCTATCCTCTCTCCCTCTGTCTATCCTCTCTACCTCTGTCTATCCTCTCTACCTCTGTCTATCATCTCTCCCTCTGTCTATCCTCTCTCCCTCTGTCTATCATCTCTCCCTCTGTCTATCCTCTCTACCTCTGTCTATCATCTCTCCCTCTGTCTATCCTCTCTACCTCTGTCTATCATCTCTCCCTCTGTCTATCCTCTCTACCTCTGTCTATCCTCTCTCCCTCTGTCTATCATCTCTCCCTCTGTCTATCATCTCTCCCTCTGTCTATCATCTCTCCCTCTGTCTATCATCTCTCCCTCTGTCTATCCTCTCTCCCTCTGTCTATCATCTCTCCCTCTGTCTATCCTCTCTACCTCTGTCTATCATCTCTCCCTCTGTCTATCATCTCTCCCTCTGTCTATCCTCTCTACCTCTGTCTATCATCTCTCCCTCTGTCTATCCTCTTTCCCTCTGTCTATCCTCTCTCCCTCTGTCTATCCTCTCTCCCTCTGTCTATCATCTCTCCCTCTGTCTATCCTCTCTACCTCTGTCTATCATCTCTCCCTCTGTCTATCATCTCTCCCTCTGTCTATCATCTCTCCCTCTGTCTATCATCTCTCCCTCTGTCTATCCTCTCTACCTCTGTCTATCATCTCTCCCTCTGTCTATCATCTCTACCTCTGTCTATCATCTCTCTCTGTCTATCATCTCTCCCTCTGTCTATCATCTCTCCCTCTGTCTATCATCTCTCCCTCTGTCTATCATCTCTCCCTCTGTCTATCATCTCTCCCTCTGTCTATCATCTCTCCCTCTGTCTATCATCTCTCCCTCTGTCTATCATCTCTCCCTCTGTCTATCCTCTCTACCTCTGTCTATCCTCTCTCCCTCTGTCTATCATCTCTCCCTCTGTCTATCATCTCTCCCTCTGTCTATCATCTCTCCCTCTGTCTATCATCTCTATCTCTGTCTATCCTCTCTCCCTCTGTCTATCCTCTCCCCCTCTGTCTATCATCTCTATCTCTGTCTATCATCTCTCCCTCTGTATATCATCTCTCCCTCTGTCTATTCTCTCTCCCTCTGTCTATCCTCTCCCCCTCTGTCTATCCTCTCCCCCTCTGTCTATCCTCTCCCCCTCTGTCTATCATCTCTACCTCTGTCTATCATCTCTCCCTCTGTCTATCATCTCTCCCTCTGTCTATCCTCTCTACCTCTGTCTATCATCTCTCCCTCTGTCTATCATCTCTATCTCTGTCTATCCTCTCTCCCTCTGTCTATCCTCTCCCCCTCTGTCTATCATCTCTATCTCTGTCTATCATCTCTCCCTCTGTATATCATCTCTCCCTCTGTCTATTCTCTCTCCCTCTGTCTATCCTCTCCCCCTCTGTCTATCCTCTCCCCCTCTGTCTATCATCTCTACCTCTGTCTATCATCTCTCCCTCTGTCTATCATCTCTCCCTCTGTCTATCATCTCTCCCTCTGTCTATTCTCTCTCCCTCTATCTATCCTCTCCCCCTCTGTCTATCCTCTCCCCCTCTGTCTATCATCTCTACCTCTGTCTATCATCTCTATCTCTGTCTATCCTCTCTCCCTCTGTCTATCATCTCTCCCTCTGTCTATCATCTCTCCCTCTGTCTATTCTCTCTCCCTCTGTCTATCCTCTCCCCCTCTGTCTATCCTCTCCCCCTCTGTCTATCATCTCTACCTCTGTCTATCATCTCTATCTCTGTCTATCCTCTCTCCCTCTGTCTATCATCTCTCCCTCTGTCTATCATCTCTCCCTCTGTCTATCATCTCTCCCTCTGTCTATTCTCTCTCCCTCTGTCTATTCTCTCTCCCTCTGTCTATCCTCTCTCCCTCTGTCTATCCTCTCCCCCTCTGTCTATCATCTCTACCTCTGTCTATCATCTCTATCTCTGTCTATCCTCTCTCCCTCTGTCTATCATCTCTCCCTCTGTCTATCATCTCTCCCTCTGTCTATTCTCTCTCCCTCTGTCTATCCTCTCTCCCTCTGTCTATCCTCTCCCCCTCTGTCTATCATCTCTACCTCTGTCTATCATCTCTATCTCTGTCTATCCTCTCTCCCTCTGTCTATCATCTCTCCCTCTGTCTATCCTCTCCCCCTCTGTCTATCATCTCTCCCTCTGTCTATCATCTCTATCTCTGTCTATCATCTCTACCTCTGTCTATCATCTCTCCCTCTGTCTATCATCTCTCCCTCTGTCTATCATCTCTCCCTCTGTCTATCCTCTCTCCCTCTGTCTATCCTCTCTACCTCTGTCTATCATCTCTACCTCTGTCTATCATCTCTACCTCTGTCTATCATCTCTACCTCTGTCTATCATCTCTATCTCTGTCTATCATCTCTCCCTCTGTCTATCATCTCTCCCTCTGTCTATCATCTCTACCTCTGTCTATCATCTCTCCCTCTGTCTATCATCTCTCCCTCTGTCTATCATCTCTACCTCTGTCTATCATCTCTATCTCTGTCTATCATCTCTCCCTCTGTCTATCCTCTCTACCTCTGTCTATCATCTCTCCCTCTGTCTATCCTCTCTACCTCTGTCTATCATCTCTACCTCTGTCTATCATCTCTACCTCTGTCTATCATCTCTACCTCTGTCTATCATCTCTACCTCTGTCTATCCTCTCTACCTCTGTCTATCATCTCTACCTCTGTCTATCATCTCTACCTCTGTCTATCATCTCTACCTCTGTCTATCCTCTCTACCTCTGTCTATCCTCTCTCCCTCTGTCTATCCTCTCTCCCTCTGTCTATCATCTCTATCTCTGTCTATCATCTCTACCTCTGTCTATCATCTCTATCTCTGTCTATCATCTCTCCCTCTGTCTATCATCTCTCCCTCTGTCTATCATCTCTATCTCTGTCTATCCAATAAACAACTAAAATAGTGGGAATGTCCCACTCCTTTAAAAACATGAAAGAAAAAACCCCAGATGAGATAATTTTCTTGATCAATGGGGATTGTACTGATGTCTCTGTATCTTATCAGACTGCTAGTAAATGGCTCTAGATGGTGGATTGACTGAATCAGATGAACAGGAGTCCTCTGTATGTCTCTGTATCTTATCAGACTGCTAGTAAATGGCTCTAGATGGTGGATTGACTGAATCAGATGAACAGGAGTCCTCTGTATGTCTCTGTATCTTATCAGACTGCTAGTAAATGGCTCTAGATGGTGGATTGACTGAATCAGATGAACAGGAGTCCTCTGTATGTCTCTGTATCTTATCAGACTGCTAGTAAATGGCTCTAGATGGTGGATTGACTGAATCAGATGAACAGGAGTCCTCTGTATGTCTCTGTATCTTATCAGACTGCTAGTAAATGGCTCTAGATGGTGGATTGACTGAATCAGATGAACAGGAGTCCTCTGTATGTCTCTGTATCTTATCAGACTGCTAGTAAATGGCTCTAGATGGTGGATTGACTGAATCAGATGAACAGGAGTCCTCTGTATGTCTCTGTATCTTATCAGACTGCTAGTAAATGGCTCTAGATGGTGGATTGACTGAATCAGATGAACAGGAGTCCTCTGTATGTCTCTGTATCTTATCAAACTGCTAGTAAATGGCTCTAGATGGTGGATTGACTGAATCAGATGAACAGGAGTCCTCTGTATGTCTCTGTATCTTATCAAACTGCTAGTAAATGGCTCTAGATGGTGGATTGACTGAATCAGATGTATGTTTATCAGTTCAATAGGTTCTTTAACACCTTGGATCTCTTCTTTGGGGTTTTGAATTGGTTACGGAATCTGCATGTCTGATTCAGTCACAGAACTAAACAGGGACTGTGGTCAGGGATTGTGGTCAGGGACTGTGGTCAGGGACTGTGGTCAGTGATTGTGGTCAGGGACTGTGGTCAGGGACTGTGGTCAGGGACTGTGGTCAGTGATTGTGGTCAGTGATTGTGGTCAGGGACTGTGGTCAGGGACTGTGGTCAGGGACTGTGGTCAGGGATTGTGGTCAGTGATTGTGGTCAGGGACTGTGGTCAGGGACTGTGGTCAGGGACTGTGGTTAGTGATTGTGGTTAGTGATTGTGGTCAGGGACTGTGGTCAGGGACTGTGGTCAGGGACTGTGGTCAGGGACTGTGGTCAGTGATTGTGGTCAGGGACTGTGGTCAGGGACTGTGGTCAGGGACTGTGGTCAGGGACTGTGGTCAGGGATTGTGGTCAGTGATTGTGGTCAGGGACTGTGGTCAGTGATTGTGGTCAGTGATTGTGGTCAGGGACTGTGGTCAGTGATTGTGGTCAGTGATTGTGGTCAGCCAGTCGTTGTGCTGTGCTCCCCAGGTGTCGTTGGAGCTGGTGAAGGTGGTGGGAGGATACAGGTTTGAGTCGTTCAACAACTGTTTCTTCAACCTGGCCATTCCTGTCATGGTCCTCACTGAGGCTGCACCGGTCAAGAGAACACAGATCAGGTAGGAGACTCACACACCTGTACATACAAACACCTGTACATACACACACCTGTACATAGACACACACACCTGTACATAGACACACACACACACCTGTACATACACACACACACCTGTACATACACACACACACCTGTACATAGACACACACACACCTGTACATAGACACACACACACACCTGTACATAGACACACACACACCTGTACATAGACACACACACCTGTACATAGACACACACACACACCTGTACATACACACACACACCTGTACATACACACACACACCTGTACATAGACACACACACACCTGTACATAGACACACACACACACCTGTACATAGACACACACACACCTGTACATAGACACACACACACCTGTACATAGACACACACACACCTGTACATAGACACACACACGCACCTGTACATACACACGCACACCTGTACATAGACACACACACACCTGTACATAGACACACACACACACCTGTACATACACACACACACCTGTACATAGACACACACACACACCTGTACATACACACACACACCTGTACATAGACACACACACACACCTGTACATAGACACACACACACCTGTACATAGACACACACACACACCTGTACATAGACACACACACCTGTACATAGACACACACACACCTGTACATAGACACACACACACCTGTACATAGACACACACACACACCTGTACATAGACACACACACACACCTGTACATAGACACACACACACACACCTGTACATAGACACACACACACACCTGTACATAGACACACACACACACCTGTACATAGACACACACACACCTGTACATAGACACACACACACACACCTGTACATAGACACACACACACACACACACACACCTGTACATAGACACACACACACACACACACACACCTGTACATAGACACACACACACCTGTACATAGACACACACACACACCTGTACATAGACACACACACACCTGTACATAGACACACACACACACACACACACACCTGTACATAGACACACACACACACACACACACACCTGTACATAGACACACACACACACACACACCTGTACATAGACACACACACACCTGTACATAGACACACACACACACACACACACACACACACACACACACACCTGTACATACCCACACACACACACACACACACACACACACACACACACCTGTACATAGACACACACACACACGCCTGTACATAGACATACACACACACCTGTACATAGACACACACACACACACAACCACACCTGTACATAGACATACACACCTATAAACAGACACACACCTGTAAACAGACACACATCTTGCTGCTGTGATGAACACTGTGGTATTTCACCCAGTAGATATGAGAGTTTATCAAAATTGGGTTTGTTTTCAAATTCTTTGTGGATCTGTGTAATCTGATGGAAATATGTGTCTCTAATATGGTCATACATTTGGCAGGAGGTTAGGAAGTGCAGCTCAGTTTCCACCTCATTTTGTGGGCAGTGTCCACATAGCCTGTCTTCTCTTTCGTTCTCTCTCTCTATCTTTCTCTTTCTGTGTCTCTGTGTCTCTGTGCTGAGTCCTGTCTGTGTCTCTTTCTGTGTCTCTTTCTGTGTCTCTGTGCTGAGTCCTGTCTGTGTCTCTTTCTGTGTCTCTGTGCTGAGTCCTGTCTGTGTCTCTTTCTGTGTCTCTGTGCTGAGTCCTGTCTGTGTCTCTTTCTGTGTCTCTGTGTCTCTGTGCTGAGTCCTGTCTGTGTCTCTTTCTGTGTCTCTGTGTCTCTGTGCTGAGTCCTGTCTGTGTGTTCTCCTCAGGGAAGACATCTCTTTCTCTATCTGGGACCGCTGGGTTGTGTGTGGTCACCAACACTTCTCTCTCTCTGACTTCATCAACGCAGTGCGGGTGAGACACATTCATTACTATGTCAATAGGGATTGATATCTATTGATGATATCGTGTTATGATATTGGTGATGATACTGAAGTGTTGACTGTTGTATTACAGGAGAAGTATGGAATAGAGCCTACCATGGTGTTTAATATATAGTGTTGACTGTGTTGTATTACAGGAGAAGTATGGAATAGAGCCTACCATGGTGTTTAATATATAGTGTTGACTGTGTTGTAATACAGGAGAAGTATGGAATAGAGCCTACCATGGTGTTTAATATATAGTGTTGACTGTGTTGTAATACAGGAGAAGTATGGAATAGAGCCTACCATGGTGTTTAATATATAGTGTTGACTGTGTTGTAATACAGGAGAAGTATGGAATAGAGCCTACCACGGTGTTTAATATATAGTGTTGACTGTGTTGTAATACAGGAGAAGTATGGAATAGAGCCTACCATGGTGTTTAATATATAGTGTTGACTGTGTTATTACAGGAGAAGTATGGAATAGAGCCTACCATGGTGTTTAATATATAGTGTTGACTGTGTTGTAATACAGGAGAAGTATGGAATAGAGCCTACCATGGTGTTTAATATATAGTGTTGACTGTGTTGTAATACAGGAGAAGTATGGAATAGAGCCTACCATGGTGTTTAATATATAGTGTTGACTGTGTTGTAATACAGGAAAAGTATGGAATAGAGCCTACCATGGTGTTTAATATATAGTGTTGACTGTGTTATTACAGGAGAAGTATGGAATAGAGCCTACCATGGTGTTTAATATATAGTGTTGACTGTGTTATTACAGGAGAAGTATGGAATAGAGCCTACCATGGTGTTTAATATATAGTGTTGACTGTGTTGTAATACAGGAGAAGTATGGAATAGAGCCTACCATGGTGTTTAATATATAGTGTTGACTGTGTTGTATTACAGGAGAAGTATGGAATAGAGCCTACCATGGTGTTTAATATATAGTGTTGACTGTGTTGTAATACAGGAGAAGTATGGAATAGAGCCTACCATGGTGTTTAATATATAGTGTTGACTGTGTTGTAATACAGGAGAAGTATGGAATAGAGCCTACCATGGTGTTTAATATATAGTGTTGACTGTGTTGTAATACAGGAGAAGTATGGAATAGAGCCTACCATTGTGTTTAATATATAGTGTTGACTGTGTTGTAATACAGGAGAAGTATGGAATAGAGCCTACCATGGTGTTTAATATATAGTGTTGACTGTGTTGTAATACAGGAGAAGTATGGAATAGAGCCTACCATGGTGTTTAATATATAGTGTTGACTGTGTTGTAATACAGGAAAAGTATGGAATAGAGCCTACCATGGTGTTTAATATATAGTGTTGACTGTGTTGTAATACAGGAGAAGTATGGAATAGAGCCTACCATGGTGTTTAATATATAGTGTTGACTGTGTTATTACAGGAGAAGTATGGAATAGAGCCTACCATGGTGTTTAATATATAGTGTTGACTGTGTTGTAATACAGGAGAAGTATGGAATAGAGCCTACCATGGTGTTTAATATATAGTGTTGACTGTGTTGTAATACAGGAGAAGTATGGAATAGAGCCTACCATGGTGTTTAATATATAGTGTTGACTGTGTTATTACAGGAGAAGTATGGAATAGAGCCTACCATGGTGTTTAATATATAGTGTTGACTGTGTTGTAATACAGGAGAAGTATGGAATAGAGCCTACCATGGTGGTCCATGGAGTGAAGATGCTCTATGTTCCTGTGATGCCAGGACACAACAAGAGACTTAAACTAACGTAAGCACTGTTACACACACACACACACACACACACACACACACACACACACACACACACACACACAGAGACACACACACACACACACACACACACACACACACACACACACACACACACACACACACACACACAGAGACACACACACACACACACACACACGTCCTCCTGAAGAACTGCAAATCTCTCCCTCCCTCCCTCCCTCCCTCCCTCCCTCCCTCCCTCCCTCCCTCCCTCCCTCCCTCCCTCCCTCCCTATCTTTCCCTCTCCTCTACCTCTCCCCTCTCCTCCACCCATCCCCTCTCCCTCCCTCTCCTCCACCTATCCCCTCTCCCTCTCCCTCCCTCTCCTCTCTCTCCTACACCTACCCCCCTCCCTCCCCTCCTCCCGCAGGATGCAGAAGTTGATCAAGCCGTCTGTAGACCGCCGCTACGTTGACCTGACCGTGTCCTTCGCTCCAGAGTCAGACGGTGATGAGGACCTCCCTGGACCCCCTGTTAGATACTACTTCAGCCCCCACGGAGACGCTCACACCGCCTGACACACCGGACCATAACACCCCTCAAACTATCCCCCTGTACCCCCAAATACAACCACCCCTCAGGCTCCTCAAACTAACCCCCTGTACCTGCAAAACCCCAGTTGACAACATGGGTGGATTCTAGAACAGGGATGGATTCTAGAACAGGGATGGATTCTAGAACAGGGATGGATTCTAGAACAGGGATGGTTCTAGAACAGGGATGGTTCTAGAACAGATGTTGGTGGACCACTAGTAGAAGAAGGGCATAGAGGTAGACAGAGGGCTCTAGATGGATATAACCTGTTTTGACGAGTCCTCTTTTTATCTCTATGAGAAGAGGTAGCACTTGACTGTGTACATAGTAGTTCCTGTGTTTGTGTTTTCAAATCTCTTTAAAGTACATCTGACTGGTGTTTTCTACTCTGGTTTAAAGCACAGCTCTGACTGGTGTTTTCTACTCTGGTTTAAAGCACAGCTCTGACTGGTGTTTTCTACTCTGGTTTAAAGCACAGCTCTGACTGGTGTTTTCTACTCTGGTTTAAAGCACAGCTCTGACTGGTGTTTTCTACTCTGGTTTAAAGCACAGCTCTGACTGGTGTTTTCTACTCTGGTTTAAAGCACAGCTCTGACTGGTGTTTTCTACTCTGGTTTAAAGCACAGCTCTGACTGGTGTTTTCTACTCTGGTTTAAAGCACAGCTCTGACTGGTGTTTTCTACTCTGGTTTAAAGCACAGCTCTGACTGGTGTTTTCTACTCTGGTTTAAAGCACAGCTCTGACTGGTGTTTTCTACTCTGGTTTAAAGCACAGCTCTGACTGGTGTTTTCTACTCTGGTTTAAAGCACAGCTCTGACTGGTGTTTTCTACTCTGGTTTAAAGCACAGCTCTGACTGGTGTTTTCTACTCTGGTTTAAAGCACAGCTCTGACTGGTGTTTTCTACTCTGGTTTAAAGCACAGCTCTGACTGGTGTTTTCTACTCTGGTTTAAAGCACAGCTCTGACTGGTGTTTTCTACTCTGGTTTAAAGCACAGCTCTGACTGGTGTTTTCTACTCTGGTTTAAAGCACAGCTCTGACTGCTTTGCACATGCCTTAACTAACAACCTTGTTGTGTTTGTCACAATGATGATGATGCTAAGAATAAAAACAACAATGTTTACACACACATACACACACGCTTCCAGGGTTCTCTTTTGGGGGATGGAGAGAGAGGTAGAGGAGGAACCCTTCATCTTGCTACCCTCTTCTCATAGAGATAGGAAGAGGACTCGTCGTCAATCGTCATCTAAACATTCCCATTGGCTCATGGGGATTTGGATGATTGATAGCGACATAGGTATGTCCCAATCATCTCTCCTTCCTCCTAGTGTGTGCACTTGTTCACTTCCCTTCACTGTCACTGGATGAAAGGAAATGACTGTTGTAATAAATATGATAACTCCAACTATCCCAAGCCTGTGAGAAGTAGTGAACGAGTCCACACTTCAGGGGAAAGGAAATATTATTGTGATGCCCCCTATATGCTCTCCTCAGTCAGAAGCTATAAAGTCCCTGATAGTCAACCATCTACCATACACACTATGAATAAAGTCCCTGATACTCAACCATCTACCATACACACTATGAATAAAGTCCCTGATAGTCAACCATCTACCATACACACTATGAATAAAGTCCCTGATACTCAACCATCTACCATACACACTATGAATAAAGTCCCTGATAGTCAACCATCTACCATACACACTATGAATAAAGTCCCTGATACTCAACCATCTACCATACACACTATGAATAAAGTCCCTGATAGTCAACCATCTACCATACACACTATGAATAAAGTCCCTGATACTCAACCATCTACCATACACACTATGAATAAAGTCCCTGATACTCAACCATCTACCATACACACTATGAATAAAGTCCCTGATACTCAACCATCTACCATACACACTATGAATAAAGTCCCTGATAGTCAACCATCTACCATACACACTATGAATAAAGTCCCTGATACTCAACCATCTACCATACACACTATGAATAAAGTCCCTGATAGTCAACCATCTACCATACACACTATGAATAAAGTCCCTGATAGTCAACCATCTACCATACACACTATGAATAAAGTCCCTGATACTCAACCATCTACCATACACACTATGAATAAAGTCCCTGATAGTCAACCATCTACCATACACACTATGAATAAAGTCCCTGATAGTCAACCATCTACCATACACACTATGAATAAAGTCCCTGATACTCAACCATCTACCATACACACTATGAATAAAGTCCCTGATAGTCAACCATCTACCATACACACTATGAATAAAGTCCCTGATAGTCAACCATCTACCATACACACTATGAATAAAGTCCCTGATAGTCAACCATCTACCATACACACTATGAATAAAGTCCCTGATAGTCAACCATCTACCATACACACTATGAATAAAGTCCCTGATACTCAACCATCTACCATACACACTATGAATAAAGTCCCTGATAGTCAACCATCTACCATACACACTATGAATAAAGTCCCTGATAGTCAACCATCTACCATACACACTATGAATAAAGTCCCTGATAGTCAACCATCTACCATACACACTATGAATAAAGTCCCTGATACTCAACCATCTACCATACACACTATGAATAAAGTCCCTGATACTCAACCATCTACCATACACACTATGAATAAAGTCCCTGATAGTCAACCATCTACCATACACACTATGAATAAAGTCCCTGATACTCAACCATCTACCATACACACTATGAATAAAGTCCCTGATAGTCAACCATCTACCATACACACTATGAATAAAGTCCCTGATACTCAACCATCTACCATACACACTATGAATAAAGTCCCTGATACTCAACCATCTACCATACACACTATGAATAAAGTCCCTGATAGTCAACCATCTACCATACACACTATGAATAAAGTCCCTGATAGTCAACCATCTACCATACACACTATGAATAAAGTCCCTGATAGTCAACCATCTACCGTACACACTATGAATAAAGTCCCTGATACTCAACCATCTACCATACACACTATGAATAAAGTCCCTGATAGTCAACCATCTACCATACACACTATGAATAAAGTCCCTGATACTCAACCATCTACCATACACACTATGAATAAAGTCCCTGATACTCAACCATCTACCATACACACTATGAATAAAGTCCCTGATAGTCAACCATCTACCATACACACTATGAATAAAGTCCCTGATAGTCAACCATCTACCATACACACTATGAATAAAGTCCCTGATAGTCAACCATCTACCATACACACTATGAATAAAGTCCCTGATAGTCAACCATCTACCATACACACTATGAATAAAGTCCCTGATACTCAACCATCTACCATACACACTATGAATAAAGTCCCTGATAGTCAACCATCTACCATACACACTATGAATAAAGTCCCTGATACTCAACCATCTACCATACACACTATGAATAAAGTCCCTGATACTCAACCATCTACCGTACACACTATGAATAAAGTCCCTGATAGTCAACCATCTACCATACACACTATGAATAAAGTCCCTGATAGTCAACCATCTACCATACACACTATGAATAAAGTCCCTGATAGTCAACCATCTACCATACACACTATGAATAAAGTCCCTGATACTCAACCATCTACCATACACACTATGAATAAAGTCCCTGATAGTCAACCATCTACCATACACACTATGAATAAAGTCCCTGATAGTCAACCATCTACCATACACACTATGAATAAAGTCCCTGATACTCAACCATCTACCATACACACTATGAATAAAGTCCCTGATACTCAACCATCTACCATACACACTATGAATAAAGTCCCTGATACTCAACCATCTACCATACACACTATGAATAAAGTCCCTGATAGTCAACCATCTACCATACACACTATGAATAAAGTCCCTGATAGTCAACCATCTACCATACACACTATGAATAAAGTCCCTGATAGTCAACCATCTACCATACACACTATGAATAAAGTCCCTGATAGTCAACCATCTACCATACACACTATGAATAAAGTCCCTGATACTCAACCATCTACCATACACACTATGAATAAAGTCCCTGATAGTCAACCATCTACCATACACACTATGAATAAAGTCCCTGATACTCAACCATCTACCATACACACTATGAATAAAGTCCCTGATACTCAACCATCTACCGTACACACTATGAATAAAGTCCCTGATAGTCAACCATCTACCATACACACTATGAATAAAGTCCCTGATAGTCAACCATCTACCATACACACTATGAATAAAGTCCCTGATAGTCAACCATCTACCATACACACTATGAATAAAGTCCCTGATACTCAACCATCTACCATACACACTATGAATAAAGTCCCTGATAGTCAACCATCTACCATACACACTATGAATAAAGTCCCTGATAGTCAACCATCTACCATACACACTATGAATAAAGTCCCTGATACTCAACCATCTACCATACACACTATGAATAAAGTCCCTGATAGTCAACCATCTACCATACACACTATGAATAAAGTCCCTGATAGTCAACCATCTACCATACACACTATGAATAAAGTCCCTGATACTCAACCATCTACCATACACACTATGAATAAAGTCCCTGATAGTCAACCATCTACCATACACACTATGAATAAAGTCCCTGATACTCAACCATCTACCATACACACTATGAATAAAGTCCCTGATAGTCAACCATCTACCATACACACTATGAATAAAGTCCCTGATACTCAACCATCTACCATACACACTATGAATAAAGTCCCTGATAGTCAACCATCTACCATACACACTATGAATAAAGTCCCTGATAGTCAACCATCTACCATACACACTATGAATAAAGTCCCTGATAGTCAACCATCTACCATACACACTATGAATAAAGTCCCTGATACTCAACCATCTACCATACACACTATGAATAAAGTCCCTGATAGTCAACCATCTACCATACACACTATGAATAAAGTCCCTGATAGTCAACCATCTACCATACACACTATGAATAAAGTCCCTGATACTCAACCATCTACCATACACACTATGAATAAAGTCCCTGATACTCAACCATCTACCATACACACTATGAATAAAGTCCCTGATAGTCAACCATCTACCATACACACTATGAATAAAGTCCCTGATACTCAACCATCTACCATACACACTATGAATAAAGTCCCTGATACTCAACCATCTACCATACACACTATGAATAAAGTCCCTGATACTCAACCATCTACCATACACACTATGAATAAAGTCCCTGATAGTCAACCATCTACCATACACACTATGAATAAAGTCCCTGATAGTCAACCATCTACCATACACACTATGAATAAAGTCCCTGATAGTCAACCATCTACCATACACACTATGAATAAAGTCCCTGATAGTCAACCATCTACCATACACACTATGAATAAAGTCCCTGATAGTCAACCATCTACCATACACACTATGAATAAAGTCCCTGATAGTCAACCATCTACCATACACACTATGAATAAAGTCCCTGATAGTCAACCATCTACCATACACACTATGAATAAAGTCCCTGATAGTCAACCATCTACCATACACACTATGAATAAAGTCCCTGATAGTCAACCATCTACCATACACACTATGAATAAAGTCCCTGATAGTCAACCATCTACCATACACACTATGAATAAAGTCCCTGATAGTCAACCATCTACCATACACACTATGAATAAAGTCCCTGATACTCAACCATCTACCATACACACTATGAATAAAGTCCCTGATAGTCAACCATCTACCATACACACTATGAATAAAGTCCCTGATAGTCAACCATCTACCATACACACTATGAATAAAGTCCCTGATAGTCAACCATCTACCATACACACTATGAATAAAGTCCCTGATACTCAACCATCTACCATACACACTATGAATAAAGTCCCTGATAGTCAACCATCTACCATACACACTATGAATAAAGTCCCTGATAGTCAACCATCTACCATACACACTATGAATAAAGTCCCTGATAGTCAACCATCTACCATACACACTATGAATAAAGTCCCTGATACTCAACCATCTACCATACACACTATGAATAAAGTCCCTGATAGTCAACCATCTACCATACACACTATGAATAAAGTCCCTGATAGTCAACCATCTACCATACACACTATGAATAAAGTCCCTGATAGTCAACCATCTACCATACACACTATGAATAAAGTCCCTGATAGTCAACCATCTACCATACACACTATGAATAAAGTCCCTGATACTCAACCATCTACCATACACACTATGAATAAAGTCCCTGATACTCAACCATCTACCATACACACTATGAATAAAGTCCCTGATAGTCAACCATCTACCATACACACTATGAATAAAGTCCCTGATAGTCAACCATCTACCATACACACTATGAATAAAGTCCCTGATAGTCAACCATCTACCATACACACTATGAATAAAGTCCCTGATAGTCAACCATCTACCATACACACTATGAATAAAGTCCCTGATAGTCAACCATCTACCATACACACTATGAATAAAGTCCCTGATAGTCAACCATCTACCATACACACTATGAATAAAGTCCCTGATACTCAACCATCTACCATACACACTATGAATAAAGTCCCTGATAGTCAACCATCTACCATACACACTATGAATAAAGTCCCTGATAGTCAACCATCTACCATACACACTATGAATAAAGTCCCTGATACTCAACCATCTACCATACACACTATGAATAAAGTCCCTGATAGTCAACCATCTACCATACACACTATGAATAAAGTCCCTGATACTCAACCATCTACCATACACACTATGAATAAAGTCCCTGATAGTCAACCATCTACCATACACACTATGAATAAAGTCCCTGATACTCAACCATCTACCATACACACTATGAATAAAGTCCCTGATACTCAACCATCTACCATACACACTATGAATAAAGTCCCTGATACTCAACCATCTACCATACACACTATGAATAAAGTCCCTGATAGTCAACCATCTACCATACACACTATGAATAAAGTCCCTGATACTCAACCATCTACCATACACACTATGAATAAAGTCCCTGATAGTCAACCATCTACCATACACACTATGAATAAAGTCCCTGATAGTCAACCATCTACCATACACACTATGAATAAAGTCCCTGATACTCAACCATCTACCATACACACTATGAATAAAGTCCCTGATAGTCAACCATCTACCATACACACTATGAATAAAGTCCCTGATACTCAACCATCTACCATACACACTATGAATAAAGTCCCTGATACTCAACCATCTACCATACACACTATGAATAAAGTCCCTGATACTCAACCATCTACCATACACACTATGAATAAAGTCCCTGATAGTCAACCATCTACCATACACACTATGAATAAAGTCCCTGATACTCAACCATCTACCATACACACTATGAATAAAGTCCCTGATAGTCAACCATCTACCGTACACACTATGAATAAAGTCCCTGATAGTCAACCATCTACCATACACACTATGAATAAAGTCCCTGATACTCAACCATCTACCATACACACTATGAATAAAGTCCCTGATACTCAACCATCTACCATACACACTATGAATAAAGTCCCTGATACTCAACCATCTACCATACACACTATGAATAAAGTCCCTGATAGTCAACCATCTACCATACACACTATGAATAAAGTCCCTGATACTCAACCATCTACCGTACACACTATGAATAAAGTCCCTGATAGTCAACCATCTACCATACACACTATGAATAAAGTCCCTGATACTCAACCATCTACCATACACACTATGAATAAAGTCCCTGATAGTCAACCATCTACCATACACACTATGAATAAAGTCCCTGATACTCAACCATCTACCGTACACACTATGAATAAAGTCCCTGATAGTCAACCATCTACCATACACACTATGAATAAAGTCCCTGATAGTCAACCATCTACCATACACACTATGAATAAAGTCCCTGATAGTCAACCATCTACCATACACACTATGAATAAAGTCCCTGATACTCAACCATCTACCGTACACACTATGAATAAAGTCCCTGATAGTCAACCATCTACCATACACACTATGAATAAAGTCCCTGATAGTCAACCATCTACCATACACACTATGAATAAAGTCCCTGATACTCAACCATCTACCGTACACACTATGAATAAAGTCCCTGATAGTCAACCATCTACCATACACACTATGAATAAAGTCCCTGATACTCAACCATCTACCATACACACTATGAATAAAGTCCCTGATAGTCAACCATCTACCATACACACTATGAATAAAGTCCCTGATAGTCAACCATCTACCATACACACTATGAATAAAGTCCCTGATACTCAACCATCTACCATACACACTATGAATAAAGTCCCTGATAGTCAACCATCTACCATACACACTATGAATAAAGTCCCTGATAGTCAACCATCTACCATACACACTATGAATAAAGTCCCTGATAGTCAACCATCTACCATACACACTATGAATAAAGTCCCTGATAGTCAACCATCTACCATACACACTATGAATAAAGTCCCTGATAGTCAACCATCTACCATACACACTATGAATAAAGTCCCTGATACTCAACCATCTACCATACACACTATGAATAAAGTCCCTGATACTCAACCATCTACCATACACACTATGAATAAAGTCCCTGATACTCAACCATATACATTATGAATACAGTCCTCAAACATGTACATTTTAGTCACTTAGTTACTGCATACATGTTCATACTTTTTTTTCGTACTGGTCCCCCGTGGGAATCGAACCCACAACCCTGGCATTGCACCCCTACCATCTGAGCTACACGGGACCTGCTGTCCCCTGCCTTGTATTTACATGTAGCTCCCTAATGAGACTGATCGGTCCTGCTGTCCCCTGCCTTGTATTTACATGTAGCTCCCTAATGAGACTGATCTGTCCTGCTGTCCCCTGCCTTGTATTTACATGTAGCTCCCTAATGAGACTGATCTGTCCTGCTGTCCCCTGCCTTGTATTTACATGTAGCTCCCTAATGAGACTGATCTGTCCTGCTGTCCCCTGCCTTGTATTTACATGTAGCTCCCTAATAATAATTATACATGTGGCTCCCTACTAAACCCTCTGACATGGGATGTGTCCCAAATGACACCCTATTGCCTATATACTGTATAGGGATTAGGGTGGCATTGAGACAATCTCCATGGCCATCTGTCTTGCACAGGAAATATCTATCATGATTTAGTTGATAATGAATGTCTGATGCATAACATGTAAAAAAATAAAAACACAAAACCATGATATGATGTAAATTGTTGTGACAGACAACTCAAAGGATGTCATGTGACTGAACTGTTGCAATCTGTTGTCAGTCCTTTTATTGCGTGACAGATTCACATATGGAAAATAACATCACAACATGGACTTATTCATGTGTTGTAACATTTTAAAGAATGGTGCAGAATTAATTCAGTGGTCACTAACTTCGACCTTTTGTAGAATGAGCCCTTTGTCGACCCGTAGTCTTGGTTAGCTAAGGGTTATAGTTCAGGTTTAGGGTAGGGACGTCCTAGCCATGCGTCGTTAGTTACCACAGCCATAAAGTCATAATTATATCTACACTGTATCTTCTTAAAATCTAACCTTAACCACACTGCTAGCCTTCTGCCTAACTCTAACCTGAAATTATGACGAAAAAGCACATTTTTATTTTCATTATTTTTTACGATATAGTATCATATTTGTCAACCCGCTGGGTGTTCTGCGCCTGCGCAGCCGAGGCTTCAAGATGGCAGAAGCCTTGACAAGTCTGGAGGAACTGGTAAGGACTTGGTTTAACATGTTGCTCTCGCTTTCGTCGACTTGAACGTGTTGTATTTGACCTGATGTGTATAATAAATGTAATGTGTGTTGATGTTGAAGGTCAGCCTTGTCATTGTGGAGGATAATGTCAGGTGAATGTCCGTGGGCCGCTCCTCACAGACAGACAGACAGACAGAAACCCCCAGTGTTAGGAGACTTCGTCTAGCTGGGTGACTGACTGGCACTATGAACCTCTTTACCACACTTACATCTCTCTGGTTAATGGCATAATAATAATAATAATAATAATAATAATAACCTATGTTATTATTGAACCGAATCAACTCTCTAACGTCAGTATTTTTCCGTCGTCAGTCCTATTGAAGGCAGATGACTAAATATCTAACGGTATCCCGAGAGAAACACCGAGTTCACCCACATCCTCTCCGGTTTACCACAGGTAGCTTGTTAGCCTATTAGCTAGGTAACTAGAGTGAGAGAAAACAGACATTACTGCTTAATTTGAGCAAATGACTACTTAACTTCTGAAGTAAAACGTGTCAGTACGAGGTTGCGTTATACGTTGAGTAGTGACATGTTTGTTTTCAGTGCTGTTTAGTCAGAGATATAGATATAAATATATATGTTAGCTGTCTTTCCTCATCGATGATGGGGTTTGTCATCAGATATCATTTATCTGACGTCAGACCACACTGTCATAGTTTCAGTTTGAATACTAGTTAGTTTCTTAATGTCTAGTTAAACTACATTGGCCACAGACTAGTAGCCAGGGCCCTAACTAGTAGTTAACTTACGACTTGCTCGGTCCTCCCATCTCTTAGTTAGTTGACTAATGCAGCTACTCTATCTAGTGAGCAACACACATTATAACACCGATAACGTTGGTATCTTCTCTCTCCACAAATATGAATCATGTTACCACTTCACGTGAAACTGTAACGGGAGTCACATTGTGAGCCAAGCGCTCTCCTTCCAGGGACCTTGCCATGTGCACCTTGTTGAAGAAGATGGTATAAACTGCTGTCAAGTGTCAAACTGACCTAGTTGACGATGTCCAATATCCACTAACGTCACTGGATATTTGTTGAAGCTTAAGGTCCACCCAGTTCAAGCACGTGACGTCGGCTGTATGTATATCTGTCCCACTGTCTTTCGATTAACCAATCACTCGGGTTGAGTAGCTGTTGATTTAGCCAGTAAGTGACTGACCTTGAGTTTATGGGCTGGTCTTGGTATCTTTCCTACTTCCTAGGGATGTTGGTTACAATGAATACTGTAGGCTCCACCACAGCACATAGGGCTTCAACTGAGAGCCACAAGTGTCAACAACTCTCTGCGCTCTCTTCTTATAACTCCCCCACACTCACTCTGCCCTCTAATGCCTCCCCCAATATCCCTCTCTCATCCCTGTAACCTCCCTTCCTCCCCCCAACCCCCCTTCCCCACCATCCCCTCTGCCCCCAGGCGGTGGAGGAGTTCCTGAGTGAGGTGCGTGGCAGGGAGCAGCCCCACAGTGCAGCCCTGGTCTCTCAGCCAACCGCTGTCAAGTTCCTCATGGCACGCAAGTTTGATGTCTCCCGGGCAATAGACCTCTTCCAGGCATACAAGGTACAGAGAGGGACCAGACACTACGTGTGTGTGTGTGTGTGTGTGTGTGTGAGAGAGAGAGAGCGCATTTCTGTGTTTATTAGTCTGAGATACACTGTAAATTCCCACCTATGCCAGAATGTGCTAATGGTGACCCCTGACCTTGCCTGTATGTCTGTGATTGGTCCAATCAGAACACAAGGATTAAGGAGGGCATCTTCAACATTAACCCAGAGGAGGAACCTCTCCGCTCTGAACTGCTCAGTGGAAAGTTCACCGTCCTGGTGAGGCCTGTGTGTGTGTGTGTGTGTGTTTGTTTGTGTGTGTTTGTTTGTGTGTGTGTGTCAGGGTTTCCGTTAGGAAAATGTGGCACCGGGCAACGTGACCGAAAATATTTTAATTTACTGGCCATTTGAGAAATTTACCGGACCCATATGCTTTGGGTGCGTAGCCTGTTAGGGCGTCCACCCACGGATTACATTAGGGTGTCCACTTAGAATTACAGAAATCCCATTTAGATTATGGTAATACAGAATAACAGAACATGCAACTCATATAATGAAGCAGCCAATAAAACAGCAAACATGCAACTCATATAATGAAGCAGCCAATTAAACAGCAAACATGCAACTCATATAATGAAGCAGCCAATTAAACAGCAAACATGCAACTCATATAATGAAGCAGCCAATAAAACAGCAAACATGCAACTCATATAATGAAGCAGCCAATAAAACAGCAAACATGCAACTCATATAATGAAGCAGCCAATTAAACAGCAAACATGCAACTCATATAATGAAGCAGCCAATTAAACAGCAAACATGCAACTCATATAATGAAGCAGCCAATAAAATGCCATTTCAGACATTTGCCAAAATACAATTCACGGGGGAACACCATTCTAAAGTTTCCAGGGTCAGTTCCAGTACCATACTATGTACTGGGTCAGTTCCAGTACCATACTATATACTGGGTCAGTTCCAGTACCATACTATATTCAGGGTCAGTTCCAGTACCATACTATATACTGGGTCAGTTCCAGTACCATACTATATACTGGGTAAGTTCCAGTACCATACTATATTCAGGGTCAGTTCCAGTACCATACTATATACAGGATCAGTTCATTACCATACTATATACAGGGTCAGTTCATTACCATACTATATACAGGGTCAGTTCATTACCATACTATATACAGGGTCAGTTCATTACCATACTATATACAGGGTCAGTTCCAGTACCATACTATATACAGGATCAGTTCATTACCATACTATATACAGGGTCAGTTCATTACCATACTATATACAGGATCAGTTCATTACCATACTATATACAGGGTCAGTTCCAGTACCATACTATATACAGGATCAGTTCATTACCATACTATATACAGGGTCAGTTCCAGTACCATACTATATACAGGATCAGTTCATTACCATACTATATACAGGGTCAGTTCATTACCATACTATATACAGGGTCAGTTCCAGTACCATACTATATACTGGGTCAGTTCCAGTACCATACTATATACTGGGTCAGTTCCAGTACCATACTATATACTGGGTCAGTTCCAGTACCATACTATATACTGGGTCAGTTCCAGTACCATACTATATTCAGGGTCAGTTCCAGTACCATATTAACAATGTGCAGGGATACTGGAGTGATGGAGGTAGATATGTATAGAGGTAAGGTTACTAGGCATCAGGTTATAAGATAAACAGAGTAGCAGCCGCTTGTATGTGAGTGGGTGTGCAGGTGTGTTGAGTCAGTATAAATGTATGTGCTTGTTATGTGTGAGTGAGCAGATGATGGATTGAGTGTGTAGGGCCCTGTGAGTGTGTAGGGCCCTGTGAGTGTGTAGGGCCCTCTGAGTGTGTAGGGCCCTGTGAGTGTGTAGGGCCCTGTGAATATGCAAAGAGTGCAAAAATACAAGGGTCAACTCTGATAGTTTGTGTAGCTGTTTTGTTAGCTATTTATGGTATGAGGATAGAAGCTCTTCAAGAGCCTGTTGGTGTCAGACTTGATGCACCGTTACATCTTTCCGTGCTGAAGCGGAGGGAACCGTCTATGGCTTGGATGGTTGGAGTCTTTAACCAGGGCCTTCCTCTGACACTGCCTGATATAGAGGTCCTGGGTCCGGGATGGCAGGGAGCTCAGCCCCAGTGATGTACTGGGTTGTCCGCACCACACTGTAGCACCATGTGATCCAGGGCGGTGCTATTGCCATACCAGGCAGTGATGCAGCCAGTCAAAATGCTCTCAATAGTAAAGCTGTAGAGGATTTGAGGGCCCATGACAAACGTTTTCAACCTTCTGAGGGGGAAGAGGCGCTGTTGCGCCTTCTTCACGATTGTGTGTTTGGAAACTGAGAACACCATTCACCATCCTGATAGCGGTTCCATGTGACAGAGATGAAAACTTCTGTTAGAAACTTACAAAGAGGGGGAGTCTAAAGATGCAACAACTAGGATGGGTTGGGTAGAACAGCAGAGGAATGTCATAGTGGTGGGTCCTGTAGAACAGCAGAGGAATGTCATAGTGGTGGGTCCAGTGGAACAGCAGAGGAATGTCATAGTGGTGGGTCCTGTAGAACAGCAGAGGAATGTCATAGTGGTGGGTCCAGTGGAACAGCAGAGGAATGTCATAGTGGTGGGTCCAGTGGAACAGCAGAGGAATGTCATAGTGGTGGGTCCAGTAGAACAGCAGAGGAATGTCATAGTGGTGGGTCCAGTGGAACAGCAGAGGAATGTCATAGTGGTGGGTCCAGTGGAACAGCAGAGGAATGTCATAGTGGTGTTCCAATAGGGAAGTACATGGTCCATATTTATATACAGTTGAAGTCGGAAGTTTACATACACCTTAGCCAAATACATTAACTCAGTTTTTCACAATTCCTGACATTTAATCCAAATTCCCTGTCTTAGGTCAGTTAGGATCACCACTTTATTTTAAGAATGTGAAATGTCAGAATAATAGTAGAGAGAATGATTTATTTCAGCTTTTTATTTCTTTCATCACATTCCCAGTGGGTCAGAAGTTTACATAAACTCAATTAGTATTTGGTAGCATTGCCTTTAAATTGTTTAACTTGGGTCAAATGTTTTGGGTAGCCTTCCACAAGCTTCCCACAATAAGTTGGGTGAATTTTGGCCCATTCCTCCTGACAGAACTGGTGTAACAGAGTCAGGTTTGTAGGCCTCGCACACGCTTTTTCAGTTCTACCCACAAATGTTCTATAGGATTGAGGTCAGGGCTTTGTGATGGCCACTCCAATACCTTGACTTTGTTGTCCTTAAGAACACCATCTCAACCGTGAAGCACAGGGGTGGCAGCATCATGTTGTGGAGGTGCCAAGCTGTTTAAAGGCACAGTCAACTTAGTGTATGTTAACTTCTGACCCACTGGAATTGTGATATAGTGAATTATAAGTGAAATAATCTGTCTGTAAACAATTGTTGGAAGAATTACTTGTGTCATGTATAAAAGTAGATGTCCTAACCGACTTGTCAAAACTATAGTTTGTTAACATGAAATCTGTGGAGTGGTTGAGAAATGAGTTTTAATGACTTCAACCTCAGTGTATGTAAACCTCCGACTTCAACTGTAATTACTTCTGTCTATTCACCTGTGGATGTGAGCCTATAGACCGATAAGCATGATGGTCAGATGGAGTTACATAGACTGCTATGTCCATCAGGGAATAAAAAGCATTAGTTTGCCATGAGGTTATTTTTCTCCCGGTCATTTTGGCCTGCAACAGTTGTTTTTTTTATCAGCTTTGAAATGTTTTTATCAGCCAAAAGCTGGAGATGACCGGCTAACGGAAACCCTGGTTTGTCTGTGTCTGTGAGGTGTATTTTTGGGGGAGTATTTTATTAGGGTCCCTATTGGCTGTTGCCAAAGCTGGGGTCCAGGAAGACTAGCTGTGTGTGTGTGTGTGTGTGTGTGTGTGTGTGTGTGTGTGTGTGTGTGTGTGTGTGTGTGTGTGTGTGTGTGTGTGTGTGTGTGTGTGTGTGCCAAGTTTGACACGCTACTAAAACAGGAATAAACTATTTCCTTGAATTACAGTATCCTTCGGGACATCAAGTTACTGTAAACTCAGGACTCAAGTCGTGTACATGTTACAACAGTGACAGGAACAGAGGCAGCTTGTTGAACTAACAGCCTACTAAAGCTTGTGAGGACTAAGTAAAGGTCTACTAGAATGTTGTGTTTACAGTAAAGCTCATGAGGACTAAGTAAAGGTCTACTAGAATGCTGTCTGTTGTGTTTACAGTAAAGCTCATGAGGACTAAGTAAAGGTCTACTAGAATGCTGTCTGTTGTGTTTACAGTAAAAATTGTGAGGATTAAGTAAAGGTCTACTAGAATGCTGTCTGTTGTGTTTACAGTAAAGCTCATGAGGACTAAGTAAAGGTCTACTAGAATGCTGTCTGTTGTGTTTACAGTAAAAATTGTGAGGATTAAGTAAAGGTCTACTAGAATGCTGTCTGTTGTGTTTACAGTAAAGCTCATGAGGACTAAGTAAAGGTCTACTAGAATGTTGTCTGTTGTGTTTACAGTAAAGCTCATGAGGACTAAGTAAAGGTCTACTAGAATGTTGTCTGTTGTGTTTACAGTAAAGCTCATGAGGACTAAGTAAAGGTCTACTAGAATGCTGTCTGTTGTGTTTACAGTAAAGCTCTTTGTGTTTCAGCCTGGTCGTGATGCTAATGGTGCTGCTCTGGCTCTGTTCACCGCTCGTCTCCACCGCCCTAACGTCACTACCCATAAGGCTGTGCTGCAGGCCATCATCTTTCAGCTGGACAAAGCCATTGAGAGGTGACCACCCCTCCACCTACCTTTATTTCTCAATTTGTATTTCTCTCTTTTTCTCACTCTCTCCTCTCTCCCTCCCTCTCTCCCTACTGCTCTCTCACTCACTCCTACTCTCTCTCTCTCTCGCTCCTTAATTAGTCCTACTCTCTTTCTCTCTCTCTCCTTAATTAGTCCTACTCTCTTCCTCTCTCTCTCCTTAATTAGTCCTACTCTCTTCCTCTCTCTCTCCTTAATTAGTCCTACTCTCTTCCTCTCCCTCCTTAATTAGTCCTACTCTCTCTCTCCTTAATTAGTCCTACTCTCTTCCTCTCTCCTTAATTAGTCCTACTCTCTTCCTCTCTCTCTCCTTAATTAGTCCTACTCTCTCTCTCCTTAATTAGTCCTACTCTCTTCCTCTCTCTCTCTTTAATTAGTCCTACTCTCTTCCTCTCTCTCTCCTTAATTAGTCCTACTCTCTTCCTCTCTCTCTCTTTAATTAGTCCTACTCTCTTCCTCTCTCTCTCCTTAATTAGTCCTACTTTTTCTCTCTCCTTAATTAGTCCTACTCTCTCTCTCTCTTTAATTAGTCCTACTCTCTTTCTCGCTCCTTAATTAGTCCTACTCTCTTTCTCGCTCCTTAATTAGCCCTACTCTCTCTCTCCTTAATTAGTCCTACTCTCTCTCTTTAATTAGTCCTACTCTCTCTCTCTCTCCTTAATTAGTCCTACTCTCTCTCTCCTTAATTAGTCCTACTCTCTCTCTCCTTAATTAGTCCTACTCTTTCTCTCTCCTTAATTAGTCCTACTCTCTTCCTCTCTCTCTCCTTAATTAGTCCTACTCTCTCTCTCCTTAATTAGTCCTACTCTCTCTATCTCCTTAATTAGTCCTACTCTTTCTCTCTCCTTAATTAGTCCTACTCTCTTCCTCTCTCTCTCCTTAATTAATCCTACTCTCTCTATCTCCTTAATTAGTCCTACTCTTTCTCTCTCCTTAATTAGTCCTACTCTCTTCCTCTCTCGCTCCTTAATTAGTCCTACTCTTTCTCTCTCCTTAATTAGTCCTACTCTCTCTCGCTCCTTAATTAGTCCTACTCTCTTTCTCGCTCCTTAATTAGTCCTACTCTCTTTCTCGCTCCTTAATTAGCCCTACTCTCTCTCTCTCCTTAATTAGTCCTACTCTCTCTCTCTCCTTAATTAGTCCTACTCTCTCTCTTTAATTAGTCCTACTCTCTCTCCTTAATTAGTCCTACTCTCTCTCGCTCCTTAATTAGTCCTACTCTCTTCCTCTCTCTCCTTAATTAGTCCTACTCTTTCTCTCTCCTTAATTAGTCCTACTCTTTCTCTCTCCTTAATTAGTCCTACTCTCTTTCTCGCTCCTTAATTAGTCCTACTCTCTTTCTCGCTCCTTAATTAGTCCTACTCTCTTTCTCGCTCCTTAATTAGTCCTACTCTCTTTCTCGCTCCTTAATTAGCCCTACTCTCTTTCTCGCTCCTTAATTAGCCCTACTCTCTCTCTCTCCTTAATTAGTCCTACTCTCTCTCTCTCCTTAATTAGTCCTACTCTCTCTCTCTCCTTAATTAGTCCTACTCTCTCTCTCTCCTTAATTAGTCCTACTCTCTCTCTCTCTCTCCTTAATTAGTCCTACTCTCTCTCTCTCCTTAATTAGTCCTACTCTTCCTCTCTCTCTCCTTAATTAGTCCTACTCTTCCTCTCTCTCTCCTTAATTAGTCCTACTCTCTGTCTTCACATCTCTTCCCTTTAATGTACATAACAGAAAACTCATCTCTACCCCTCCCTTCCTCTCTCCAGTGTTGACACCCAGAGAGATGGTTTAATATTCATCTATGACATGACCAACTCCAGCTACGGGAACTTTGACTATGAGCTCTGTGTCAAGATCCTCAACCTCCTCAAGGTAACACACTGCCTGTGTCCCAAATTACTCCCTATCATATCGTAGCACACATGCACCGAATACAACAGGTGTAGACTTTACCGTGAAATGCTTACTTACAGCCCTTAACCAACAATACAACAGGTGTAGACTTTACCGTGAAATGCTTACTACTGAGTCAATGTGCAGGGGTACCAGTACTGAGGTAATGTGCAGGGGTACCAGTACTGAGTCAATGTGCAGGGGTACCAGTACTGAGTCAATGTGCAGGGGTACCAGTACTGAGTCAATGTGCAGGGGTACCAGTACTGAGTCAATGTGCAGGAGTACCAGTACTGAGTCAATGTGCAGGAGTACCAGTACTGAGTCAATGTGCAGGAGTACCAGTACTGAGTCAATGTGCAGGAGTACCAGTACTGAGTCAATGTGCAGGGGTACCAGTACTGAGTCAATGTGCAGGAGTACCAGTACTGAGTCAATGTGCAGGGGTACCAGTACTGAGTCAATGTGCAGGAGTACCAGTACTGAGTCAATGTGCAGGAGTACCAGTACTGAGTCAATGTGCAGGGGTACCAGTACTGAGTCAATGTGCAGGAGTACCAGTACTGAGTCAATGTGCAGGAGTACCAGTACTGAGTCAATGTGCAGGGGTACCAGTACTGAGTCAATGTACTGAGTCAATGTGCAGGAGTACCAGTACTGAGTCAACCCACACAACCACTGTGGTGCAGTGAATGGCTGGACTCGAGGCCAGGCCCAGAACAGCCCCCAGCACTCTGGACCACAGAGGAACCACCAACACTTGAACGTCTCTGCCGGGAGTGGGGGGGTCAGGGCAGGGTTGGGGGTTAATAACGTTGGGGGGCTGGTGGGGTCCTGGTTTGGTTATGTTTTTTTTCTACCTAGTTCTGTGTGTTTTGGACATTGAAACTTACCAATAGCATTGTGTAGCCTGTGTCCCAAACCCCCTAGTCTTGTCCATTCATTCAGCTCCAATGCTTTGACCGGTAGTCAGACATACTTGACTCAACTCTTCCAAGCCCCAGGATGGAAGTGCCTCCCTCAGTCCAGCTGCAGTTGTTTCTCTGGTGTGTTTGTCTGGGAAATAAGAGGTCTGAAGGCAGCTTCTAGTTGTCGTCAATGTAATGACTGGTGAGGCTGATGTGTGGCTCTGTGGTCCGGCTTGACCTTGAGTCAGCAGTGGTAGAGAAGAATTCAGCGTTACGGATTTCATTGGCAACTCTGTCTCCCGACATTCTGTGTAGAGTTCTGGCAGTTCTGTTTTGCCTCGGAATCTCGTATCTTGGGTCTAGAGTTCGAATCAACTTTCTGAAAGCGTCTTTCTCCACAGTTTGAATTGGTTCCATGTTTACAGATGTGAGTGATACAGGGCGATAGTCATTTTACGGGTTACCTCCTAGAACGCTCCCTGGTATTCCGTCTGGCCCAATGGCCTTGCGAGTGTTAACCTGTTTAAAAGTCTTACTCTCATCCGCTACGGAGATCAAGATCACACAGTCGTCCTGGACAGCCGTCCTCTCATGCCTGGCTCAGTGTTGTTTGCCTCTAAGCGAACATAGAAGGCATTCAGCTCGTCTGGTAGGTCTGCGTCACCGCTGGGTTTCCCTTTGTAATCCCTAATAGTGTGTAAACCCCGCCTCCCCCGACGAGCTGGGAGCCGCTGTCCTGGGATTCTGTCTGTCCTGTATGGACCTTTTCCATTTTTGATAGCGGCCTTTCTTGTAAGCGTCTGTCCCTTTCCTTGAAAGCGGTATCTCAAGCCTTTAGCCTGTGTTCCCATTCCTTGAAGTTGTGGAAGCACTATACCTTATATAGTGTGTTACAGGGCTCATAGGGTTCTGGTCCATATTACTGCACTATATAGGGAATAGGTTGGCATTGGGGAAGCAGCCTCTATCTTTCTCCCTCCTCCTCCCTTCTCTGTTTATCTCTCCCTCTCTCCCTCTTCCTCTCCCTCTTCCTCTCTCCTTCTCTCTCTTTCTCTCTCCTCTCTCCCTCTTCCTCTCTCCTCTCTCCCTCTTCCTCTCCCTCTTCCTCTCTCCTTCTCTCTCTCCTTCTCTCTCTCTTTCTCTATTTTCACTTGTTACCTGTGTGTGTGTGTGTGTGTGTGTGTGTGTGTGTGTGTGTGTGTGTGTGTGTGTGTGTCTCCTAGGGTGCGTTCCCAGCGCGTCTGAAGTGTGTGTTTATCGTGTCGTCTCCTCTCTGGTTCCGAGCTCCCTTCACCGTCCTCAGACTCTTCGTACGTGAGAAGCTCAGAGAGAGGGTACGGACGTGTGTTTGAATGGTTCTCCTCAAACTGTGGGTACATGCAATACCATGTCTCTCAGGTGTGTGTAACGGTGTCTCTCTCCCTCCCCAGGTGTGTACGGTGAAGGCCCATGAGCTGTCCAATCACATCCCAGTCTCTTCTCTTCCGGAGCACCTGGACGGAACCTCTCAGTACAGCCACGTTGCCTGGATACAGTCCTGCGTCAACGCACAGACCGCCCCAGGCGACACACACACACTCACCCACGACTGCGTGGGCAGCCTGTTGCGCTCCTACAGCCTAGAGCCCCACAACGCTAGCCCAGCCGCTACGATAGCAACTACGCAAACCTCCACAGGCTCCCACTCAGATTCACCGCTACAGTTAGCCTCCGAGCTAACTGCTACGGCTAACTCCAACTGCTACGACGATAGGAATGCTAACCCACACAACCACTGTGGTGCAGTGAACGGCAGGACTCGAGGCCAGGCCCAGAACAGCCCCCAGCACTCTGGACCACAGAGGAACCACCAACACTGGAACGGCTCTGCCGGGAGTGGGGGGGTCAGGGCAGGGTTGGGGGTTAATAACGTTGGGCTGGTGGGGTCTGGGGTTGGTAGCGGCGCTAGCCCCAATGCTAACAGCGTGAATGGCCACCAGCCCCCGCCCCAGTCGGACACACCCCCAGACACACCCCTCCAACACAAAGTAGTAGGAGCTATGATGAGTGACAAGTCAGAAGCCCCCAACCACAGAACACTGAACGAGGAAGAGGCGGAGGGGGAGGATGAGGGAGAAGGGGTGCCTCCGCTCCCCCAGAAGTCTCTCCCCCGCCCCCCTCACCCCCCCCTCTCGTCATCGTGCGTTGTGTCAGAGCCAGATGAGGACCCCGGCGAGGACCCTTGTCCCCAAGAAGAGGTGTCCGTACACATGCCTGATGGTGTAGGGATGAGCGTGTTGGAGCTGGTGGAGCACATGAAGAGGAGGAAGAAGAAAGGAATCAACCAGGAGTATGAGGAGATACGCAAGGAGCCTCCTACTGGTAGCTTTGACTACAGCAAGTTAGTCTCTCTCTGTCTCTGTCAAGGAGCCTCCTACTGGTAGCTTTGACTACAGCAAGTTAGTCTCTCTCTGTCTCTGTCAAGGAGCCTCCTACTGGTAGCTTTGACTACAACAAGTTAGTCTCTCTCTGTCTCTGTCAAGGAGCCTCCTACTGGTAGCTTTGACTACAGCAAGTTAGTCTCTCTCTCTCTCTGTCAAGGAGCCTCCTACTGGTAGCTTTGACTACAGCAAGTTAGTCTCTCTCTCTCTGTCAAGGAGCCTCCTACTGGTAGCTTTGACTACAGCAAGGTGGTCTCTCTCTGTCTCTGTCAAGGAGCCTCCTACTGGTAGCTTTGACTACAGCAAGTTAGTCTCTCTCTGTCTCTGTCAAGGAGCCTCCTACTGGTAGCTTTGGCTACAGCAAGTTAGTCTCTGTCTCTGTCAAGGAGCTTCCTACTGGTAGCTTTGACTACAGCAAGTTAGTCTCTCTCTGTCTCTGTCAAGGAGCCTCCTACTGGTAGCTTTGACTACAACAAGTTAGTCTCTCTGTCTCTGTCAAGGAGCCTCCTACTGGTAGCTTTGACTACAGCAAGTTAGTCTCTCTCTGTCTCTGTCAAGGAGCCTCCTACTGGTAGCTTTGACTACAGCAAGTTAGTCTCTCTGTCTCTGTCAAGGAGCCTCCTACTGGTAGCTTTGACTACAGCAAGTTAGTCTCTCTCTGTCTCTGTCAAGGAGCCTCCTACTGGTAGCTTTGACTACAGCAAGTTAGTCTCTCTCTGTCTCTGTCAAGGAGCCTCCTACTGGTAGCTTTGACTACAGCAAGTTAGTCTCTCTCTGTCTCTGTCAAGGAGCCTCCTACTGGTAGCTTTGACTACAGCAAGTTAGTCTCTCTCTGTCTCTGTCAAGGAGCCTCCTACTGGTAGCTTTGACTACAGCAAGTTAGTCTCTCTCTGTCTCTGTCAAGGAGCCTCCTACTGGTAGCTTTGACTACAACAAGTTAGTCTCTCTCTGTCTCTGTCAAGGAGCCTCCTACTGGTAGCTTTGACTACAGCAAGTTAGTCTCTGTCTCTCTCTGTCAAGGAGCCTCCTACTGGTAGCTTTGACTACAGCAAGTTAGTCTCTCTCTGTCTCTGTCAAGGAGCCTCCTACTGGTAGCTTTGACTACAGCAAGTTAGTCTCTCTCTGTCTCTGTCAAGGAGCCTCCTACTGGTAGCTTTGACTACAGCAAGTTAGTCTCTGTCTCTCTCTGTCAAGGAGCCTCCTACTGGTAGCTTTGACTACAGCAAGTTAGTCTCTGTCTCTCTCTGTCAAGGAGACTCCTACTGGTAGCTTTGACTACAGCAAGTTAGTCTGTCTCTCTCTGTCAAGGAGCCTCCTACTGGTAGCTTTGACTACAGCAAGTTAGTCTCTGTCTCTGTCAAGGAGCCTCCTACTGGTAGCTTTGACTACAGCAAGTTAGTCTCTCTCTGTCTCTGTCAAGGAGCCTCCTACTGGTAGCTTTGACTACAGCAAGTTAGTCTCTCTCTGTCTCTGTCAACGAGCCTCCTACTGGTAGCTTTGACTACAGCAAGTTAGTCTCTCTCTGTCTCTGTCAAGGAGCCTCCTACTGGTAGCTTTGACTACAGCAAGTTAGTCTCTGTCTCTGTCAAGGAGCCTCCTACTGGTAGCTTTGACTACAGCAAGTTAGTCTCTCTCTGTCTCTGTCAAGGAGCCTCCTACTGGTAGCTTTGACTACAGCAAGTTAGTCTCTCTCTGTCTCTGTCAAGGAGCCTCCTACTGGTAGCTTTGACTACAGCAAGTTAGTCTCTGTCTCTGTCTCTGTCAAGGAGCCTCCTACTGGTAGCTTTGACTACAGCAAGTTAGTCTCTCTCTGTCTCTGTCAAGGAGCCTCCTACTGGTAGCTTTGACTACAGCAAGTTAGTCTCTGTCTCTGTCTTGGTCTTTGTTTTTTCTCGCTCACACTCTAATGGCAGTTGATAGTCTAATCTGTCCCTCTTTCTCTCCCCCTCTTTTTTTCCCTTCCTTCCTCCTTCCTTCTTTCTCTGTGTAGAAAGCTGTCAAATCAGATCAAGAACAGGTACAGTGATGTCCTCTGCCTGGACCAATCACGTGTCAGACTCTGCCAGCTCTGTGATGATGAGGACGAGGTATGTTTCAGGATTGGATAATTTGTCTAAAATCAAAGGTTATGTCCCAAATGGCGTGGTATTCCCTATGTAGTGGAGGAGAGTTACCCCCTCTATACTATTCCCTATGTAGTGGTGGAGGAGGAGAGTTACCCCCTCTATACTATTCCCTATGTAGTAGTGGTGGAGGAGGAGAGTTACCCCCTCTATACTATTCCCTATGTAGTAGTGGTGGAGGAGGAGAGTTACCCCCTCTATACTATTCCCTATGTAGTAGTGGTGGAGGAGGAGAGTTACCCCCTCTATACTATTCCCTATGTAGTGGAAGAGGAGAGTTACCCCCTCTATACTATTCCCTATGTAGTGGAAGAGGAGAGTTACCCCCTCTATACTATTCCCTATGTAGTGGAAGGGGAGAGTTACCCCCTCTATACTATTCCCTATGTAGTAGTGGAGGAGAGTTACCCCCTCTATACTATTCCCTATGTAGTGGTGGAGGAGAGTTACCCCCTCTATACTATTCCCTATGTAGTAGTGGTGGAGGAGGAGAGTTACCCCCTCTATACTATTCCCTATGTAGTAGTGGTGGAGGAGGAGAGTTACCCCCTCTATACTATTCCCTATGTAGTAGTGGTGGAGGAGGAGAGTTACCCCCTCTATACTATTCCCTATGTAGTGGTGGAGGAGGAGAGTTACCCCCTCTATACTATTCCCTATGTAGTAGTGGTGGAGGAGGAGAGTTACCCCCTCTATACTATTCCCTATGTAGTGGAAGAGGAGAGTTACCCCCTCTATACTATTCCCTATGTAGTGGAAGGGGAGAGTTACCCCCTCTATACTATTCCCTATGTAGTAGTGGTGGAGGAGGAGAGTTACCCCCTCTATACTATTCCCTATGTAGTAGTGGAGGAGAGTTACCCCCTCTATACTATTCCCTATGTAGTAGTGGTGGAGGAGGAGAGTTACCCCCTCTATACTATTCCCTATGTAGTAGTGGTGGAGGAGGAGAGTTACCCCCTCTATACTATTCCCTATGTAGTAGTGGTGGAGGAGGAGAGTTACCCCCTCTATACTATTCCCTATGTAGTGGAAGAGGAGAGTTACCCCCTCTATACTATTCCCTATGTAGTGGAAGGGGAGAGTTACCCCCTCTATACTATTCCCTATGTAGTAGTGGAGGAGAGTTACCCCCTCTATACTATTCCCTATGTAGTGGTGGTGGAGGAGGAGAGTTACCCCCTCTATACTATTCCCTATGTAGTGGTGGAGGAGGAGAGTTACCCCCTCTATACTATTCCCTATGTAGTGGAAGAGGAGAGTTACCCCCTCTATACTATTCCCTATTTAGTGGAAGGGGAGAGTTACCCCCTCTATACTATTCCCTATGTAGTAGTGGTGGAGGAGGAGAGTTACCCCCTCTATACTATTCCCTATGTAGTAGTGGAGGAGAGTTACCCCCTCTATACTATTCCCTATGTAGTAGTGGTGGAGGAGGAGAGTTACCCCCTCTATACTATTCCCTATGTAGTAGTGGTGGAGGAGGAGAGTTACCCCCTCTATACTATTCCCTATGTAGTAGTGGTGGAGGAGGAGAGTTACCCCCTCTATACTATTCCCTATGTAGTGGAAGAGGAGAGTTACCCCCTCTATACTATTCCCTATGTAGTGGAAGGGGAGAGTTACCCCCTCTATACTATTCCCTATGTAGTAGTGGAGGAGAGTTACCCCCTCTATACTATTCCCTATGTAGTGGTGGTGGAGGAGGAGAGTTACCCCCTCTATACTATTCCCTATGTAGTGGTGGAGGAGGAGAGTTACCCCCTCTATACTATTCCCTATGTAGTGGAAGAGGAGAGTTACCCCCTCTATACTATTCCCTATTTAGTGGAAGGGGAGAGTTACCCCCTCTATACTATTCCCTATGTAGTAGTGGAGGAGGAGAGTTACCCCCTCTATACTATTCCCTATGTAGTGGTGGAGGAGAGTTACCCCCTCTATACTATTCCCTATGTAGTAGTGGTGGAGGAGGAGATTTACCCCCTCTATACTATTCCCTATGTAGTGGAAGAGGAGAGTTACCCCCTCTATACTATTCCCTATGTAGTGGTGGTGGAGGAGGAGAGTTACCCCCTCTATACTATTCCCTATGTAGTGGTGGAGGAGGAGAGTTACCCCCTCTATACTATTCCCTATGTAGTAGTGGTGGAGGAGGAGAGTTACCCCCTCTATACTATTCCCTATGTAGTGGAAGAGGAGAGTTACCCCCTCTATACTATTCCCTATGTAGTGGTGGTGGAGGAGGAGAGTTACCCCCTCTATACTATTCCCTATGTAGTGGAGGAGGAGGAGAGTTACCCCCTCTATACTATTCCCTATGTAGTGGAGGAGGAGGAGAGTTACCCCCTCTATACTATTCCCTATGTAGTAGTGGTGGAGGAGGAGAGTTACCCCCTCTATACTATTCCCTATGTAGTGGAAGAGGAGAGTTACCCCCTCTATACTATTCCCTATGTAGTAGTGGTGGAGGAGGAGAGTTACCCCCTCTATACTATTCCCTATGTAGTGGAGGAGGAGAGTTACCCCCTCTATACTATTCCCTATGTAGTGGAGGAGAGTTACCCCCTCTATACTATTCCCTATGTAGTGGAAGAGGAGAGTTACCCCCTCTATACTATTCCCTATGTAGTGGAAGAGGAGAGTTACCCCCTCTATACTATTCCCTATGTAGTAGTGGAGGAGGAGAGTTACCCCCTCTATACTATTCCCTATGTAGTAGTGGAGGAGGAGAGTTACCCCCTCTATACTATTCCCTATGTAGTAGTGGTGGAGGAGAGTTACCCCCTCTATACTATTCCCTATGTAGTGGTGGAGGAGGAGAGTTACCCCCTCTATACTATTCCCTATGTAGTAGTAGTGGTGGAGGAGAGTTACCCCCTCTATACTATTCCCTATGTAGTGGTGGAGGAGGAGAGTTACCCCCTCTATACTATTCCCTATGTAGTAGTGGTGGAGGAGGAGAGTTACCCCCTCTATACTATTCCCTATGTAGTGGTGGAGGAGGAGAGTTACCCCCTCTATACTATTCCCTATTTAGTGGTGGAGGAGGAGAGTTACCCCCTCTATACTATTCCCTATGTAGTGGTGGAGGAGGAGAGTTACCCCCTCTATACTATTCCCTATGTAGTGGTGGTGGAGGAGGAGAGTTACCCCCTCTATACTATTCCCTATGTAGTGGTGGAGGAGGAGGAGAGTTACCCCCTCTATACTATTCCCTATGTAGTGGTGGAGGAGGAGAGTTACCCCCTCTATACTATTCCCTATGTAGTAGTGGTGGAGGAGGAGAGTTACCCCCTCTATACTATTCAGATGTGTGCCTTTCCAAATCATGTCCAATCATTTGAATTCATCACAGGTGGACTCAAGTTGTAGAAACATCTCAAGGATGATCAATGGAAACAGGATGCATTTGAGCGTTGTTCTGACTGGAAACAGTAATTTGTGTCTGTGTGTCTGTCTGTGTGTGTGTGTGTCTGTGTGCGTGTGTGTCTGTGTGCGTGTGTGTCTGTGTGCGTGTCTGTCGTCTGTGTGTCTGTCTGTCTGTCTGTCCGTCCGTCCGTGTCTCCCAGACATCAGACTACATCAATGCTAGTTTTATGGATGGGTACAAGAGGAACAACGCCTACATCGCAACTCAGGGTGAGTTCAAGTCAAATCACGTTGTATTGGTAACATACACACCTCTAGCAGATGTTATTGTGGGTGAAGCTAAATGCTCGTGCTTCCAGCTCTGACAGTGCTGTAATATCTAACAAGTAATATCTAACAAGTAATATCTAACAAGTAATATCTAACAAGTAATATCTAACAGTTTCACAACATAAACTCAATACAATCAAATCTAAGTAACGAATGAATTAAGAATACAGTTGAAGTCGGAAGTTTACATACTTTTGTAAAAAAAAAAAATATTTAGGTTGAAGTCATTAAAACTCATTTTTCAACCACTCCACAGATTTCATATTAACAAACTATAGTTTTGGTAAGTCGGTTAGGACATCTACTTTATACATGACGCAAGTAATTCTTCCAACAATTGTTTACAGACAGATTATTTCACTTATAATTCACTATATCACATTTCCAGTGGGTCAGAAGTTTACATACATTAAGTTGACTGTGCCTTTAAACAGCTTGGAAAATTCCAGAAAATGATGTCATGGCTTTAAAAGCTTCTCATAGGCTAATTGACAACATTTGCGTCAATTGGAGGTGTACCTGTGGATGTATTTCAAGGACTACCTTCAAACTCAGTGCTTTGCTTGACATCATGGGGAAATCAGCCAAGACCTCAGAAAAAAAAATTGTTTGGCCTCCACAAGTCTTGTTCATCCTTGGGAGCAGTTTCCAAGCGCTTGAAGGTACCACGTTCATCTGTACAACTAATAGTATGCAAGTATAAACACCATGGGACCACCAGCCGTCATACCGCTCAGGAAGGAGACCATTCTGTCTCCTAGAGATGAACGTACTTTGGTGCGAAAAGTTCAAATCAATCCCAGAACAACAGCAAAGGACCTTGTTTAGATGCTGGACGAAACGGATACTAAAGTATCTATATCCACAGTAAAACAAGTCCTATATCAACATAACCTGAAAGGCCGCTCAGCAAGGAAGGAGCCACTGCTCCAAAACCACCATTAAAAAGCCAGACTACGGAAAAAGCGTGTGCGAGCAAGGAGGCCTACAAACCTGACTCAGTTACACCAGTTCTGTCAGGAGGAATGGGCCAAATCCCCCCAGTAATGCGTTGGGCAGACCGCACCACCCTCTGGAGAGCCCTGTGGTTGCGAGCGGTGCAGTTGCCGTACCAGGCGGTGATCCAGCCCGACAGGATGCTCTCAATTGTGCATCTATAAAAGTGTGAGGGTTTTAGGTGACAAGACAAATCTCTTTAGTCTCCTGAGGTTGAAGAGGAGCTGTTGCACATTTTTCAACACTGTCTGTGTGGGTGGACCATTTCAGTTTATCAGTGATGTGTACGGCGAGGAACTTGAAACTTTCCACCTTCTCCACTGCGGTCCCGTCGATCTGCTGTTTCCTGAAGTCCACCATCATCTCCTTCGTTTTGCTGAGTGAGAGGTTGTTTTCCTGGCACCACACTCCCAGAGCCCTCCCCTCCTCCCTGCAGGCTGTCTCGTCATTGTTGGTAATCAAGCCTTCTACTGTTGTGTCGTCTGCAAACTTGATGATTGAGTTGGCGGTGTGCTTGGCCACGCAGTGATGAGTGAACAGGAGTGGGCTGAGCACGCACCCTTGTGGGGCCCCAGTGTTGAGGATCAGCGAAGTGGAGGTGTTGTTTCCTACCTTCACTACGTGGGGCCCGTCAGGAAGTCCAGGACCCAGTTACACAGGGCAGGGTTCAGACCCAGGGTCTCTGGCTTAATGATGAGTTTGGAGGGTACTATGGTGTTGAATGCTGAGCTAGAGTCAATGAACAGTATTCTTACATAGGAGTTCCTCTTGTCCAGATGGGAAAGTGCAGATTGATGGTGATTACATCATCTATTGGTGCGGTAAGCAAATTGAAGTGGGTCTAGGGTGGCAGGTAAGGTACAAGTGATCCTTGACTAGTCTCTCAAAGCACTTCATGATGACAGAGGTGATGCTACGGGGAGATAGTCATATAGTTCAGTTACCTTTGTTTTATTGGGTACAGGGACAATGGTGGCCATCTTGAAGCATGTGGGGACAACAGACTGGGATAGATAGATAGATAGATAGATAGATAGATAGATAGATAGATAGATAGATAGATAGATAGATAGATAGATAGATAGATAGATAGATAGATACTTTATAGGGAGAGATTGAATATGCCTGTAAACACACCAGCCAGTTGATCTGCGCATGTGGCTGGTTTTCCTTTTGTAGTCTGTGATGGTCTGCATAGGACTGTATAGAACTGTATAGGACTGTATATAGCTGTATATAGCTGTATAGGGCTGTGTAGCTGTATAAGACTATATAGCTGTATGGGACTGTATAGCTGTATAGGACTGTATAGCTGTATGGGACTGTATAGGGCTGTATAGTTGTATAGGGCTGTATAGTTGTATAGGGCTGTATAGGACTGTATAGGGCTGTATAGGACTGTATAGCTGTATGGGACTGTATAGGACTGTATAGTTGTATGGGACTGTATAGCTGTATAGGACTGTATAAGACTGTATAGTTGTATAGGGCTGTATAGGACTGTATAGTTGTATAGTTGTATAGGGCTGTATAGTTGTATAGGGCTGTATAGGACTGTATAGTTGTATAGGACTGTATAGTTGTATAGGGTTGTATAGGGCTGTATAGGACTGTATAGTTGTATAGGGCTGTATAGTTGTATAGGGCTGTATAGTTGTATAGGACTGTATAGCTGTATAGGACTGTATATTTGTATAGGACTGTATAGTTGTATAGGACTGTATAGTTGTATAGGACTGTATAGCTGTATAGGGCTGTATAGGACTGTATAGTTGTATAGGACTGTATAGGACTGTATAGTTGTATGGGACTGTATAGCTGTATGGGACTGTATAGGGCTGTATAGTTGTATAGGGCTGTATAGTTGTATAGGGCTGTATAGGACTGTATAGGGCTGTATAGGACTGTATAGCTGTATGGGACTGTATAGGACTGTATAGTTGTATGGGACTGTATAGCTGTATAGGACTGTATAAGACTGTATAGTTGTATAGGGCTGTATAGGACTGTATAGTTGTATAGTTGTATAGGGCTGTATAGTTGTATAGGGCTGTATAGGACTGTATAGTTGTATAGGACTGTATAGTTGTATAGGGTTGTATAGGGCTGTATAGGACTGTATAGTTGTATAGGGCTGTATAGGGCTGTATAGTTGTATAGGACTGTATAGCTGTATAGGACTGTATATTTGTATAGGACTGTATAGTTGTATAGGACTGTATAGTTGTATAGGACTGTATAGCTGTATAGGGCTGTATAGGACTGTATAGTTGTATAGGACTGTATAGGACTGTATAGCTGTATAGGGCTGTATAGGACTGTATAGCTGTATGGGACTGTATAGGACTGTATAGTTGTATGGGACTGTATAGCTGTATAGGACTGTATAAGACTGTATAGTTGTATAGGGCTGTATAGGACTGTATAGTTGTATAGGGCTGTATAGTTGTATAGGGCTGTATAGGACTGTATAGTTGTATAGTTGTATTGGGCTGTATAGGACTGTATAGTTGTATAGTTGTATAGGACTGTATAGCTGTATAGGACTGTATAGTTGTATAGGACTGTATAGTTGTATAGGACTGTATAGTTGTATAGGGCTGTATAGTTGTATAGGACTGTATAGTTGTATAGGGCTGTATAGTTGTATAGCTGTATAGGACTGTATAGTTGTATAGGACTGTATAGTTGTATAGGACTGTATAGCTGTATAGGACTGTATAGTTGTATAGGACTGTATAGGGCTGTATAGTTGTATAGGACTGTATAGTTGTATAGGACTGTATAGTTGTATAGGGCTGTATAGTTGTATAGGGCTGTATAGGACTGTATAGTTGTATAGGACTGTATAGTTGTATAGGGCTGTATAGTTGTATAGGACTGTATAGTTGTATAGGACTGTATAGTTGTATAGGGCTGTATAGTTGTATAGGGCTGTATAGTTGTATAGGGCTGTATAGTTGTATAGGGCTGTATAGTTGTATAGGGCTGTATAGGACTGTATAGTTGTATAGGGCTGTATAGGGCTGTATAGGGCTGTATAGGGCTGTATAGTTGTATAGGGCTGTATAGTTGTATAGGGCTGTATAGTTGTATAGGGCTGTATAGTTGTATAGGGCTGTATAGTTGTATAGGGCTGTATAGTTGTATAGGGCTGTATAGGACTGTAGGGCTGTATAGGACTGTATAGCTGTATAGGACTGTATAGGACTGTATAGCTGTATAGGGCTGTATAGGACTGTATAGCTGTATAGGGCTGCATAGGACTGTATAGTTGTATAGGACTGTATAGTTGTATAGGGCTGTATAGGACTGTATAGTTGTATGGGGCTGTATAGTTGTATAGGACTGTATAGCTGTATAGGACTGTATAGGACTGTATAGCTGTATAGGACTGTATAGCTGTATAGGACTGTATAGCTGTATAGAACTGTATAGCTGTATAGGACTGTATAGCTGTATAGAACTGTATAGCTGTATAGAACTGCATAGGGTTGTATAGGACTGTATAGGTACTTACATCTGTTGTCTTGCCCATTCACAATCTGAATGGCACACATACACAATCCATGTCTCAATTGTCTCAAGGCTTAAAATCCTTCTTTAACCTGTCTCCTCCTCTTCATCTACACTGATTGGATTTAACAGGTGACATCAATAAGGGATCATAGCTTTCACCTGGATTCACCTTGGTATGCTCTGTGTATAGGGGATAGGGTGCCGTTTGGTATGCTCTGTGTATAGGGGATAGGGTGCCGTTTGGTATGCTCTGTGTATAGGGGATAGGGTGCCGTTTGGTATGCTCTGTGTATAGGGGATAGGGTGCCGTTTGGTATGCTCTGTGTATAGGGGATAGGGTGCCGTTTGGTATGCTCTGTGTATAGGGGATAGGGTGCCGTTTGGGACGCAGTCCTGGTGGAATATCACTTATTTTAGAAGAAGAATGTATTTCTGACTGGTCCAACCTTGTTTGGTTGTGTTGTGGCTATGTTATGGTTGTGTTGTGGTTGTGTTATGGTTGTGGTTATGTTATGTTATGTTATGGTTGTGTTGTGGCTATGTTATGGTTGTGTTGTGGTTGAGTTATGGTTTGACTGTTGTGGTTGACAGGTCCTCTGCCGAAGACGTTTGGTGATTTCTGGCGCATGGTGTGGGAACAGATGGTCCTGATAGTTGTCATGACTACCAGGTAACCCTTCAGTTCTAATACACATGACACCACACCAGCAGTGACTGACTGGGTTTAACCTCACTGTGGATGTGACTGACTGGGTTTAACCTCACTGTGGATGTGACTGGCTGGGTTTAACCTCACTGTGGATGTGACTGGCTGGGTTTAACCTCACTGTGGATGTGACTGACTGGGTTTAACCTCACTGTGGATGTGACTGACTGGGTTTAACCTCACTGTGGATGTGACTGGCTGGGTTTAACCTCACTGTGGATGTGACTGACTGGGTTTAACCTCACTGTGGATGTGACTGACTGGGTTTAACCTCACTGTGGATGTGACTGACTGGGTTTAACCTCACTGTGGATGTGACTGACTGGGTTTAACCTCACTGTGGATGTGACTGACTGGGTTTAACCTCACTGTGGATGTGACTGACTGGGTTTAACCTCACTGTGGATGTGACTGACTGGGTTTAACCTCACTGTGGATGTGACTGACTGGGTTTAACCTCACTGTGGGTGTGACTGACTGGGTTTAACCTCACTGTGGGTGTGGCTGACTGGGTTTAACCTCACTGTGGATGTGACTGACTGGGTTTAACCTCACTGTGGGTGTGACTGACTGGGTTTAACCTCACTGTGGATGTGACTGACTGGGTTTAACCTCACTGTGGGTGTGACTGACTGGGTTTAACCTCACTGTGGGTGTGACTGACTGGGTTTAACCTCACTGTGGGTGTGACTGACTGGGTTTAACCTCACTGTGGATGTGTGTGTGTTTCAGGGTGGTGGAGCGCGGGAGAGTAAAGTGTGGTCAGTACTGGCCAATAGAGGAGGGGAGAACAGAGCAGCATGGACTTTTTCTGGTTAGGAACACACACATCCAGCTTTACCAGGACTTCAGACTGTCTCACCTGGAACTATACAACAGCCAGGTACACACACACACACACACACACACACAGCTATACCAGGACTTCAGACTGTCTCACCTGGAACTTTACAACAGCCAGGTACACACACACACACACACACACACACACACACAGCTATACCAGGACTTCAGACTGTCTCACCTGGAACTTTACAACAGCCAGGTACACACACACACACACACACCACACACACACACACACCACACACACACACACACACACACACACACACACACACACACACACACACACAGCTTTACCAGGACTTCAGACTGTCTCACCTGGAACTATAAAACAGCCCCCCCCTCTCTCTCTCTCTCTCTCTCATCCCTTCATCTCTCCAGACAGGTGAGAGGAGGGAGGTGTCCCACTACCTGTATGTCAGCTGGCCAGACTTTGGTGTGCCCAAGTGTGCGTTGGCCATGTTGGATTTCCGTGAGCACGTGCGGCAGCAGCAGGAGGCGGCGCTGAGGAGTCTGGGAGCTGAGTGGGGGGGACCTCCAGGTGGCCCCCCGCTGGTCGTACACTGCAGCGCAGGCATTGGACGCACAGGTGGGTCGTGGGGGGGTGGGGGGGGGGGTTATATTGATGTATGGCTAGTATTTCCTACCTCTACCCACCTTCCTCTACCTCCCTCTCCCCATCTCCTTCTCTGTTTCTCTCTCATTTCTCTCCCTCCACTAACCGCTCTCCCTCTCTCTCTCTCGCTCTCCCCTCAGGTACGTTCTGTACCCTGGACATCTGTCTGTCCAGGCTGGAGGACATTGGGACGGTGGACGTGTGTGAGACAGTGAGGAGGATGAGGACCCAGAGAGCCTTCAGTATACAGACCTGGGATCAGTATTACTTCTGCTACACGGCTGTTATCGAGTACGCACAGCGACACGGCAAACTGACCCCAGTACAGTGGTCCGATTCAGACCTAGAGACAGATAGCGAGTGACTGACAGAGGAGGGATGGATGGACTGAACGCAGGCTGAGGGTGGGAGGAGTGCCAGGGGGATTTGAGGAGATGGAGGAAGGATAGAGAGGATGTGTCCCAGAAAGAGGAAGAGCGTGTGAAAGGCCAATGACTGAGTTACTTCCTGATCACAGAGAGGGAGAGAGGCTGAGCTGCGTCCTGCCATGCTGAATGTAGTGCTGTGGCTGTGAGCTAAGAGGAGCTGAGCTGTCCTGCTCCGCTGGGCTCCGTCCTGGCCTGTTGCTCCCATAGAGCTAGCTAGAGGGCCCTGCTTTCACCTGTGCAACAATGGCTTCTGTGACTGTTGGGCAGCACCATTGAGGGTTGTCTGTGTGAGTCTATGGTTGCTCTCCTATACATAGTAGTACTTTGTAGTAACATTCACATGATGACCAACTGGACTGTTACCTCTCACCTTTCTTCTCTTCTATCTGATTGGCCTTGGTTCTATGGTGTGTTGTTGTATTTCCTGTCTGACTGTTCATCATGTAAAGTCACTAAACCCTCCACAAGCCAAAGCCCCGACCCTCCTTTTACATGAACACATAATGATTATCAACTAAAGGCCATGTATATTCTAGTAACATACATTTATATATTGTGCTTATAATAATAACTGTCTAATGGAGGAATATGAACCGTGACAACAGAAGGCTTGTTTTAACATAATTCACTAACCTTGGGGACAACAGAAGGCTTGTTTTAATATAATTCTCTCTAACCTTGGGGACAACAGAAGGCTTGTTTTAATATAATGTGCTCTAACCTTGGGGACAACAGAAGGCTTGTTTTAATATAATTCACTCTAACCTTGGGGACAACAGAAGGCTTGTTTTAATATAATTCACTCTAACCTTGGGGACAACAGAAGGCTTGTTTTAATATAATTCACTCTAACCTTGGGGACAACAGAAGGCTTGTTTTAACATAATTCACTGTAACCTTGGGGACAACAGAAGGCTTGTTTTAACATAATTCACTCTAACCTTGGGGACAACAGAAGGCTTGTTTTAACATAATTCACTCTAACCTTGGGGACAACAGAAGGCTTGTTTTAACATAATTCACTCTAACCTTGGGGACAACAGAAGGCTTGTTTTAATATAATTCACTCTAACCTTGGGGACAACAGAAGGCTTGTTTTAATATAATTCACGAACCTTGGGGACAACAGAAGGCTTGTTTTAATATAATTCACTAACCTTGGGGACAACAGAAGGCTTGTTTTAACATAATTCACTCTAACCTTGGGGACAACAGAAGGCTTGTTTTAATATAATTCACTCTAACCTTGGGGACAACAGAAGGCTTGTTTTAATATAATTCACTAACCTTGGGGACAACAGAAGGCTTGTTTTAATATAATTCACTAACCTTGGGGACAACAGAAGGCTTGTTTTAATATAATTCACTCTAACCTTGGGGACAACAGAAGGCTTGTTTTAACATAATTCACTCTAACCTTGGGGACAACAGAAGGCTTGTTTTAATATAATTCACTAACCTTGGGGACAACAGAAGGCTTGTTTTAACATAATTCACTCTAACCTTGGGGACAACAGAAGGCTTGTTTTAACATAATTCACTCTAACCTTGGGGACAACAGAAGGCTTGTTTTAACATAATTCACTAACCTTGGGGACAACAGAAGGCTTTTTTTAATATAATTCACTCTAACCTTGGGGACAACAGAAGGCTTGTTTTAATATAATTCACTCTAACCTTGGGGACAACAGAAGGCTTGTTTTAATATAATTCACTCTAACCTTGGGGACAACAGAAGGCTTGTTTTAATATAATTCACTCTAACCTTGGGGACAACAGAAGGCTTGTTTTAATATAATTCACTCTAACCTTGGGGACAACAGAAGGCTTGTTTTAACATAATTCACTCTAACCTTGGGGACAACAGAAGGCTTGTTTTAATATAATTCACTCTAACCTTGGGGACAACAGAAGGCTTGTTTTAACATAATTCACTCTAACCTTGGGGACAACAGAAGGCTTGTTTTAATATAATTCACTAACCTTGGGGACAACAGAAGGCTTGTTTTAATATAATTCACTCTAACCTTGGGGACAACAGAAGGCTTGTTTTAATATAATTCACTCTAACCTTGGGGACAACAGAAGGCTTGTTTTAATATAATTCACTCTAACCTTGGGGACAACAGAAGGCTTGTTTTAACATAATTCACTCTAACCTTGGGCACGGATATCTATATTAGTGGACTGAATATCAACGATTTGTTATGTTGATATTGAAAACTCTGTTTTTATTGGTGAGGTCTTATGTCTTTTAACAGTTTGGGCATCCTGGTTAGATAATCACGTGTCAGTTGGCCTTAGTACTTCCTGTTTCACTGCCTCAGACCTCACCCTCCGTCTACACTCTCTTCTCTTCCCAATCCCAGGTGGTGTTCCAAATGACACCCTATTTCCTATTCAGTGTGGAAAAGGTCATGTGTGCACTATTTCACTAAACATTTAGTGGTCAAAAGGGCTCTGGTCGAAAGTAGTGCAGTATAAGGAAATAGGATGCCTCCTTAGTCTGGAGGTCTCATGCTTCCTCAGATATGTGCCTTCCAGCTTTCCGTAGCGTGGCTGTTGTTGTTCAGGCCGGCCAACATAGCAATTTGCCCCAAACTTAACTGCATACCTACTTACCTAATAGACATATTGTGTGGGTCCAAAATGCCACCCTATTTCCTATAAAGTGGTCAAAAGTAGTGCACTATGCAGGGAATAGGGTGCCGTTTCTGACGTACCCATTGGCTGCGTCTCAGATGATGCCGTTTTTCCCTTGTAGTGCACTATAAACTAACGTACTGTAAAATAGTGCAGTATGGAGGGTATAGGGTGTTCAGACTGGCAGCAATAATATCATTGGAGCTCAGGGGTTAAGATAATGCTGGGGGTTCTGCCAAGTGTCAAAGATCCCTTCTTCTGGCTTCGCCTCTTGTGATTATTATTTTAAAGAAGTATATCCATTTTATTTAGTATTTTATACTGTATTGTATTCTAGCATATTTATGTCTTTGTAAAAAAAACAAAAAAAAAAACAGGATGACCTTCAACAGTATTGAAAATCGATGAATGTTGGTACGAACAATGCTTGTAAACAAAATAAATAAATAACAAAGTGATCTTTGTGTCCATCTTGTAAACTAGATAAATCATTCACGTTTGGTGAACGGTGATGACACTTAGTCGTCATGTTGACGTTTGGTGAACGGTGATGACATTTAGTCGTTATGGTGACGTTTGGTGAACGGTGATGACACTTAGTCGTCATGTTGACGTTTGGTGAACGGTGATGACACTTAGTCGTCATGTTGACGTTTGGTGAACGGTGATGACACTTAGTCGTTATGTTGACGTTTGGTGAACGGTGATGACACTTAGTCGTTATGTTGACGTTTGGTGAACGGTGATGACACTTAGTCGTTATGTTGACGTTTGGTGAACGGTGATGACACTTAGTCGTTATGTTGACGTTTGGTGAACGGTGATGACACTTAGTCGTTATGTTGACGTTTGGTTAACGGTGATGACACTTAGTCGTTATGTTGACGTTTGGTGAACGGTGATGACACTTAGTCGTTATGTTGACGTTTGGTGAACGGTGATGACACTTAGCATTGTATTTTAGGAACTGACCGTTGTCACAGTGATGGTTCCATTCCAACACTAAGGAGAGTTGCAAAAATCCTAGGTTTCCCAGAAGTCCCCATCTGAGGATCCTGGAATGTGGAGGAATAAGTAGTATTTCTGGGAAACCTGGGAATTACAAACTCATAATTAACACATTATGTTGTTTAGCAACAAGCCTATTTGATGATAAAACATGCCGGTTGTCTGGTGAAACCCAGACTGTCTGGACGGTCTCTCTCTCTGCTCTCTCTACACCCAGGACGAAGACGGTCTCTCTACACCCAGGACGAAGACGGTCTCTCTACACCCAGGACGAAGACGGTCTCTCTACACCCAGGACGAAGACGCTCTCTATACTGACTGACTGGTTTATTACTTTACTATCCTATATACTGACTGGCTGGCCGTCTACCTGACTGACTGGGTGACCAAATGTTTGACTGACTGACTGACTGGTTGAATAGCTGACTGACTGATGGATTGATTATTTCACAAGTCTAGGTCAGGAATTTGGTTGACTGACCGGGTGACCGAATGTTTGGCTGACAGACTGACTGGCCGAATGTTTGGATGACTGACTGACTGGCCGAATGTTTGGATGACTGACTGACTGACCGAATGTTTGGATGACTGACTGACTGATGGATTCATTCAGAAGTTGTTATTGTCCAGGTCAAGGATTTAGCTTGTAACTCACCACATATCACCCTAGGAATCTTCTCATATAATATCATCCTCTCTAAATATTCAGCCTAGAGGTTTACTTCCTTATTGATGTTTCATCTCAGATTCTTCTGTCAGGAGGTGATGTGGTCTTAAAGTCCACCCTGTGGACATGTTTACATTCCTCCGTCGGCATGGAAACAGAGCTCTGCTGTTCTCCTTCTAAATAATCAAAGTCTTAGATTGTTGAATGTCTTTATTTAGAATAAATATTGTGATTGGGTGTTTCATATAAAAGTAATGCATCACAAGACATGAAGTTTAAACATGAACAATATCAATAGTGAGCACATGGAAGTGTGTGTGGAGGTGGTTCTTGAGGAGTGAGTGTGTGTGTGTGTGTGTACATGGCCTGTGGAGGTGGTTCTTGAGGACTGAGTGTGTGTGTGTGTGTGTGTTCATGGCCTGTGGAGGTGGTTCTTGAGGACTGAGTGTGTGTGTGTGTTCATGGCCTGTGGAGGTGGTTCTTGAGGAGTGAGTGTGTGTGTGTGTGTGTGTGTGTTCATGGCCTGTGGAGGTGGTTCTTGAGGAGTGAGTGTGTGTGTGTGTGTTCATGGCCTGTGGAGGTGGTTCTTGAGGAGTGAGTGAGAGTGTGTAAAGCCGGAACAGGATGAGCAGCAGGCAGTTCTGTAGTAGGAGTAGAAACACAGCCTGGCCTGGACCACGGCCACACAGTTATAGTACTGGTCACTACATGATGACCCTGGAGGAGAGAGACGTTACACAATGTGTTGGATGGAGTGAGAGAGGGATAGAGAGATGGATGGAGGAGGAGGGGGGGTCTTACCTGTCTCAGGTAAACAGGGCTGGGTGTTACACTCCTCCCAACTCTCAGGGGTCAAACTGAGGTCACACAGGTCACTAGGGGTCACGTTGTCAGCAAGACAACACACCTCACGCACACGGTAACCTCCATCACAGGAGCGAGAACACTAGAGACAGACAGACAGACGGAGGGGAGGAGGAGGAGGAGAAGAGCAAAAGAGAGAGACTATGGAACACAAAGCTTTTACTATCTCATCCTGGAATATACAAGGTCTGAGGTCATCTGCCTTTGGCCTAAAGAGCAGGAACCCAGACTTCATCAAAGAAATCAGAAATACAGACATTGTCATCCTACAAGAAACATGGTATAAAGGAGACGGACCCACTGGTTGTCCTCTAGGTTACAGAGAGCTGGTAGTCCCATCCACCAAACTACCAGGTGTGAAACAGGGAAGAGACTCAGAGGGTATGCTAATTTGGTTTAGAGCAGACCTAACCCACTCTATTAAATTAGTCAAAACAGGAAGATTTTACATCTGGCTAGAAATTAATAAGGAAATGATCTCAACAGAGAAAAATGTCCTTGTGTGCTACCTATATCCCCCAATAGAATCCCCATACTTTAACAATGACAGCTTCTCCATCCTGGAGGGGAGATCAAACATTTCCAGGCCCAGGGACATGTACTAGTCTGTGGTGACCTAAATGCCAGAACTGGACAAGAACCTGACACCTTCAGCACACATGGGGACAAACACCTACCTGGAGGTGACAGCATTCCCTCCCCCATATGCCCCCCAAGACACAACTATGACAACATAACCAACAAAAGCGGGTCACAACTCCTGCAGCTCTGTCGGACGCTGGGTCTGTACATAGTCAATGCTAGGCTTCGAGGGGACTCCTACGGTAGGTACACATATAGCTCATGTCTTGGCAGTAGTACTGTAGACTACTTTATCACTGACCTCAACCCAGAGTCTCTCAGAGCGTTCACAGTCAGTCCACTGACACCCCTATCAGATCACAGCAAAATCACACTCTACTTGAACAGAGTTATGATCAATCATGAGGCATCAAAGCCAAAGGAACTGAATAATATTAAGAAATGCTATAGATGGAAGGAAAGTAGTGTGGAAATCTACCCAAAAACTATTAGGCAACAACACATTCAATCCCTTCTAGACAATTTCCTGGACACAACATTTCACTGTAATAGTGAAGGTGTGAACTTAGCAGTAGAAAATCTAAACAGTATATTTGACCTCTCAACTTCCCTGTCAAACCTAAAAATGTCTAACAGAAAATTAACAATTGCAAATGGTTTGATGAAGAATACAAAAACCTAAGAAAGAAATTGAAACTTATCCAACCAAAAACATAGAGACCCAGAAAACCTGAACCACGTCAGAAACCAGCTCAATGTAATTGAAGAATCCATAGACTCTTGGAAAACACTAAACAAACAATAATGTCTGGATAAACCACTTCTCCAATCTGTTTGGCTCTTTAAAAAAGAACAAAGAGCAAATAAATATACATGATCAAATGCAAATCCTAGAATCAACTATTAAAGACCAGAACCCACTGGATTCTCCAATTACATTGAATGAACTACAGGACAAAATACAAACCCTCCAACCCAACAAGGCCTGTTGATGGTTTCCTCAATGAAATGATAAAATATACAGACCACAAATTCCAATTGGCTTAAACTCTTTAACATCATCCTTAGCTCTGGTATCTTCCCCAATATCTGGAACCAAGGACTGATCACCCCAATCCACAAAAGTGGAGACAAATTTGACCCCAATAACTACAGTGGGATATGAGTCAACAGCAACCTTGGGAAAATCCTCTGCATTATCATTAACAGCAGACTAGTTCATTTCCTCAGTGTAAACAATGTACTGAGCAAATGTCAAATTGTCTTTTTACCAAATTACCGTACGACAGACCACGTATTCACCCTGCACACCCTGATGGACAAAAAAGTATTCTCATGCTTTGTTGATTTCAAAAAGGCATTTGTCTCCATTTGGCATGAGGGTCTGCTATACAAATTGATGGAAAGTGGTGTTGGTGGAAAAACATACAACATCATAAAATCCATGTACACAAACAACAAGTGTGCAGTTAAAATTGGCCAAAAACACACACATTTCTATATAGTTGTATAGGGCTGTATAGGACTGTATAGTTGTATAGTTGTATTGGGCTGTATAGGACTGTATAGTTGTATAGTTGTATAGGACTGTATAGCTGTATAGGACTGTATAGTTGTATAGGACTGTATAGTTGTATAGGACTGTATAGTTGTATAGGGCTGTATAGTTGTATAGGACTGTATAGTTGTATAGGGCTGTATAGTTGTATAGCTGTATAGGACTGTATAGTTGTATAGGACTGTATAGTTGTATAGGACTGTATAGCTGTATAGGACTGTATAGTTGTATAGGACTGTATAGGGCTGTATAGTTGTATAGGACTGTATAGTTGTATAGGACTGTATAGTTGTATAGGGCTGTATAGTTGTATAGGGCTGTATAGGACTGTATAGTTGTATAGGACTGTATAGTTGTATAGGGCTGTATAGTTGTATAGGACTGTATAGTTGTATAGGACTGTATAGTTGTATAGGGCTGTATAGTTGTATAGGGCTGTATAGTTGTATAGGGCTGTATAGTTGTATAGGGCTGTATAGTTGTATAGGGCTGTATAGGACTGTATAGTTGTATAGGGCTGTATAGGGCTGTATAGGGCTGTATAGGGCTGTATAGTTGTATAGGGCTGTATAGTTGTATAGGGCTGTATAGTTGTATAGGGCTGTATAGTTGTATAGGGCTGTATAGTTGTATAGGGCTGTATAGTTGTATAGGGCTGTATAGGACTGTAGGGCTGTATAGGACTGTATAGCTGTATAGGACTGTATAGGACTGTATAGCTGTATAGGGCTGTATAGGACTGTATAGCTGTATAGGGCTGCATAGGACTGTATAGTTGTATAGGACTGTATAGTTGTATAGGGCTGTATAGGACTGTATAGTTGTATGGGGCTGTATAGTTGTATAGGACTGTATAGCTGTATAGGACTGTATAGGACTGTATAGCTGTATAGGACTGTATAGCTGTATAGGACTGTATAGCTGTATAGAACTGTATAGCTGTATAGGACTGTATAGCTGTATAGAACTGTATAGCTGTATAGAACTGCATAGGGTTGTATAGGACTGTATAGGTACTTACATCTGTTGTCTTGCCCATTCACAATCTGAATGGCACACATACACAATCCATGTCTCAATTGTCTCAAGGCTTAAAATCCTTCTTTAACCTGTCTCCTCCTCTTCATCTACACTGATTGGATTTAACAGGTGACATCAATAAGGGATCATAGCTTTCACCTGGATTCACCTTGGTATGCTCTGTGTATAGGGGATAGGGTGCCGTTTGGTATGCTCTGTGTATAGGGGATAGGGTGCCGTTTGGTATGCTCTGTGTATAGGGGATAGGGTGCCGTTTGGTATGCTCTGTGTATAGGGGATAGGGTGCCGTTTGGTATGCTCTGTGTATAGGGGATAGGGTGCCGTTTGGTATGCTCTGTGTATAGGGGATAGGGTGCCGTTTGGGACGCAGTCCTGGTGGAATATCACTTATTTTAGAAGAAGAATGTATTTCTGACTGGTCCAACCTTGTTTGGTTGTGTTGTGGCTATGTTATGGTTGTGTTGTGGTTGTGTTATGGTTGTGGTTATGTTATGTTATGTTATGGTTGTGTTGTGGCTATGTTATGGTTGTGTTGTGGTTGAGTTATGGTTTGACTGTTGTGGTTGACAGGTCCTCTGCCGAAGACGTTTGGTGATTTCTGGCGCATGGTGTGGGAACAGATGGTCCTGATAGTTGTCATGACTACCAGGTAACCCTTCAGTTCTAATACACATGACACCACACCAGCAGTGACTGACTGGGTTTAACCTCACTGTGGATGTGACTGACTGGGTTTAACCTCACTGTGGATGTGACTGGCTGGGTTTAACCTCACTGTGGATGTGACTGGCTGGGTTTAACCTCACTGTGGATGTGACTGACTGGGTTTAACCTCACTGTGGATGTGACTGACTGGGTTTAACCTCACTGTGGATGTGACTGGCTGGGTTTAACCTCACTGTGGATGTGACTGACTGGGTTTAACCTCACTGTGGATGTGACTGACTGGGTTTAACCTCACTGTGGATGTGACTGACTGGGTTTAACCTCACTGTGGATGTGACTGACTGGGTTTAACCTCACTGTGGATGTGACTGACTGGGTTTAACCTCACTGTGGATGTGACTGACTGGGTTTAACCTCACTGTGGATGTGACTGACTGGGTTTAACCTCACTGTGGATGTGACTGACTGGGTTTAACCTCACTGTGGGTGTGACTGACTGGGTTTAACCTCACTGTGGGTGTGGCTGACTGGGTTTAACCTCACTGTGGATGTGACTGACTGGGTTTAACCTCACTGTGGGTGTGACTGACTGGGTTTAACCTCACTGTGGATGTGACTGACTGGGTTTAACCTCACTGTGGGTGTGACTGACTGGGTTTAACCTCACTGTGGGTGTGACTGACTGGGTTTAACCTCACTGTGGGTGTGACTGACTGGGTTTAACCTCACTGTGGATGTGTGTGTGTTTCAGGGTGGTGGAGCGCGGGAGAGTAAAGTGTGGTCAGTACTGGCCAATAGAGGAGGGGAGAACAGAGCAGCATGGACTTTTTCTGGTTAGGAACACACACATCCAGCTTTACCAGGACTTCAGACTGTCTCACCTGGAACTATACAACAGCCAGGTACACACACACACACACACACACACACAGCTATACCAGGACTTCAGACTGTCTCACCTGGAACTTTACAACAGCCAGGTACACACACACACACACACACACACACACACACAGCTATACCAGGACTTCAGACTGTCTCACCTGGAACTTTACAACAGCCAGGTACACACACACACACACACACCACACACACACACACACCACACACACACACACACACACACACACACACACACACACACACACACACACAGCTTTACCAGGACTTCAGACTGTCTCACCTGGAACTATAAAACAGCCCCCCCCTCTCTCTCTCTCTCTCTCTCATCCCTTCATCTCTCCAGACAGGTGAGAGGAGGGAGGTGTCCCACTACCTGTATGTCAGCTGGCCAGACTTTGGTGTGCCCAAGTGTGCGTTGGCCATGTTGGATTTCCGTGAGCACGTGCGGCAGCAGCAGGAGGCGGCGCTGAGGAGTCTGGGAGCTGAGTGGGGGGGACCTCCAGGTGGCCCCCCGCTGGTCGTACACTGCAGCGCAGGCATTGGACGCACAGGTGGGTCGTGGGGGGGTGGGGGGGGGGGTTATATTGATGTATGGCTAGTATTTCCTACCTCTACCCACCTTCCTCTACCTCCCTCTCCCCATCTCCTTCTCTGTTTCTCTCTCATTTCTCTCCCTCCACTAACCGCTCTCCCTCTCTCTCTCTCGCTCTCCCCTCAGGTACGTTCTGTACCCTGGACATCTGTCTGTCCAGGCTGGAGGACATTGGGACGGTGGACGTGTGTGAGACAGTGAGGAGGATGAGGACCCAGAGAGCCTTCAGTATACAGACCTGGGATCAGTATTACTTCTGCTACACGGCTGTTATCGAGTACGCACAGCGACACGGCAAACTGACCCCAGTACAGTGGTCCGATTCAGACCTAGAGACAGATAGCGAGTGACTGACAGAGGAGGGATGGATGGACTGAACGCAGGCTGAGGGTGGGAGGAGTGCCAGGGGGATTTGAGGAGATGGAGGAAGGATAGAGAGGATGTGTCCCAGAAAGAGGAAGAGCGTGTGAAAGGCCAATGACTGAGTTACTTCCTGATCACAGAGAGGGAGAGAGGCTGAGCTGCGTCCTGCCATGCTGAATGTAGTGCTGTGGCTGTGAGCTAAGAGGAGCTGAGCTGTCCTGCTCCGCTGGGCTCCGTCCTGGCCTGTTGCTCCCATAGAGCTAGCTAGAGGGCCCTGCTTTCACCTGTGCAACAATGGCTTCTGTGACTGTTGGGCAGCACCATTGAGGGTTGTCTGTGTGAGTCTATGGTTGCTCTCCTATACATAGTAGTACTTTGTAGTAACATTCACATGATGACCAACTGGACTGTTACCTCTCACCTTTCTTCTCTTCTATCTGATTGGCCTTGGTTCTATGGTGTGTTGTTGTATTTCCTGTCTGACTGTTCATCATGTAAAGTCACTAAACCCTCCACAAGCCAAAGCCCCGACCCTCCTTTTACATGAACACATAATGATTATCAACTAAAGGCCATGTATATTCTAGTAACATACATTTATATATTGTGCTTATAATAATAACTGTCTAATGGAGGAATATGAACCGTGACAACAGAAGGCTTGTTTTAACATAATTCACTAACCTTGGGGACAACAGAAGGCTTGTTTTAATATAATTCTCTCTAACCTTGGGGACAACAGAAGGCTTGTTTTAATATAATGTGCTCTAACCTTGGGGACAACAGAAGGCTTGTTTTAATATAATTCACTCTAACCTTGGGGACAACAGAAGGCTTGTTTTAATATAATTCACTCTAACCTTGGGGACAACAGAAGGCTTGTTTTAATATAATTCACTCTAACCTTGGGGACAACAGAAGGCTTGTTTTAACATAATTCACTGTAACCTTGGGGACAACAGAAGGCTTGTTTTAACATAATTCACTCTAACCTTGGGGACAACAGAAGGCTTGTTTTAACATAATTCACTCTAACCTTGGGGACAACAGAAGGCTTGTTTTAACATAATTCACTCTAACCTTGGGGACAACAGAAGGCTTGTTTTAATATAATTCACTCTAACCTTGGGGACAACAGAAGGCTTGTTTTAATATAATTCACGAACCTTGGGGACAACAGAAGGCTTGTTTTAATATAATTCACTAACCTTGGGGACAACAGAAGGCTTGTTTTAACATAATTCACTCTAACCTTGGGGACAACAGAAGGCTTGTTTTAATATAATTCACTCTAACCTTGGGGACAACAGAAGGCTTGTTTTAATATAATTCACTAACCTTGGGGACAACAGAAGGCTTGTTTTAATATAATTCACTAACCTTGGGGACAACAGAAGGCTTGTTTTAATATAATTCACTCTAACCTTGGGGACAACAGAAGGCTTGTTTTAACATAATTCACTCTAACCTTGGGGACAACAGAAGGCTTGTTTTAATATAATTCACTAACCTTGGGGACAACAGAAGGCTTGTTTTAACATAATTCACTCTAACCTTGGGGACAACAGAAGGCTTGTTTTAACATAATTCACTCTAACCTTGGGGACAACAGAAGGCTTGTTTTAACATAATTCACTAACCTTGGGGACAACAGAAGGCTTTTTTTAATATAATTCACTCTAACCTTGGGGACAACAGAAGGCTTGTTTTAATATAATTCACTCTAACCTTGGGGACAACAGAAGGCTTGTTTTAATATAATTCACTCTAACCTTGGGGACAACAGAAGGCTTGTTTTAATATAATTCACTCTAACCTTGGGGACAACAGAAGGCTTGTTTTAATATAATTCACTCTAACCTTGGGGACAACAGAAGGCTTGTTTTAACATAATTCACTCTAACCTTGGGGACAACAGAAGGCTTGTTTTAATATAATTCACTCTAACCTTGGGGACAACAGAAGGCTTGTTTTAACATAATTCACTCTAACCTTGGGGACAACAGAAGGCTTGTTTTAATATAATTCACTAACCTTGGGGACAACAGAAGGCTTGTTTTAATATAATTCACTCTAACCTTGGGGACAACAGAAGGCTTGTTTTAATATAATTCACTCTAACCTTGGGGACAACAGAAGGCTTGTTTTAATATAATTCACTCTAACCTTGGGGACAACAGAAGGCTTGTTTTAACATAATTCACTCTAACCTTGGGCACGGATATCTATATTAGTGGACTGAATATCAACGATTTGTTATGTTGATATTGAAAACTCTGTTTTTATTGGTGAGGTCTTATGTCTTTTAACAGTTTGGGCATCCTGGTTAGATAATCACGTGTCAGTTGGCCTTAGTACTTCCTGTTTCACTGCCTCAGACCTCACCCTCCGTCTACACTCTCTTCTCTTCCCAATCCCAGGTGGTGTTCCAAATGACACCCTATTTCCTATTCAGTGTGGAAAAGGTCATGTGTGCACTATTTCACTAAACATTTAGTGGTCAAAAGGGCTCTGGTCGAAAGTAGTGCAGTATAAGGAAATAGGATGCCTCCTTAGTCTGGAGGTCTCATGCTTCCTCAGATATGTGCCTTCCAGCTTTCCGTAGCGTGGCTGTTGTTGTTCAGGCCGGCCAACATAGCAATTTGCCCCAAACTTAACTGCATACCTACTTACCTAATAGACATATTGTGTGGGTCCAAAATGCCACCCTATTTCCTATAAAGTGGTCAAAAGTAGTGCACTATGCAGGGAATAGGGTGCCGTTTCTGACGTACCCATTGGCTGCGTCTCAGATGATGCCGTTTTTCCCTTGTAGTGCACTATAAACTAACGTACTGTAAAATAGTGCAGTATGGAGGGTATAGGGTGTTCAGACTGGCAGCAATAATATCATTGGAGCTCAGGGGTTAAGATAATGCTGGGGGTTCTGCCAAGTGTCAAAGATCCCTTCTTCTGGCTTCGCCTCTTGTGATTATTATTTTAAAGAAGTATATCCATTTTATTTAGTATTTTATACTGTATTGTATTCTAGCATATTTATGTCTTTGTAAAAAAAACAAAAAAAAAAACAGGATGACCTTCAACAGTATTGAAAATCGATGAATGTTGGTACGAACAATGCTTGTAAACAAAATAAATAAATAACAAAGTGATCTTTGTGTCCATCTTGTAAACTAGATAAATCATTCACGTTTGGTGAACGGTGATGACACTTAGTCGTCATGTTGACGTTTGGTGAACGGTGATGACATTTAGTCGTTATGGTGACGTTTGGTGAACGGTGATGACACTTAGTCGTCATGTTGACGTTTGGTGAACGGTGATGACACTTAGTCGTCATGTTGACGTTTGGTGAACGGTGATGACACTTAGTCGTTATGTTGACGTTTGGTGAACGGTGATGACACTTAGTCGTTATGTTGACGTTTGGTGAACGGTGATGACACTTAGTCGTTATGTTGACGTTTGGTGAACGGTGATGACACTTAGTCGTTATGTTGACGTTTGGTGAACGGTGATGACACTTAGTCGTTATGTTGACGTTTGGTTAACGGTGATGACACTTAGTCGTTATGTTGACGTTTGGTGAACGGTGATGACACTTAGTCGTTATGTTGACGTTTGGTGAACGGTGATGACACTTAGCATTGTATTTTAGGAACTGACCGTTGTCACAGTGATGGTTCCATTCCAACACTAAGGAGAGTTGCAAAAATCCTAGGTTTCCCAGAAGTCCCCATCTGAGGATCCTGGAATGTGGAGGAATAAGTAGTATTTCTGGGAAACCTGGGAATTACAAACTCATAATTAACACATTATGTTGTTTAGCAACAAGCCTATTTGATGATAAAACATGCCGGTTGTCTGGTGAAACCCAGACTGTCTGGACGGTCTCTCTCTCTGCTCTCTCTACACCCAGGACGAAGACGGTCTCTCTACACCCAGGACGAAGACGGTCTCTCTACACCCAGGACGAAGACGGTCTCTCTACACCCAGGACGAAGACGCTCTCTATACTGACTGACTGGTTTATTACTTTACTATCCTATATACTGACTGGCTGGCCGTCTACCTGACTGACTGGGTGACCAAATGTTTGACTGACTGACTGACTGGTTGAATAGCTGACTGACTGATGGATTGATTATTTCACAAGTCTAGGTCAGGAATTTGGTTGACTGACCGGGTGACCGAATGTTTGGCTGACAGACTGACTGGCCGAATGTTTGGATGACTGACTGACTGGCCGAATGTTTGGATGACTGACTGACTGACCGAATGTTTGGATGACTGACTGACTGATGGATTCATTCAGAAGTTGTTATTGTCCAGGTCAAGGATTTAGCTTGTAACTCACCACATATCACCCTAGGAATCTTCTCATATAATATCATCCTCTCTAAATATTCAGCCTAGAGGTTTACTTCCTTATTGATGTTTCATCTCAGATTCTTCTGTCAGGAGGTGATGTGGTCTTAAAGTCCACCCTGTGGACATGTTTACATTCCTCCGTCGGCATGGAAACAGAGCTCTGCTGTTCTCCTTCTAAATAATCAAAGTCTTAGATTGTTGAATGTCTTTATTTAGAATAAATATTGTGATTGGGTGTTTCATATAAAAGTAATGCATCACAAGACATGAAGTTTAAACATGAACAATATCAATAGTGAGCACATGGAAGTGTGTGTGGAGGTGGTTCTTGAGGAGTGAGTGTGTGTGTGTGTGTGTACATGGCCTGTGGAGGTGGTTCTTGAGGACTGAGTGTGTGTGTGTGTGTGTGTTCATGGCCTGTGGAGGTGGTTCTTGAGGACTGAGTGTGTGTGTGTGTTCATGGCCTGTGGAGGTGGTTCTTGAGGAGTGAGTGTGTGTGTGTGTGTGTGTGTGTTCATGGCCTGTGGAGGTGGTTCTTGAGGAGTGAGTGTGTGTGTGTGTGTTCATGGCCTGTGGAGGTGGTTCTTGAGGAGTGAGTGAGAGTGTGTAAAGCCGGAACAGGATGAGCAGCAGGCAGTTCTGTAGTAGGAGTAGAAACACAGCCTGGCCTGGACCACGGCCACACAGTTATAGTACTGGTCACTACATGATGACCCTGGAGGAGAGAGACGTTACACAATGTGTTGGATGGAGTGAGAGAGGGATAGAGAGATGGATGGAGGAGGAGGGGGGGTCTTACCTGTCTCAGGTAAACAGGGCTGGGTGTTACACTCCTCCCAACTCTCAGGGGTCAAACTGAGGTCACACAGGTCACTAGGGGTCACGTTGTCAGCAAGACAACACACCTCACGCACACGGTAACCTCCATCACAGGAGCGAGAACACTAGAGACAGACAGACAGACGGAGGGGAGGAGGAGGAGGAGAAGAGCAAAAGAGAGAGACTATGGAACACAAAGCTTTTACTATCTCATCCTGGAATATACAAGGTCTGAGGTCATCTGCCTTTGGCCTAAAGAGCAGGAACCCAGACTTCATCAAAGAAATCAGAAATACAGACATTGTCATCCTACAAGAAACATGGTATAAAGGAGACGGACCCACTGGTTGTCCTCTAGGTTACAGAGAGCTGGTAGTCCCATCCACCAAACTACCAGGTGTGAAACAGGGAAGAGACTCAGAGGGTATGCTAATTTGGTTTAGAGCAGACCTAACCCACTCTATTAAATTAGTCAAAACAGGAAGATTTTACATCTGGCTAGAAATTAATAAGGAAATGATCTCAACAGAGAAAAATGTCCTTGTGTGCTACCTATATCCCCCAATAGAATCCCCATACTTTAACAATGACAGCTTCTCCATCCTGGAGGGGAGATCAAACATTTCCAGGCCCAGGGACATGTACTAGTCTGTGGTGACCTAAATGCCAGAACTGGACAAGAACCTGACACCTTCAGCACACATGGGGACAAACACCTACCTGGAGGTGACAGCATTCCCTCCCCCATATGCCCCCCAAGACACAACTATGACAACATAACCAACAAAAGCGGGTCACAACTCCTGCAGCTCTGTCGGACGCTGGGTCTGTACATAGTCAATGCTAGGCTTCGAGGGGACTCCTACGGTAGGTACACATATAGCTCATGTCTTGGCAGTAGTACTGTAGACTACTTTATCACTGACCTCAACCCAGAGTCTCTCAGAGCGTTCACAGTCAGTCCACTGACACCCCTATCAGATCACAGCAAAATCACACTCTACTTGAACAGAGTTATGATCAATCATGAGGCATCAAAGCCAAAGGAACTGAATAATATTAAGAAATGCTATAGATGGAAGGAAAGTAGTGTGGAAATCTACCCAAAAACTATTAGGCAACAACACATTCAATCCCTTCTAGACAATTTCCTGGACACAACATTTCACTGTAATAGTGAAGGTGTGAACTTAGCAGTAGAAAATCTAAACAGTATATTTGACCTCTCAACTTCCCTGTCAAACCTAAAAATGTCTAACAGAAAATTAACAATTGCAAATGGTTTGATGAAGAATACAAAAACCTAAGAAAGAAATTGAAACTTATCCAACCAAAAACATAGAGACCCAGAAAACCTGAACCACGTCAGAAACCAGCTCAATGTAATTGAAGAATCCATAGACTCTTGGAAAACACTAAACAAACAATAATGTCTGGATAAACCACTTCTCCAATCTGTTTGGCTCTTTAAAAAAGAACAAAGAGCAAATAAATATACATGATCAAATGCAAATCCTAGAATCAACTATTAAAGACCAGAACCCACTGGATTCTCCAATTACATTGAATGAACTACAGGACAAAATACAAACCCTCCAACCCAACAAGGCCTGTTGATGGTTTCCTCAATGAAATGATAAAATATACAGACCACAAATTCCAATTGGCTTAAACTCTTTAACATCATCCTTAGCTCTGGTATCTTCCCCAATATCTGGAACCAAGGACTGATCACCCCAATCCACAAAAGTGGAGACAAATTTGACCCCAATAACTACAGTGGGATATGAGTCAACAGCAACCTTGGGAAAATCCTCTGCATTATCATTAACAGCAGACTAGTTCATTTCCTCAGTGTAAACAATGTACTGAGCAAATGTCAAATTGTCTTTTTACCAAATTACCGTACGACAGACCACGTATTCACCCTGCACACCCTGATGGACAAAAAAGTATTCTCATGCTTTGTTGATTTCAAAAAGGCATTTGTCTCCATTTGGCATGAGGGTCTGCTATACAAATTGATGGAAAGTGGTGTTGGTGGAAAAACATACAACATCATAAAATCCATGTACACAAACAACAAGTGTGCAGTTAAAATTGGCCAAAAACACACACATTTCTATCCACAGGGCTGTGGGGCGAGACAGGGATGCAGTTTAAGCCCCATCCTCTTCAACATATATATCAATGAATTGGCGAGGGCACTAGAACAGTCTGCAGCACCCGGCCTCACCCTACTAGAATCTGAAGTCAAATGTCTACTGTTTGCTGATGATCTGGTGCTTCTGTCACCAACCAAGGAGGTCCTACAGCAGCACCTAGATTCTGTCAGACCCGGGCCCTGACAGCAAATCTCTGTAAGACAAAAATAATGGTGTTCCAAAAAAGGTCCAGTTGCCAGGACAACAAATACAAACTTCCAACTAGACAGAGAGCACACAAAAAACTATACATACCTCGGCCTAAACATCAGCACCACAGGTAACTTCCACAAAGCTGTGAACCATCTGAGAGACAAGGCAAGAAGGGCCTTCTATGCCATCAAAAGGAACATAAAATTCAACATACCAATCAGGATCTGGCTAAAAATACTGAATCAGTTATAGAACCCATTGTCCTTTATGGTTGTGAGGTCTGGGGTTCCGCTCACCATCATGAAGGGCAATGGGTTTTATAACTACATAAGTATTTTTAGCCAGATCCTAATTGGTATGTCAAATTTTGCAACACGATTAGACCCAACCACATCAACCACATCATGAGGAAACTAAAAGAGAATTACTTGACACATTGGAAAGAATTAACCAAAAAACAGAGCAAACTAGAATGCTATTTGTCCCTAAACAGAGAGTACACAGTGGCAGAATACCTGACCACTGGGACTGACCCAAACTTAAGGAAAGCTTTGACTATGTACAGACTCAGTGAGCATAGCCTTGCTATTGAGAAAGGCCGCCGTAGGCAGACCTGGCTGTCAAGAGAAGACAGGCTATGTTCACACTGCCCACAAAATGAGGTGGAAACTGAGCTGCACTTCCTAACCTCCTGCCAAATGTATGACCATAGAGACACATATTTCCATCAGATTACACAGATCCACAAAGAATTTGAAAACCCCAAAATGTTGATAAACCCCCATATCTACTGGGTGAAATACCACAGTGTTCATCACAGCATCAATATATGTGACCTGTTGTCACAAGAAAAGGACAACCAGTGAAGAACAAACACCATGTAAATACAACCATATTTATGTTGATTTATTCTCCCTTTTGTACTTTAACTATTTACACATTGTTACAACACTGTATATGAACATAATATGACATTTGAAATGTCTTTACTATTTTGGAACTTCTGAGTGTAATGTTTACTCTTCATTTTCATTGTTTACTATCTACTTCACTTGCTTTGGCAAAATTAACATGTTTCCCATGACAATAAAGCCCTTACATTGAAATTGCGAGGCAGAAGTAGAGGCAGAGAGAGGTAGAGAGAGAGGCGTGGGCAGGTAGAGTAACTCACCATGCTCCAATCGGTGGCGTACCACTGCACCCCACACACCTTCAGGTGGCAGCTCTGAGAGCGCATTGGTCGATCCAGGTGGGAGCAGTTTGATTGGTCCACAGCCTCCAGGTGACCGTTGTCATGGAGAAGACAGGCCAAGCTCCGGGTCTGGGTTCCGTTTCCACATTCCGCCGAACACTGGGGTACATAAACACACACACATATTGTGTATTGCATAACTCATACTTGGTAGAGGCAACTTTACACTAGTTAGATTAACAACTGACCTTAGATCAGACCAATTAGAGGGGCAACTTTACACTAGTTAGATTAACAACTGACCTTAGATCAGACCAGTTAGAAGGGCAACTTTACACTAGTTAGATTAACAACTGACCTTAGATCAGACCAGTTAGAAGGGCAACTTTACACTAGTTAGATTAACAACTGACCTTAGATCAGACCAGTTAGAAGGGCAACTTTACACTAGTTAGATTAACAACTGACCTTAGATCAGACCAGTTAGAAGGGCAACTTTACACTAGTTAGATTAACAACTGACCTTAGATCAGACCAGTTAGAGGGGCAACTTTACACTAGTTAGATTAACAACTGACCTTAGATCAGACCAGTTAGAAGGGCAACTTTACACTAGTTAGATTAACAACTGACCTTAGATCAGACCAGTTAGAAGGGCAACTTTACACTAGTTAGATTAACAACTGACCTTAGATCAGACCAGTTAGAGGGGCAACTTTACACTAGTTAGATTAACAACTGACCTTAGATCAGACCAGTTAGAAGGGCAACTTTACACTAGTTAGATTAACAACTGACCTTAGATCAGACCAGTTAGAGGCAACACAGAGTTGCTTTTCAAACATTTTTCTCACATAGGGCCCCTAGGTAGCTGAATCTCCTCAGGGTTGTTCCTGGTCGGTCCCTAGATTGGAGACCAGATGCTGCTGGAAGTGTTGTTGGAGGGCCAGTAGGAGGCACTCTTTCCTCTGGTCTAAATAAATATGGGGCAGTGATTGGGGACGTTGCCCTGTGTAAGGTGCCGTCTTTCGGATGGGACGTTAAACAGGTGTCCTGACTCTGTGGTCACTAAAGATTCCATGGCATCGTAAGAGTAGGGGTGTTAACCCTGGTGCCCTGGATACATCCCCTAAAATAAAAAGTCATGTGACTGCGCTCTCTCTCTCTGTGTATGTATGAGATAGTATGTGTGTACCTGTCCCCAGGGTCCAGTGTACCACTATGTATGAGATAGTATGTGTGTACCTGTCCCCAGGGTTCAGTGTACCACTATGTATGAGATAGTATGTGTGTACCTGTCCCCAGGGTCCAGTGTACCACTATGTATGAGATAGTATGTGTGTACCTGTCCCCAGGGTTCAGTGTACCACTATGTATGAGATAGTATGTGTGTACCTGTCCCCAGGGTCCAGTGTACCACTGTATGAGATAGTATGTGTGTACCTGTCCCCAGGGTCCAGTGTACCACTGTGTATGAGATAGTATGTGTGTACCTGTCCCCAGGGTCCAGTGTACCACTGTGTATGAGATAGTATGTGTGTACCTGTCCCCAGGGTCCAGTGTACCACTGTGTATGAGATAGTATGTGTGTACCTGTCCCCAGGGTCCAGTGTACCACTGTGTATGAGATAGTATGTGTGTACCTGTCCCCAGGGTCCAGTGTACCACTGTGTATGAGATAGTATGTGTGTACCTGTCCCCAGGGTCCAGTGTACCACTGTGTATGAGATAGTATGTGTGTACCTGTCCCCAGGGTCCAGTGTACCACTGTATGAGATAGTATGTGTGTACCTGTCCCCAGGGTCCAGTGTACCACTGTATGAGATAGTATGTGTGTACCTGTCCCCAGGGTTCAGTGTACCACTATGTATGAGATAGTATGTGTGTACCTGTCCCCAGGGTCCAGTGTACCACTGTATGAGATAGTATGTGTGTACCTGTCCCCAGGGTCCAGTGTACCACTGTATGAGATAGTATGTGTGTACCTGTCCCCAGGGTCCAGTGTACCACTGTGTATGAGATAGTATGTGTGTACCTGTCCCCAGGGTCCAGTGTACCACTGTGTATGAGATAGTATGTGTGTACCTGTCCCCAGGGTCCAGTGTACCACTGTATGAGATAGTATGTGTGTACCTGTCCCCAGGGTTCAGTGTACCACTGTGTATGAGATAGTATGTGTGTACCTGTCCCCAGGGTCCAGTGAACCACTGTGTATGAGATAGTATGTGTGTACCTGTCCCCAGGGTCCAGTGAACCACTGTGTATGAGATAGTATGTGTGTACCTGTCCCCAGGGTCCAGTGTACCACTGTATGAGATAGTATGTGTGTACCTGTCCCCAGGGTCCAGTGTACCACTGTGTATGAGATAGTATGTGTGTACCTGTCCCCAGGGTCCAGTGAACCACTGTATGAGATAGTATGTGTGTACCTGTCCCCAGGGTCCAGTGAACCACTGTATGAGATAGTATGTGTGTACCTGTCCCCAGGGTCCAGTGAACCACTGTATGAGATAGTATGTGTGTACCTGTCCCCAGGGTCCAGTGAACCACTATGTATGAGATAGTATGTGTGTACCTGTCCCCAGGGTCCAGTGAACCACTCCAGGCGGCGGTGGCACGGCCCTGCGTCGCATGACGTTATTTCCTGTGGGCGGGCCCCGTCGCAGCCGTCCAACGGTAGGTTAGTCACATGGTCCAACAGACACACTGCTGAGCGACTACGACTGCCCTCACCACATTCTGTAGAACACTGAGAAAACACACACACAGCAATGTTACACACACACATACAGTGACCGACAGACACACAGACAGACAGACAGACACACAGACACACTCAGACAGACACACAGACACACTCAGACAGTGACACAGACAGACAGACAGACAGACAGACAGACAGACAGACAGACACACTCAGACAGTGACAGACACACTCAGACAGTGACAGACAGACACACTCAGACAGTGACAGACACACTCAGACAGTGACAGACAGACACACTCAGACAGTGACAGACAGACAGACAGACAGACAAACAGACAGACAGACAGACAGACACACTCAGACAGTGACAGACACACTCAGACAGTGACAGACAGACACACTCAGACAGTGACAGACAGACAGACAGACAGACAGACAGACAGACAGACAGACAGACAGACGACTCACAGACAGACAGAGCGACAGACAGACAGACAGGCCCAGGTGTAGGTACCCGTGTGCTCCATAGTGAGGTGAACCAGTTCCGTGCACAGGGTCCCATGTCACAGTTCTGGAGAGAGACTGGTTTCACCCCCAGGTTACACTGGTCATCCCCCTCCACAAACCCCTGGTTACCTACACACACCACCTCTCTGCTGCTTTGGCCCACACCACACGGGACAGAACACTGAAGAGGGAGGGAGGGAGTTTGGATCAATTCCTATTAAGCAGTTTATCAAATTTGCTTCGGTGTGGTGTGGCGTGGTGTGGTGTGGCGTGGCGTGGCGTGGCGTGGTGTGGTGTGGTGTGGTGTGGTGTGGCGTGGTGTGGCGTGGTGTGGCGTGGTGTGGCGTGGCGTGGCGTGGTGTGGTGTGGTGTGGCGTGGTGTGGCGTGGTGTGGCGTGGCGTGGCGTGGTGTGGCGTGGTGTGTGTCTCACCAGGCTCCATTCAGAGCGTATCTGCCACTCGCTGCAGATCTTTAGCTGACAGGACGATGTCGTCTCCGGCCTATCATAACCTCCGCACTGAGCCGTCTCCACAGTGACCACCGTTGCTGTACTGTTGCTATGTTTACTGAGGGCCTGACGACAGATGACCTGGCGTTGCTGGGACCCCGGACCGCAGGTTCTAGTGCACTCTGACCACTCCCCCAGGTCCCAGCTGGCCAATCACAGAGGAGAAAGGGTTACATAGGTGTGTGTGTGTGTGCCAAATCAAATTGAATTGTATTTGTCACATGCTTCGTAGACAACTGGTCTAGACTAACAGTGAAATGCTGACTGACAGGTCCTTTTCCAACAATGCAGAGATATAAACACAGAAAATGTGTGTCTGTCTCAGTGTGTGTTTGTCTCAGTGTGTGTTTGTCTCAGGGTGTGTGTGTCTCAGTGTGTGTGTGTCTCAGTGTGTGTGTCTCAGTGTGTGTGTCTCAGTGTGTGTGTCTCAGTGTGTTTGTCTCAGTGTGTGTGTGTCTCAGTGTGTGTTTGTCTCAGTGTGTGTGTCTCAGTGTGTGTGTGTCTCAGTGTGTGTGTGTCTCAGTGTGTGTGTCTCAGTGTGTGTGTGTGTCTCAGTGTGTGTGTGTCTCAGTGTGTGTTTGTCTCAGTGTGTGTGTCTCAGTGTATGTTTGTCTCAGTGTATGTTTGTCTCAGTGTGTGTGTCTCAGTGTGTGTTTGTCTCAGTGTGTGTGTCTCAGTGTGTGTGTCTCAGTGTATGTTTGTCTCAGTGTGTGTTTGTCTCAGTGTGTGTGTCTCAGTGTGTGTTTGTCTCAGTGTGTGTGTGTGTGTCTCAGTGTGTGTGTGTGTGTCTCAGTGTGTGTGTGTGTGTCTCAGTGTGTGTGTGTGTGTCTCAGTGTGTGTGTGTCTCAGTGTGTGTTTGTCTCAGTGTGTGTGTCTCAGTGTGTGTGTCTCAGTGTGTGTGTCTCAGTGTGTGTTTGTCTCAGTGTGTGTGTCTCGGTGTGTGTGTGTCTCAGTGTGTGTGTCTCAGTGTGTGTGTCTCAGTGTGTGTTTGTCTCAGTGTGTGTGTGTCTCAGTGTGTGTGTGTCTCAGTTTGTGTGTCTCAGTGTGTGTGTGTCTCAGTGTGTGTGTGTCTCAGTGTGTGTGTCTCAGTGTGTGTTTGTCTCAGTGTGTGTGTGTCTCAGTTTGTGTGTCTCATTGTGTGTTTGTCTCAGTGTGTGTGTGTCTCAGTGTGTGTCTGTCTCAGTGTGTGTCTGTCTCAGTGTGTGTCTGTCTCAGTGTGTTTGTGTCTCAGTTTGTGTGTCTCAGTGTGTGTTTGTCTCAGTGTGTGTGTGTCTCAGTGTGTGTGTCAGTGTGTGTGTGTCTCAGTGAGTGGTCTCAATGTTTGTCTCAGTGTGTTTGTGTCTCAGTGTGTTTGTCTCAGTGTGTGTGTGTGTCTCAGTGTGTGTGTGTCAGTGTGTGTGTGTCTCAGTGAGTGGTCTCAATGTTTGTCTCAGTGTGTTTGTGTCTCAGTGTGTTTGTCTCAGTGTGTGTGTGTGTCTCAGTGTGTGTGTCAGTGTGTTTGTGTCTCAGTGTGTGTGTGTCTCAGTGTGTGTGTGTCTCGGTGTGTGTCTCGGTGTGTGTCTCAGTGTGTGTCTTAGTGTGTGTTTGTCTCAGTGTGTGTTTGTCTCACAAGGCGGGGCAGGGCTGGGTGTTGCAGACCACTTTCTGGTTTGGGAGTCGCTGGGCGTGGCTACAGAGATCACCTGGTACCGTGGTCTGGCTCTCAGTCTCCACACACACCCACAGCACCTGCTGTGTACCTGACACACACAAACACACACACACACACAATGCAGGAGAGAGAGAGAGAGAGAGAGCAGTCACATACCTTGGGGCCTCTATGTGAAATATGTTGAAAAACAACTGTGTTTTTACTAGATTTTACTAAGTTGCCTCTAGCTGGTCTGATCTAAGGAGGGGGTCGCTGATTGTCTCAGCAGAGGTGTTGTGAGCAAAGTGGGGGTGGGACAGCCGTGAGGGTGTGTGGCCTGGGGAGCTGGAGGGGAGGTGGACAGGGCCAGTATCAAACCTGTTAAAAAATTGGTTCAGCTCATTGGCTCTGTCCTGGGTCCCCTCCGTCTGCCCACTGTTTGACTTTTTGAAGCCAGTGATATTTCTCATACCCTTCCACACCTCTCTCACCTGGCTCTGCCTCAGCTTGTCCTCCATCTTCTCCTTATAACCTCTCTTCCCCTCAGCAATCCGCAACTTCAGCTCCCTCTGGACACATTTCAATTTGTCCCTGTCCCCCTCCTTGAAGGCCCTCTTCTTCTCATTCAGCAGGGCCTTCGGGTCGCTGGTGACCCAGGGTTTATTATTTGGAAAACAGGGTGGGTACGGTGTTGTCTGCACCAAAATGTATATAGTCCGTTATGCATTCTGTAAGTCCATCAATGTCCTCCCCATGAGCCTCCGGGGAACATCTCTTAATGGTCCTAGTGGTTGCTGGCTGCTGTTGGACCATAGGCCTGTAGAGTGGGGTGAGGTGGACAAGGTTGTGATCCGATCTACCGAGGGGAGGAAGTGCAGTGGAGTTGTATGCGTCCTCCACATTAGCATATAACAAGTCCAGAGTTGTATTATTCCTGGTTGGGCACTTCATGAACTGTTTGAACATGGGCAGCATTGAAGAGAGAGATACATGGTTAAAATCCCCCGAAATGGCAAAGAAGGCACTGGGATGCGCTGTCTGTAACCTCGCGATAACAGAGTGGATGACGCCACACGCTGTGTTTGTGTCAGCAGAGGGCGGGATGTAAATAATAACAGCAATGGCCGCCGTGAATTCCCTTTGCAAATAGTAGGGTCTCAGGCTAACGGCTAACAGCTCAATGTCCGGGCTACAAAACTGTTCCTTAAGAGTAATATGGCTCAGATTACACCATCTGTTGTTAACTAATAAAGCCAGCCCCCCTCCCTTACTCTTACGGGAATAAGCGCTATCCCTGTCCGCTCTGATGGTCTGGAACCTCCGTGGTGACGTTCTCTATGGGGATGTTATCATTCAGCCATGTCTCGGTCAAACACACTAGACTAGCTTCTCTGAACTCCCTTTGTCCACAGACAAGACCCTGTAGTTCCTCCATCTTGTTATGCAGCGATCTCACGTTGCCCATAATAGACGGTATAGCCGGCTTGTATTTCCTAAGATTTGCTTTACACTTCATTCCCGTTGGATATGTGTTCCTGCTTTCTTTGTTTTGATAGTGTGTCTCAGCGTGTCTCAGTGCATCTCAGTGTGTGTGTGTGTGTGTGTGTGTGTCAGTGTGTCTAAATGACTGTAGCTCCTCACCCCCACCACAGGAGGCGCTGCAGGCTGTGCGGCTGCTGCTGATCCAGCTGTAGGAAGGAGCCAAGAGGTCAGGGTTCACCACGGGGTCAGAGGGCACTTGGTTGGGATGGCCCCTCCCACCGCTGACATTGATTGCAACGCCCATTCCACTGGTGACATCATCGCTTCCTGAGTAGGTGGGGCCAACAGTCTCAACTAGCGAGAGAGGGGGATGAAAGAGAGGGATGAGAGAGAGGGGGTGAAAGAGAGGGGGTGAGAGAGAGGGGGATGAGAAAGAGGGGGTGAGAGAGAGGGGGATGAGAGAGGGGGGTGAGAGAGAGGAGGGATCAACAAGAGGCTTGAGAAAGAGAAGAGGACAAGAAGAAAAGGTGGGAGGAGGAGAGGTGAGGGGTGGTACATGAAAAAGAGATGGGAGGAGGAGAGGTGAGGGGTGGTACATGGAAAAGAGATGGGAGGAGGAGAGGTGAGGGGTGGTACAAGAAAAAATGTGCCAACAGTGATCAAATTAAGATGACACATCTGTATCAATTGCAGATTCAAGAAAATAAAAAATGATTTGCCCTTAACAAGGTGACATGTTGAAGTCTGTCTATTTTTGTTCTGTTTGTTCTTTCATTGTGTCTTCTTCTTGGATATGCATAAGAAATTTCCCCCTCGGGGATCAATAAAGTATCTATCTATCTATCTATCTATCTATCTATCTATCTATCTATCTATCTATCTATCTATCTATCTATCTATCTATCTATCTATCTATCTATCTATCTATCAGATGAGCTTGGTTACATACATTCACTGAGAAGTATTGCACTTTTCATGCAGCCCCCCAGCTACTGCAGCCTCCCAGCTACTGCAGCACCTTTGGCTCCTTGGAAGTTGTGGGAACATACGTTTTTGGTTTCACATTGGTTCCTTGGAAGTTGTGGGAACATACATTCTTGGTTTCACATTGGTTCCCTGGAAATTGTGGGAACGTATGTTTTTGGTTTCACATTGGCTCCTTGGAAGTTGTGGGAACTTATTTTTTTGGTTTCACGTTGGTTGTGGGACTGAAGCCATACGTTTCCTGAGTGGTAACAAATTCTGAGAACAGAAATTAAAATTGTGCCTGTTCTTGGAATGTTTATTTTTAGGTTGCAAGGAGGTTCTGAGAACATTTTACTCTGGTTCCTTGAAATGTTTTCCTGGAAGGTTTTATTAACATTCTGAGAATGGAAATAGAGGTTATTTGGAGGTTTTTTAGTAACTTCCTTAAAACTCATTGAATATATCAATTTTACTTTAATAACACTGCTTGCTTATCTTGGGTTAACTTTATTTTCACTCCAAGCACAGACAGAAATGTATTTCCTTATGCATTAATTAGCAAACACATTTTTTATTGTGATGTGGTATCAGTGAGTTTCAAACCTTATGTTCTGTTCTCTATCCATGGAGTTAGTCCCCTGCACCACCAGGATGGAGCTAGCATGCTATGACCTCCTGTTCTCTATCCATGGAGTTAGTCCCCTGCACCACCAGGATGGAGCTAGCATGCTATGACCTCCTGTTCTCTATCCATGGAGTTAGTCCCCTGCACCACCAGGATGGAGCTAGCATGCTATGACCTCCTGTTCTCTATCCATGGAGTTAGTCCCCTGCACCACCAGGATGGAGCTAGCATGCTATGACCTCCTGTTCTCTATCCATGGAGTTAGTCCCCTGCACCACCAGGATGGAGCTAGCATGCTATGACCTCCTGTTCTCTATCCATGGAGTTAGTACCCTGCACCACCAGGATGGAGCTAGCATGCTATGATATTATGTTCTCTATCCATGGAGTTAGTCCCCTGCACCACCAGGATGGAGCTAGCATGCTATGACCTCCTGTTCTCTATCCATGGAGTTAGTCCCCTGCACCACCAGGATGGAGCTAGCATGCTATGACCTCCTGTTCTCTATCCATGGAGTTAGTACCCTGCACCACCAGGATGGAGCTAGCATGCTATGATATTATGTTCTCTATCCATGGAGTTAGTACCCTGCACCACCAGGATGGAGCTAGCATGCTATGACCTCCTGTTCTCTATCCATGGAGTTAGTCCCCTGCACCACCAGGATGGAGCTAGCATGCTATGACCTCCTGTTCTCTATCCATGGAGTTAGTCCCCTGCACCACCAGGATGGAGCTAGCATGCTATGACCTCCTGTTCTCTATCCATGGAGTTAGTACCCTGCACCACCAGGATGGAGCTAGCATGCTATGATATTATGTTCTCTATCCATGGAGTTAGTACCCTGCACCACCAGGATGGAGCTAGCATGCTATGACCTCCTGTTCTCTATCCATGGAGATAGTCCCCTGCACCACCAGGATGGAGCTAGCATGCTATGACCTCCTGTTCTCTATCCATGGAGATAGTCCCCTGCACCACCAGGATGGAGCTAGCATGCTATGACCTCCTGTTCTCTATCCATGGAGTTAGTACCCTGCACCACCAGGATGGAGCTAGCATGCTATGACCTCCTGTTCTCTATCCATGGAGTTAGTCCCCTGCACCACCAGGATGGAGCTAGCATGCTATGATATTATGTTCTCTATCCATGGAGTTAATCCAACAAACCAGAAATGGTTTGTTGAGATCGGTGTGGAAGAACTTGACTGGCCTGCACAGAGCCCTGACCTCAACCCCATCGAAAACCTTTGGGATGAATTGGAAGGCCGACTGCGAGCCAGGCCTAATCAACCAACATCAGCACCTCACTAATGGTCTTGTGGCTGAATGGAGAAAGTCCCTGCAGCAATGTTCCAACATCTAGTGGAAAGCCTTCCCAGAAGAGTGGAGGCTGTTATAGCAGCAAAGGGGGAACCAACTCCATATTAATGCCCATGATGTTGTACTGAGATACAGCGTATCTCCATTCTGAATGAGACTCCATATTAAAGCCCATGATGTTGTACTGAGATACAGTGTATCTCCATTCTGAATGAGACTCCATATTAAAGCCCATGATGTTGTACTGAGATACAGCGTATCTCCATTCTGAATGAGACTCCATATTAAAGCCCATGATGTTGTACTGAGATACAGTGTATCTCCATTCTGAATGAGACTCCATATTAAAGCCCATGATGTTGTACTGAGATACAGTGTATCTCCATTCTGAATGAGACTCCATATTAAAGCCCATGATGTTGTACTGAGATACAGTGTATCTCCATTCTGAATGAGACTCCATATTAAAGCCCATGATGTTGTACTGAGATACAGTGTATCTCCATTCTGAATGAGACTCCATATTAAAGCCCATGATGTTGTAATGAGAATCTCCATTCTTGGGGGGGCAGGGTGTGTGTTGGAGTGTGTGTGTGTGTGGGGGGGGTATGGCGGGTGTGTGTTGGAGTGTGTGTGTGTGTGGGGGGGTATGGCAGGGTGTGTGTTGGAGTGTGTGTGTGTGTGGGGGGGGGTATGGCGGGTGTGTGTTGGAGTGTGTGTGTGTGTGTGGGGGGGGTATGGCAGGGTGTGTGTTGGAGTGTGTGTGTGTGTGGGGGGGGGTATGGCGGGGTGTGTGTTGGAGTGTGTGTGTGTGTGTGGGGGGGGGTATGGCGGGGTGTGTGTTGGAGTGTGTGTGTGTGTGTGTGGGGGGGGTATGGCAGGGTGTGTGTTGGAGTGTGTGTGTGTGTGGGGGGGGGGTATGGCGGGGTGTGTGTTGGAGTGTGTGTGTGTGTGTGGGGGGGGTATGGCGGGGTGTGTGTTGGAGTGTGTGTGTGTGTGTGGGGGGGGTATGGCGGGGTGTGTGTTGGAGTGTGTGTGTGGGGGGGGGAATGGCGGGGTGTGTGTTGGACTGTGTGTGTGTGTGGGGGGGGGTATGGTGGGGTGTGTGTTGGAGTGTATGTGGGGCTCGGGGCTGGTGTGTGTGTACTCACCCAGGGGAAGTATGGCGGGGTGTGTGTTGTGAAGTGGAAGGCTGTACTCATAATAGACACGGGGACCAGGCTGCTGATAGATCAACTGAGGGGGAGAGAGAGAGAGAGAGAGAGAGAGAGAGAGAGAGAGAGATACAATTGAGCATAGATTTTCAATGTTGATATCAATGGAAAACTGTGTGTGTGTGTGTGTGTGTCTCACGTATAGATGTAACTCCTCCTTGGTGGGTCCCGGTGCAGTGATGGACTCTCCGATTCTGGAGCGGATCTCGTTGGGTCGGCGATATGTCAGCCGGGTTCCCACGGCAACGATCAGGCCTGGGCGGTCGATCGCCCAGTTGCCGTTGATGATGGAGACTCCACTCTGAGTCCGCAGCGCTGTAGGGTACGACCACAATATGACCACAGAACAAACTCAGTCCGCAGCGCTGTACGGTGTGTGTGTGTGTGTGTGTGTGTGTGTGTGTGTGTGTGTGTGTGTGTGTGTGTGTGTGTGTGTGTGTGTATACCTACCCAGATAGTTCCTGGTCTTGACAGACTCCTCTATACTGATGTTGGTGGCTCCAGCCGGTATCTCCAGTATCTTATGGTAGCCCACACTGAGCACCGGCCCAGAGAACGTCCCACTCACCACCTCATAGCCCTGACACACACACACACACACACACACACACACACACACAGTCTTGTACAGCTAACCTTGTGGGGACACACAATTCAGTCCCATTCAAAATTATATTCTCCTAAACCTAACCCTAACCCGTACTCTTACCCTAACCCTAACCTTAACCCTAACACTAACCTTAACCCAAAAACCTAACCTTAACCCTAACTCTAAAACTAACCCTTCTCTCTCTCTCTCTCTTTCTGCTCTCTCTCTCTCTCTTTCTGTTCTCTACTCTCTCTCTCTCTCTTTCTGTTCTCTCTCTCTCTCTCTCTCTTTCTGTTCTCTCTCTCTCTTTCTGTTCTCTCTCTCTTTCTCTCTCTCTCTCTCTCTCTGTTCTCTCCACTCTCTCTCTCTCTCTCTCTCTCTCTCTTTCTGTTCTCTCCACTCTCTCTCTCTTTCTGTTCTCTCTCTCTCTCTCTCTCTCTCTCTCTCTCTCTCTCATTCTCTCTCTCTCTCTTTCTCTCTCTCTCTCTCTCTCTCTCTCTCTGTTCTCTCCACTCTCTCTCTTTCTGTTCTCTCTCTCTCTCTCTCTCTCTTTCTGTTCTCTCTCTCTCTTTCTTGCCCTACAGATGTGTTTTATGTAAATTAACAGTTTTATTGTGTTATGGTATTATTATTACTGGTTGTCCATCTTGTCTTTGTGTTGTTTCTAGTTTCCTCTTTCCTGTTTTTCAATGTTTTATTGATGAACGATAAAGATCTGTGATCTGTGATTGGTTAGTATATTAAACACTCTGTTATACAGACCCAGCCCACACACACACACACACAGACACAGACACACACACACACACACACACAGACACAGACACAGACACACACACACACACAGACACACACACACACACACACACACACACACACACACACACACACAGACACACACACACACACACACACACACACACACACACAAAAACTGTCCAGTTCCAGCAGCAGTGACTGAACAACATCAACTTGAGTAAAATCATGAGTGTGTAAGGTCTGCCTTAAGCACACCAGAGGAGGCTGGTGGGAGGAGCTATAGGAGGACAGGCTGGTATCAAACACATCAAACACATGGAGACCACATGTCTGACTCTGTTCCATCCATTCCATTCCAGCCATTACAATGAGCCTCCTATAGCTCCTCCCACCAGCCTCCTCTGACACACACACACTACCACTACCACCACAACATGGCACTACACACACATACACACACTACCACTACCACCACAACACGGCACTACACACACATACACACACTACCACTACCACCACAACACGGCACTACACACACATACACACACTACCACCACAACATGGCACTACACACACACACACACACTACCACCACAACATGGCACTACACACACACACACACACACTACCACTACCACCACAACATGGCACTACACACACATACACACACTACCACTACCACCACAACATGGCACTACACACACACACACACACACACACTACCACTACCACCACAACATGGCACTACACACACACACACACACACACTACCACTACCACCACAACATGGCACTACACACACACTACCACCACAACATGGCACTACACACACACACACACACACTACCACCACAACATGGCACTACACACACATACACACACTACCACCACAACATGGCACTACACACACACACACACTACCACTACCACCACATCACGGCACTACACACACACACACACATACCAACAAACATCAGCGATATAAATTCTCACTCTTTTCCAACAATAGTTGACAGCTATGGAAGCCAGACAGTTTAGTAACAAGTAGAAACCCAAACAGTCTTGCAACTAACTCCTCCTAAACTAACTAATACCTCCTAATCTAACTAACTCCTCCTAATCTAACTAACTCCTCCTAATCTAACTAACACCTCCTAATCTATCTAACACCTCCTAATCTAACTAACTCCTAAACTAACTAACTCCTCCTAATCTAACTAACTCCTAATCTAACTAACACCTCCTAATCTATCTAACACCTCCTAATCTAACTAACTCCTAAACTAACTAACTCCTCCTAATCTAACTAACTCCTAAACTAACTAACTCCTCCTAATCTAACTACACCTCCTAATCTAACTAACACCTCCTAATCTAACTAACTCCTAAACTAACTAACTCCTCCTAAACTAACTAACTCCTCCTAATCTAACTAACTCCTAAACTAACTAACTCCTCCTAAACTATCTAACACCTCCTAATCTAACTAACTCCTAAACTAACTAACTCCTAAACTAACTAACTCCTCCTAAACTATCTAACTCCTCCTAATCTAACTAACTCCTAAACTAACTAACTCCTCCTAAACAGGGTGTGTGTTGGAGCGTCTAACTACACCTCCTAATCTAACTACACCTCCTAATCTAACTAACTCCTAAACTAACTAACTCCTCCTAAACTAACTAACTCCTAAACTAACTCCTCCTAATCTAACTAACTGCTAAACTAACTAACTACTCCTAATCTAACTACACCTCCTAATCTAACTAACACCTCCAAATCTAACTAACTCCTAAACTAACTAACTCCTCCTAAACTAACTCCTCCTAATCTAACTAACTGCTAAACTAACTAACTATTCCTAATCTAACTACACCTCCTAATCTAACTAACACCTCCTAATCTAACTAACTCCTCCTAATCTAACTAACTCCTAAACTAACTCCTCCTAATCTAACTAACACCTCCTAATCTAACTAACTCCTAAACTAACTCGTCCCAATCTAACTAACTCCTAAACAAACTAAATCCTCCTAATCTAAATAACTCTAAACTAACTCACTCCTCCTAACCCAACTAACTCCTGAACTAACTAACTCCTCATCACTCAACTAACTCCTAACCTAACTAACTCCTAATCTAACTAACTCCTAAACTAACTCCTAAACTAATTTACTCCTCCTAATCTAACTAACTCCTAATCTAACTAACTCCTAAATTAACTCCTAAACTAACTCCTAAACTAACTTACTCCTCCTAATCTAACTAACTCCTAATCTAACTCCTAAACTAACTCCTAAACTAACTCCTAAACTAACTTACTCCTCCTAATCTAACTAACTCCTAAACTAACTCCTAAACTAACTTACTCCTCCTAATCTAACTAACTCCTAAACTAACTAACTCCTCCTAACCCAACTAACTCCTAATCTAACTAACTCCTAACCTAACTAACTCCTAATCTTACTAACTCCTAAACTAACTAACTCCTCCTAACACAACTAACTCCTAACCTAACTAACTCCTTAACTAACATTATTATGGCAACAAATACAGTAATGAATCCAAAACAAACTCATAGTCCTACATACATACATACTATTCCATATTGACATTGACTACATACTGGAGAAGTTAAACCAGAGGTACGAGTAACAAGTAGCTGATTTACAAGTAACACACATTTTTGTGGTAGCGTTCTTGCTAGCTGCTAATGTGGTTGTCTTACCTCCACCTTTGAGCCACTGGCCGGTGTATCCCATGGAAGAGCACCTGAGGACGGGTAGAGGAGGCAGAGAGCTAGGGTGAGTCTGAGGAGAACCAGCCCCAGCCATGAAGACACACACTGCTGCTGCTGCTGCTGCTGCTGCTGCTGCTGACAACACCCTGCCATGACTGCCTGACTGACTGACCAGCCACACACTGGAGGAGAGGAGGGAGGGAGGGAGGGTGGGAAAGGTAGAGTTCCCTCTCTTTTTAAAACATCTCTCTCTCTCTCCCTTCCTCTCTCTCTCTCTCTCTCTCTCTCTGTCTCTGCCTCTGTCTCTCTCTCTCTCTCTCTCTCTCCCCCCCTTCCTCTCTCTCTCTCTCTCCCATCCTCTCTCTCTCTCTCTCTCTCTCTCTCTCTCTCTGTGTCTCTCTCTGTGTCTCTCTCTGTGTCTCTCTCTCTCTCTCTCTGTGTTTCTCTCTCTCTCTGTGTCTCCCTTTCTCTCCCTCTCTCTCTCTGTCTCTCTCTCTCTCTCTCTCTCTGTTCTCAGTCCATTCCAGGCAAGTCTTTATTTGTCTGGCAGCCTTCTTCTCTCTGTTTCTCAATCCTTCTCAGACAGAGGGGGGGGGGGTTACAAACACTTTGGCACCACAATGTCAGTGAAAACACCTCTCCAAGGAATATAAAGCGATCTGTAAGACAGACAGAGCCCTGTGGTGTGCTCTCCAAACCCTGCCAACATCAGCTCTCCTCCCTCAGAGTCCCACAGAGCAACAGAGTGGAGGGGACATCAGCTCTCCTCCCTCAGAGTCCCACGGAGCAACAGAGTGGAGGGGACATCAGCTCTCCTCCCTCACAGTCCCACAGAGCAACAGAGTGGAGGGGACATCAGCTCTCCTCCCTCACAGTCCCACAGAGCAACAGAGTGGAGGGGACATCAGCTCTCCTCCCTCACAGTCCCACAGAGCAACAGAGTGGAGGGTAGAAGAAATAAAAAAAAACAGGAAAAACCCAGACATTGTTCCTTCCTCTTCACCTCTTTTTCTCTCCTCCTCTCCCTCACTCCAGGGAGACATGTTGTTGTGTGTAATAACTAGGTCCATGACCGCTTGGAGTCCCTAAAAACATAAAACACACTAGACACAATCAACAGTGTTACCTAACACCCTAACACAGGTGTATGTGTCCCAACAGTATTACCTAACAGGTGTGTATCCTAACAGTGTTACCTAACAGGTGTGTATCCTAACAGTGTTACGTAACAGGTGTGTATCCTAACAGTGTTACCTAACAGGTGTGTATCCTAACAGTGTTACCTAACAGGTGTGTATCCTAACAGTGTTACCTAACAGGTGTGTATCCTAACAGTGTTACCTAACAGGTGTGTATCCTAACAGTGTTACCTAACAGGTGTGTATCCTAACAGTGTTACCTAACAGGTTTGTATCCTAACAGTGTTACCTAACAGATGTGTATCCTAACAGTGTTACCTAACAGGTGTTTATCCTAACAGTGTTACCTAACAGGTGTGTATCCTAACAGTGTTACCTAACAGGTGTGTATCCTAACAGTATTACCTAACAGGTGTGTATCCTAACAGTGTTACCTAACAGGTGTGTATCCTAACAGTGTTACCTAACAGGTGTGTATCCTAACAGTGTTACGTAACAGGTGTGTATCCTAACAGTGTTACCTAACAGGTGTGTATCCTAACAGTGTTACCTAACAGGTGTGTATCCTAACAGTGTTACCTAACAGGTTTGTATCCTAACAGTGTTACCTAACAGGTGTGTATCCTAACAGTGTTACCTAACAGGTGTTTATCCTAACAGTGTTACCTAACAGGTGTGTATCCTAACAGTGTTACCTAACAGGTGTGTATCCTAACAGTGTTACCTAACAGGTGTGTATCCTAACAGTGTTACCTAACAGGTGTGTATCCTAACAGTGTTACCTAACAAGTGTGTATCCTAACAGTGTTACCTAACAGGTGTGTATCGTTCTCCATCTATTTTCTCCTTCTACCCACCTCTCTTCTCTCCCTAATGTTACTTAGATCTCCTGCCCTCAGAACCACATTTCCCAGGAGGCCGATGGTTACGGCTGATTCAGAACCATTCCACCTGATGATTCACTCCCAAAGAATCAAACCATTCAATGATTCATCACAACAGACCAGCCATATCAGGAACCAATTAGAGTGATTTAGAGTGATTCTGACTTACAGTAAGTTCACTGGCAGGGAATCAAATGACACAACACTCTATTCCCCATATCTAGTCTGGGGCCTTAACTAAAAAAACATTTAAAGCATGACATTTGGTCCAAGCGTTCCTCAGGTGATGTGAAAACATCCCAGATGGGCGGTGCCCATTTCAAACTTAACCAGGAATCAAGTTATTGCAAAAATGATAAATAACTGCCATAATAGCTGGTATTTGACCATAAGTACTGTTATGGAACAGATAAAAGCATGACATTTGGTACAAACATTCCTCTGATGATATGAAAACATCCTAGAAGGGGAGCTCTTTGCAAACTTAACCAAGATGTGGAATTCAAAATGTCCGCCAATATAGATGGTAATGTTTCTAATAGCTTATTAAGGATATCTCCTAAAATAACGTGAAATGAAGAAATACATGTGGAGAAAAGAAAAGAATCAGAGACCTGGTTCAGCATCATGATAATACAGCATCCTGGACACTTCAGAGCCCTGGTTCAGCATCATGACAATACAGCATCCTAGACACTTCAGAGCCCTGGTTCAGCATCATGATAATACAGCATCCTGGACACTTCAGAGCCCTGGTTCAGCATCATGACAATACAGCATCCTAGACACTTCAGAGCCCTGGTTCAGCATCATGATAATACAGCATCCTAGACACTTCAGAGCCCTGGTTCAGCATCATGATAATACAGCATCATGGACACTTCAGAGCCCTGGTTCAGCATCATGACAATACAGCATCCTAGACACTTCAGAGCCCTGGTTCAGCATCATGATAATACAGCATCCTGGACACTTCAGAGCCCTGGTTCAGCATCATGACAATACAGCATCCTAGACACTTCAGAGCCCTGGTTCAGCATCATGATAATACAGCATCCTAGACACTTCAGAGCCCTGGTTCAGAATCATGATAATACAGCATCCTGGACACTTCAGAGCCCTGGTTCAGCATCATGACAATACAGCATCCTAGACACTTCAGAGCCCTGGTTCAGCATCATGATAATACAGCATCCTGGACACTTCAGAGCCCTGGTTCAGCATCATGACAATACAGCATCCTAGACACTTCAGAACCCTGGTTCAGCATCATGATAATACAGCATCCTGGACACTTCAGAGCCCTGGTTCAGCATCATGACAATACAGCATCCTGGACACTTCAGAGCCCTGGTTCAGCATCATGATAATACAGCATCCTGGAAACTTCAGAGCCCTGGTTCAGCATCATGACAATACAGCATCCTGGACCCTTCAGATACCTGGTTCAGCATAGTCTGGCCTGCTCAGGTCCTGTTACCATCCATCTCCAGTAGTCTGGCCTGCTCAGGTCCTGTTACCATCCATCTCCAGTAGTCTGGCCTGCTCAGGTCCTGTTACCATCCATCTCCAGTAGTCTGGCCTGCTCAGGTCCTGTTACCATCCATCTCCAGTAGTCTGGCCTGCTCAGGTCCTGTTACCATCCATCTCCAGTAGTCTGGCCTGCTCAGGTCTTGTTACCATCCATCTCCAGTAGTCTGGCCTGCTCAGGTCCTGTTACCATCCATCTCCAGTAGTCTGGCCTGCTCAGGTCCTGTTACCATCCATCTCCAGTAGTCTGGCCTGCTCAGGTCCTGTTACCATCCATCTCCAGTAGTCTGGCCTGCTCAGGTCCTGTTACCATCCATCTCCAGTAGTCTGGCCTGCTCAGGTCCTGTTACCATCCATCTCCAGTAGTCTGGCCTGCTCAGGTCTTGTTACCATCCATCTCCAGAAGGCAGTGTGATTCTCTGTTAGACCAATGTCTCCCCCTGTTCCTTTACCAGCGAATGGTTTTGCTGGTTGTGCTTGGTCAAGCGGCATGAATGAGAACTTGTGTTTTTGGCAGGATCCAGAAGTCTGATAATTGTTCTCTGATGTCAGCTGGTAGAGCTTTCATGTCTCGGATGTGGATAGGAATCCCCCTTGCACAGTTGGTTCTGTCCAGTGCAAAGAACCAGGGTGCCAAAGCCTCTAATGTTTCAACAACTTTAAACACATGGACGCAATATTTTCATAGCTCTGCTAACACGCAAGCGCACGCACACACACACACACACACACACACACACACACACCTCGTGAGAGGTTACTGTAGAAGTTTCCACACCTGATTTTAACTGCTGGAAAATGACGGATGTGAAGACAGAGATAAATAAATATTCCAAATGATCTTTACAGTAAAGCTTTTCCTCTCTGGTTCAGAAGCATGAGACCTGGGGTGGTTGCTACAGATGCGGGTTCGAGCCCTGTCTGTGTCGCAGCCGGTCGCGACCGGGAGACCCATGAGGCGACGCACAATTTGCCCAGCGTTGTCCGGGTTAGGGGAGGGTTTGACCGGCTGGGATGTCCTTGTCCCATCGCGCTGTATTGACTACTGTGGCGGGCCGGGCGCATACACGCTGACACGGTCGCCAGGTGTACGGTGTTTTTCTCCGACTCATTGGTGCAGCTGGCTTCCGGGTTAAGCGTGCATTGTGTCAAGAAGCAGTGCGGCTGACGGGTTGTGTTTCGGAGGACGCACGGCTCTCGACCTTCGCCTCTCCCGAGTCTGTACGGGAGTTGCAGTGATGGGACAAGACTGTAACTACCAATTGGGGAGAAAAAGGGGTAAAAAAAAAAATATATATATATATAGAATGATGGAGGCCACTGTGTTCTTGGGGATCATCAATGCTGCAGCAATGTTTTGGTACCTTTCCCCAGATCTGTGCCTCGACACAATACTGCCTCGGAGATGTGTGGACAATTCCTTCGACCTCGGCTTGGTTTTTGGTCTAACATGCACTGTCAACTGAGGGATCTTCTATAGACTGTTGGATCTTATATAGATCTTATATAGACAGGTGGACTCCAATGAAGTTGTAGAAACATCTCAAGGATGATCAATGGAAACGAGATGCACCTGAGCTCAATTTCGAGTCTCATAGCAAAGGGTCTGAATACTTATTTAAATAAGGTATCTGGAGGGTAGGAGCGTTGGGTCAGTAACCGAAAGGTTGCTGGATCAAATCCCCGAGCTGACAAGGTAAAAATCTGTTGTTCTGCCCCTGAACAAGGCAGTTAACCTACTGTTCCCCGGGCGCCTAAGACGTGGATGTTGATTAAGGCAGACCGCCGTACCGCTCTGATTCAGAGGTTGGGTTAAATGAGGAAGACTAGTATCACCCTTTCATTCACCTATTTATGTTTAAATTTTGTAGAATTTTGCAAACATTTCGTGATGTGTGTTTCGTGATGTGTGTTTGGTCCTATATTTATATTTTATTTATTTGTATTTATTGACTTGACTAGTTAAATAAAGGTTAAATAAAACAAAACAAAGTGTTTTACCTAGTCGGCTAGGGTATTCGAACCAGCGACCTGTGGGTTACTTGCCCAACGCTCTAACCGCAGGATTACCTGCCGCCCATGTCTCCAGCCCCATCCCTATCCTTCAGCTTTTTATCGAAACAGTGGCGTGGAGGTGGTTTGTTATTATTTCAACCGCTGATTGGCCCTTTAGGGTTGTGGACTAGAATGATCTGATCCTAGATCTGTAGTTAGGGCCTGTAGCGCAGTACCGGTACTGACCGGCAGGAGGCAGGAACCGGAAGAGGACTGTCGTCACTGTAGTGGGAAATTCAAACTTCTAAACAGCACTGAGAGGGCGCACGTTACATTTACAAAGTATATATTAACACATTCGTGATAACATTTGCTTTACTGACTAGATGCACGTTTGTAATTAAGGTAATTTCGAAGCTTTAGCATAGGATAACTTAGCTAACCAAAGTAACGTTGGTCTAGCTAGATGAAACCTTAGCAGATTAGACAACCGCTATTCAGTAAAAGACCTAGCTAACGTAATAATGTAGCTAGCTGGTTTGAATTGTCACAGCTTACTACCGTATTTATATATATAGAAGTGTAAGTATGTTATTCTTGTCATCTTATGCGTTGAAACGTTTCGTCTAAGTTTACATTAGCTTGACTTTTCAAAGAAGACTGAAGGCTGTCAGTTGACAGAGCTAATGTTAGCTAGCTAGACAGACAGACAGACAGCTAACGTTAGCTAGACAGACAGACAGACAGCTAACGTTAGCCAGACAGACAGACAGCTAACGTTAGCTAGCTAGACAGACAGACAGCTAACGTTAGCTAGCTAGACAGACAGCTAACGTTAGCTAGCTAGACAGACAGACAGCTAACGTTAGCTAGCTAGACAGACAGACAGCTAACGTTAGCTAGACAGACAGACAGCTAACGTTAGCTAGCCAGACAGACAGACAGCTAACGTTAGCTAGCTAGCCAGACAGACAGACAGCTAACGTTAGCTAGACAGACAGACAGCTAACGTTAGTTAGCCAGACAGACAGCTTGCGAGACATATTTGCAACATGTGTGTTGCCATGTTAACCAGTAGCCATCTATCTGAACTGGCCTTGTGGAGCCTTTTAGCTAAATGTCTGTGTGCTTTTCTCCCAGCTGGAAGGTTGTGTGGTCGGCGAGATGGACAGCACTGCGGATCTCCTCAAGTACTATGAAGTCTACGAGACCATCGGTTCTGGTGAGACATCCCTACACAACCACCCCATCCATACCCTACACAACCACCCCATCCATACCCTACACAACCACCCCATCCATACCCTACACAACCACCCCATCCATACCCTACACAACCACCCCATCCATACCCTACACAACCACCCCATCCATACCCTACACAACCACCCCATCCATACCCTACACAACCACCCCATCCATACCCTACACAACCACCCCATCCATACCCTACACAACCACCCCTTTGCTATGGTCAATCTGGGTGTGTTGTGACCATCAGGAGGCTTTGCTATGGTCAATCTGGGTGTGTTGTGACCATCAGGAGGCTTCGCTATGGTCAATCTGGGTGTGTTGTTCCCATCAGGAGGCTTTGCTATGGTCAATCTGGGTGTGTTCTGCCCATCAGGAGGCTTTGCTATGGTCAATCTGGGTGTGTTGTGACCATCAGGAGGCTTTGCTATGGTCAATCTGGGTGTGTTGTGACCATCAGGAGGCTTTGCTATGGTCAATCTGGGTGTGTTGTGACCATCAGGAGGCTTCGCTATGGTCAATCTGGGTGTGTTGTGACCATCAGGAGGCTTTGCTATGGTCAATCTGGGTGTGTTGTGACCATCAGGAGGCTTTGCTATGGTCAATCTGGGTGTGTTGTTCCCATCAGGAGGCTTTGCTATGGTCAATCTGGGTGTGTTGTGACCATCAGGAGGCTTTGCTATGGTCAATCTGGGTGTGTTGTGACCATCAGGAGGCTTTGCTATGGTCAATCTGGGTGTGTTGTTCCCATCAGGAGGCTTTGCTATGGTCAATCTGGGTGTGTTGGGACCATCAGGAGGCTTTGCTATGGTCAATCTGGGTGTGTTCTGCCCATCAGGAGGCTTTGCTATGGTCAATCTGGGTGTGTTGTGATCATCAGGAGGCTTTGCTATGGTCAGTCTGGGTGTGTTGTGACCATCAGGAGGCTTTGCTATGGTCAATCTGGGTGTGTTGTTCCCATCAGGAGGCTTTGCTATGGTCAATCTGGGTGTGTTCTGCCCATCAGGAGGCTTTGCTATGGTCAATCTGGGTGTGTTGTGACCATCAGGAGGCTTTGCTGTCTGTCTGTCTGGCTAACGTTAGCTGTCTGTCTGTCTGTCTAGCTAACTAACGTTAGCTGTCTGTCTGTCTAGCTAACATTAGCTGTCTGTCTGTCTAGCTAGCTAACATTAGCTCTGTCAACTGACAGCCTTCAGTCTTCTTTGAAAAGTCAAGCTAATGTAAACTTAGACAAAATGTTTCAACGCATAAGATGACAAGAATAACATACTTACACTTCTATATATATAAATACGGTAGTAAGCTGTGACAATTCAAACCAGCTAGCTACATATTTACGTTAGCTAGGTCTTTTACTGAATAGCGGTTGTCTAATCTGCTAAAGTTTCATCTAGCTAGACCAACGTTACTTTGGTTATCTAAGTAATCCTATTCTAAAGCTTCGAAATTACCTTAATTACAAACGTGCATCTAGTCAGTAAAGCAAATGTTATCACGAATGTGTTAATATATACTTTGTAAATGTAACGTGCGCCCTCTCAGTGCTGTTTAGAAGTTTGAATTTCCCACTACAGTGACGACAGTCCTCTTCCGGTTCCTGCCTCCTGCCGGTCAGTACCGGTACTGCGCTACAGGCCCTAACTACAGATCTAGGATCAGATCATTTTAGCCCACAACCCTAAAGGGCCAATCAGCGGTTGAAATAATAACAAACCACCTCCACGCCACTGTTTCGATAAAAAGCTGGAGGGTGTGTTGTGACCATCAGGAGGCTTTGCTATGGTCAATCTGGGTGTGTTCTGCCCATCAGGAGGCTTTGCTAAAGTCAATCTGGGTGTGTTGGGACTATCAGGAGGCTTTGCTATGGTCAATCTGGTTGTTTTGTGACCATCAGGAGGCTTTGCTAAAGTCAATAAGGAGATGGTGGTGGACTTCAGGAGAACCAAGGCACAACTGACTGCAGTCCCTATAAAGGGGACGGATGTGGAAATGGTTGAGTCATACAAGTTCCTGGGTGTCCATATGGACAACAGACTGGAATGGGCTGGTAACACCGGGGCCCTGTACAAAAAGGGCCAGAGCCGACTCTACTTTCTGAGGAGGCTCAGGTCCTTCAACGTGTGCAGTAAACTACTGCATACCTTCTACCAGTCTGTGGTGGCCAGTGCCATCTTTTTTGCAGTGGTGTGCTGGGGAGCAAACATCAAAGCCGGTGATGCTTCTCAGGTAAATAAGCTGATCAGGAAGGCTAGCTCTGTCCTGGGGATGAGCCTTGACACTCTAGAGGAGGTGGCGGAGAGACGGATCCTGGCCAAACTGCTGGCCATCATGGACAACGTCACCCACCCTCTGCACACTATGGTTATGACGCAGAGGAGCACTTTCAGTCACAGACTGATCCCACCACGGTGTGCCAGAGAGCGCTACAGGAGGTCCTTCGTGCCGGCGGCTATGAGACTATATAATGCCTCACCGGGGTGCCGTGCCATCGGCAACATAGATCTGGAACTGTTGGGGTGCTAGGACCTAGTTTAACAATTATGCATCCATCCGTGAGTAACTCTGGTCCGTAATCACTCATTCACTCAGGACCTATTTATTCATACAGGTCTGTATATACATATTCATGTACAGTTGTTATATTATATCACATGCAATATTGTAAGTAATTATTGGACGTAGGCATTCACTCAGGAATGCATATTAGTATCCTGCCAGTTGCACCTTTTCTCATTGCTTTTAGTATATCGAATGTGCAATAAGTGCAGTTGTCTGTAATTAAACCCTGCGCACTAAGGACTGTATTTTAAGGGAATTACTATTATTACCCCAAATGATATCATACACACATTTAGCTATTAAAGTATCTCTTCCTGTCATTTACCTGTACAGTTTGTGTAAACATGCAAGTATTCACTTATCTGTAAATATAACTGTATACCTAACTGTACAGCTAATTTAACTAATTTAACCATGCAAAATTTTCACTTACCTGTTAATTTACCCAGTCTGTCTATTAAGTAAACTATTATTACCCTCGCTCATATCATACGCATTTTTAGCTACTGAAGTATTTCTCTGCCATCGACCTGTATAGTATAGTTAACCATCCAACATCCACCAATGTATAGTGTACATATTCAGCCATCCACCCATACTATGCAATGTCCTTTTATAGCTTTTTTTTTTGCACTCCAGATATCTTGTATTTCTATACTTTTTCATACTGCCGCTCTATGTATCATGTACCGTATATCTGTCTTTTGTGTATTTTAGTTCTGGCATTTTGCACCTGCCCTGTGTTTTGTTGTAGCTGCTTGACAAAGAAATTTCCCCCCCGGGGGATCAATAAAGTACCTATCTATCTATCTATCTATCTATCTATCTATCTATCTATCTATCTATCTATCTATCTATCTATCTATCTATCTATCTATCTATCTATCTATCTATCTATCTATCTATCTATCTATCTATCTATCTATCTATCTATCTATCTATCTATCTATCTATCTATCTATCTATCTATCTATCTATCTGTTGTGTGTCCTTCAGGAGGCTTTGCTAAGGTCAATCTGGGTGTGTTGTGTGTCCTTCAGGAGGCTTTGCTAAGGTCAATCTGGGTGTGTTGTGTGTCCTTCAGGAGGCTTTGCTAAGGTCAAGCTGGGTCGCCACATCCTGACGGGAGAGAAGGTGGCCATTAAAATCATGGAGAAGAAGGAACTGGGGGTGAGTCTCCCTCCCTCTCTTACCCCTCTCTCTCTCTCTCTCTTTCTCTCTCTTTCTCTCTCTAATATTTAGTGTGTTTTTACTGTGGTGGTTTTAATCAAATGTGGAAAAGCAAAGGGAAAAAATGAATGTTTTCTTCTGTGCAGGAGGACCTTCCTCGTGTGAAGGTGGAGATAGAGGCCATGAAGAGTCTGAGCCACCAGCATGTCTGTAGACTGTACCATGTGATAGAGACTAATACCAAGATATACATGGTCCTGGAGGTAGGACACACCAGCATGTCTGTAGACTGTACCATGTGATAGAGACTAATACCAAGATATACATGGTCCTGGAGGTAGGACACACCAGCATGTCTGTAGACTGTACCATGTGATAGAGACTAATACCAAGATATACATGGTCCTGGAGGTAGGACACACCAGCATGTCTGTAGACTGTACCATGTGATAGAGACTAATACCAAGATATACATGGTCCTGGAGGTAGGACACACCAGCATGTCTGTAGACTGTACCATGTGATAGAGACTAATACCAAGATATACATGGTCCTGGAGGTAGGACACACCAGCATGTCTGTAGACTGTACCATGTGATAGAGACTAATACCAAGATATACATGGTCCTGGAGGTAGGACACACCAGCATGTCTGTAGACTGTACCATGTGATAGAGACTAATACCAAGATATACATGGTCCTGGAGGTAGGACACACCAGCATGTCTGTAGACTGTACCATGTGATAGAGACTAATACCAAGATATACATGGTCCTGGAGGTAGGACACACAGACAGACCAGCCCAATATGAACATATCTCTCCCTCTTCTCCAGTATTGTCCAGGAGGAGAGCTGTTTGACTACATCATAGCTAAGGACCGTCTGTCTGAAGAGGAGACCAGAGTGTTCTTCAGACAGATCGTCTCAGCGCTGGCCTACGTCCACAGCCAGGGGTACGCCCACAGAGACCTCAAACCGGTAGGTAACCAGGGATACGCCCACAGAGACCTCAAACCGGTAGGTAACCAGGGATACGCCCACAGTGATATAAGTCTGAGGTATGGCTTTTTCTTTGAAACTCTCGGAGTCGCCTCTTCACTGTTGACGTTGAGACTGGTGTTTTGTGGGTACTATTTAATGAAGCTGCCAGTTGAGGACTTGTGAGGCGTCTGTTTCTCAAACTAGACACTCTAATGTACTTGTCCTCTTGCTCAGTTGTGCACCGGGGCCTCCCACTCCTCTTTCTATTCTGGTTAGAGCCAGTTTGTGCTGTTCTGCGAAGGGAGTAGTACACAGCGTTGTATGAGATCTTCAGTTTCTTGGCAATTTCTCGCATGGAATAGCCTTCATTTCTCAGAACAAGTATAGACTGACGAGTTTCAGAAGAAAGTTATTTGTTTCTGGCCATTTTTAATCAAACCCACAAATGCTGATGCTCCAGATACTCAACTAGTCTAAAGAAGGACAGTTTTATTGCTTCTTTAATCAGCACAAGAGTTTTCAGCTGTGCTAACATAATTGTAAAAAGGTTTTCTAATGATCAATTAGCCTTTTTTAAGGATAAACTTGGATTAGCTAACACAACGTGCCATTGGAACACAGGAGTGATGGTTGCTGATAATGGGCCTCTGTACGCCTATGTAGATATTCCATAAAAAATCAGCTACAATAGTCATTTACAACATTAACAATGTCTACACTGTATTTCTGATCAATTTTATGTTATTTTAATGGACAAAACAATGAGCTTTTCTTTCAAAAACAAGGACATTTCTAAGTGACCCCAGACTTTTGAACGGTAGTGTATATTAAAATAAAGTGTGTGTGTGTAAATATCACATTAACTACCCCTGGCTTTGGTTAAACACTGCTGTTAGTTCAATGATAAATGGTATATATTTAATACATGTATATAACTACTGTTAAT